>OY720645.1:453320-870517 GCA_963169105.1 Ceriagrion tenellum
CAACTATCTCCGAGACATCACCATAAATCTTTAGTGCGTCTCTAACTTCAGCATTTGGTACTTCAATCGGTAATAACATCACTCGCACATATGTAGGCCTTTTTGTTGCACTTTCTAGTAGGATTTTACCGGTGGGGTGGCTCCTCGAAGGGAAAGGCATTGCTTTCCCCGTCCGCTTTAGCACTTCGTCTACCAATTCGTCCGAGCGGACCTTTACGTAGAACTGCCTTCTGGTGTGTCCAAATTGGATGCACAGTATATCTTCTGTTTTCAATCCGAGGCCTCCACGAATGAAATCGTGGACCTCTAGGATTGAAGGCTGCTGCCGCATCTCTTGTACATTAGCCACAATAGTGGTTGACCTCGGGTATGCACTCTGCATTATGCAGTTGGTACTATAACACTTTAACGCACAATTCACAAAAAAAATTTAAACTTTCACGATATATCCGCGAAAGGATTTCACGAAAGCCTGGAAACGCAAGGAACGCGCCCCCGGCGATCGAGCGAGTCGACCGCCGGGCAGAAAACTTCACAGGAACGTCCTTCGGGGAGAGCTCTCGAAAACACGTCCGCTCAGTAGGATTCGAACCCGGATCCCTCGATTTCCGACCGAATGCCTTAACCAGTTGAGCTACCGAGGATTTCTGTGACCTTATCGGGACTAGATGTTCTCGAATGCCGGACATAGAATGTAACAATCAGTCGCTACTGAGCGCTTACCGCCAATGCGCACGAGGAAAGTTCGAACTTTCAACACAGAGAAGCGGAAATCGAGGATCCGGGTTCGAATCCCGGTAAAGGCAGATGATTTTTTCTCGGTGGAAATTTGCACATGTGTGCATTGCGGGTGACTTCGTAAAAGTGGAACTCCGTGGCTAGTCCCAGATAGCTTGAAATTTATCGCAAGTGAGCAGTTATTAAACATTCAACATCCCAATTTTAAGCTGAAATCTGGATTATTCGTTTCAAAAACCTAAGTCTGTGGGATTTATCGTCTCTCGACGGTTAACTGCGCGGTCCACGGTGCTGTCAAAATACTTGCTAACTCCCAAAAGCCCACCTCTTGGGAGGAGGAAGCGGCAGAACGGCTTGAAGGCTTGAAAGCCAAGATCACGCTGACGAGACGGCTGGTTTCAAGGATTCAGTGTGTGATGAAATACTTCACATCTGGGCAGGGTTTCTCATCCCTAAGCCCACGAATGGCACGAAGCCTCAGACTCCACTATAGGAAGAGACAGTACCTAAGAACTGCCGCCCTATCGCCTGCCATTACATCGTGTATAAAGCGTTTACCTCCATGTTTATTGACTTCATCCTGCAACTTATCTAGCCGGTTTGGGAGTAAGAGTTCAAGCATAGGAGTTTAATGCGGGAATTCTCGGGATTTAAGTGTAACCTGCTCATTGATAGATGAATATTGGTGTAAGCAGAAAACAAAATGGAATCGTTATAGTGCGAAAAATTTGATACTTGTCACCTCTTTCTACTCTTCACTCTGATCACAAAAAAAAATTTGAAATCGGACCATATCATCCCGTTCCAACTTTAAAAAAAGTAAAAAAATGTAACTTTTCAAGGGATTTTTAAAATTAGGTGATGTGTTTATGTTGCGTTAAAAAAATCGGTCGGTATCGGTCGGATCGGTATGTGGCCTCTTCTAAAGGTCCTATGTTAAAAAAAAATATAATTCTCCTTCCTTGTTTGTTTAATGGGGAGGTGAATTCGCTCTTCGGTATCAAATTTTCCAAAGGTCGTTAGTTATATGACTTTTTCGAAATATCCTCTGTAGGAGTTACAGTGATCGGATTATGTTCGAAATCTGGCTGTGGCCTCTTATTAAGGTCTTTAAGGGGCACATATAAAAGAGTAACCTCATGGTCGTTTGTTTCCTTGTGTTAAGTGTGGCAGCTCTTATGCATAGAAACATTAGAAATACGTGTACTTTTTGCAGTACCGCGAGTTTCACATCTTAGTTCTCTGTTACTTTGCAATTGATAGCAAAAAGGATCAAGTTTTTTCCATACATCGACGATTCATTCACTTTGTTTCGGTAAAAGAATTTGTGTTCCGGTCGTTGCTTTACTCGTGTGAAGAGTTCCGTTGGATAAGTTAAGGCGTTTAAAACGTTATAATGTATCCTACTAACAAGGAGACATCGCGTAAAAGTAATTTAGGACGAAGATAAGACAAATGTTACCTAAGCGTGGTGTTAAAACGCCAAAAATTGGTAAATGTCTTTCCGCTCCATGTTTCCGGGTTCGTAAAAAAATTACTAATAAACAATTTTGTCCCGAAGAAATGCTTATGATTTCGCGCATTTCATCACAAGGCGAAACAACCGAGGCGGTTAAGGCGCTGGGGTTTATTATGCCAGATTGTAGCGGGACGACGCTGGTAGGAGACTCACACCTACCTAATTTTTATTCGATCAAATTTACCTCGGAAACCACAAAAGATGCCAGACTCCGAACGTATACTATACAGTAACTACAGTAACTACAATGAATTTCCTAGAAATTGTGCTCTAAGGCAAGAAAACTGCTCCCAAAGGTATTTTTGTTCATGCCGGAAGCATGGGTAGAATTTGGTCCGCGTGTGAGGGAGATTATGATGTCCATGGAGAATGAATACAGGAATGTAAATATAGTGTGCTCAATATAAAAAAACTGACTATAGCATTACATAAAAAGTTTTCAGAGAAGGTTGTAAAGCCTTTAAGTTTGTGGAAAAAAATTTTAAATGATGGTCAATTCCTGGGGAGGACAGATAAATGCTGGCATGTACGGTGAACTATTTACTGATGTCAATGACCAACCTACCTGTACATGAAAAGTGATACCTCCCAATTGCACCCCGTTATGCCAGCCTTGCGATGTTTATTTTTATACACAAGTAAAATAATGTATTGCAAGGCTACAAAATAGCTGTGTTCTATTGAAGGAAAAAAGGGAAGTTACATCTCGAGAAGATGCCATTTAAATCCATTCTTTGATCCACCAGCTATCTTCACCATTGTTAAATGAAATGATAAGTTATGCATGGTTTGCATCAAAATTATTAGAGGAGAGTAATTTATTTAGAAATGTTAGACAAATTTGTTTTCCACAAGATCTGCGTACACGGAGATGCAAATGTTCCGGTGAAAGCTTCATTAATGCTCTCATTGTTGGGAAATTCTTTGCTTCAAATGCTTTTGTGATGGATATTATCTAAAAACATGCTATTCAACGCCACGACTGAAATTTATCATCCCTACAGTTGTAATAAACATGGTTTTGGAAAGTGATTACTGTTTTTTATTACCCAATAATTTTCCTTTACCAAAATGGAATTTCTTTCTCCCTCCCCTTTAACCGCCCCCCAGTTGCTTCATTAAATACGTTGACCCATATTAGCTCCTTTTAAGCCTCTGATCCATACTCTTGGTACCTGTTTTAATATCTTTTCTGGTAGGAAAATCTTGAAAAAAAATCCGCCTTGCAGCACAATTTCTAGGAAATTCAAAGCAATCAGATCGCTTCAATGTAAACATTAACATTTTTGTCTTCTGTTAATGGCCTCTAGAAGTCCCACGATCAATCGGAGTCACTCCTGTCACAAAAAGTATTTCAAAATTGGAAATAATCCGCCATTGACGCTCATTTCTCCTGCAACTTTCTTTCCGAGCAAATTATAGAAACTCCACAATTGTCTACAACACTCTGGGCAGTAGAAATTCTAGAAAATAGTTTTAAATGAAAGAAAAAAAAACGTAGTTACTGTCGTATACGTTCGGAATTTTGGCATCTTTTGTGATTTCCGAAGTAAGAATTAGGTAGGATTGAGCCTCGAACCCCTCATTGTGACCAATGACGCGATATCTTAAGTTTTTCCTTGAGACGAAATTGATTATTAGTAATTTTCTCACGAACCCGGGAACATCGGGCGCAAAGACATTACCAATTTTTGGCATTTTTACTCTACTTTACTATAACATTTATCTTGTCTTCGTCCTCAATTACTATTATGCGATGTCTCCTTGTAAGTTACACAGGTCTTTGCACTCGTGCTGAATTGTAAAACATCATCATTAGTGACTAACCTCGCACCTAATTCCCGATATGATTTACACCACGTATGATTAAGTACTTTGTAGTGCTTTTTCAGTAACATCAATAACACCAAACAGTAGTTATATCTATAAATAGTGTACTGCATGATAGCATGTTCTTCTACGCACCACTCTCCTAGTTTATCATCTGACTGCGCACTGTTATCCTGACCACTATTGGCATTCGCCTGGCAACTTGCGAAGCTCGGATTAAACTGGGATGAGTGCTGCATGCCAGGTTTGGAATCACCGCATGCCACACAACCTAGTGGAGGCCTGCAAGGTATTTTGTAGTTGTGGACACTTTGAGGGTTAACGACGAAATATTACGTCTCTTCTGTTTTTCACTAAAATAATGGGAGACTTAATATTAAGTCCTCTGATTCCCGGCGATGGTATAACCCGTTGTTGTACATTTATGACTTCCATTGCTGCCCGATGTCTTATTGAATATCTTATTTCACTGTTTTTCTGTCAGTATTCACTATGCGTACAGTTTTTAGGAAACTAAAGCTTTTTCAACCTTATTTAGTGGTGTCTTTGAAGGATTGTACTTTCCACGAAGGACTAGTTTGGTTTGAGTGTAGTTTTTTGTTCATTATATCCTTCGTCTGAATTTTTTTTGCGGAGGGATTGCTTTGAGACGTACTTTGTGTTCTCCATTATCTGATATCTCAAATGGCCGGTGTTATCTGACATCTTGAATTACTACAGGTTGAAATAAACGGTAGGAATACAGAAAATGTTCTGAGTAGCCGCGCTGGCGAGAGACATGGCGCCGAAAGTAAAAGAGGGTTTGCTCGATTGCAAAATATTTTGCTCTCGGAGTCTTCCGATATTTCTACTTACATAATGGGTATTATGTTGATACAATGTAAAAACTGATGAGAATTTTTCGAACCGCAAGCAGTGTGATTCGGCGATTTAGTGAGTAGAGGAGGCAAAGCCTAGACGTCCCTACACGTACCCGTTGCTCGTGCCCGTACGTCGTGCTCATGGTTTTTGCAGCAATTCTGTGCTCTGACTTTTGTTATTACGAGTATTATTATATCAGCAAGTGTGAAAAATCCATGCGTAATATTAATAGCTTTCACGATACTAGCTAATCTCCAAGAGACTTTGTGGAGCCTTTACGTATAGACTTAACTGAAAGATAACCTAATGATTTAACATGTGTTCCTAAAGCAGAAATTGCTCGTTTGAGTAAACGCCTTTTCTGCAAAAGTATGCCCATTCCTGAAGGATTGATATAAGCCCAAAGAAATTTTTTAGTGCGAATTAATATAGGCAAAGAGAAAATTGAAAAGACGTTCAGAAAAGATACACTTGAAGTAGCAGTAAATTAAGATTAATCACAGACGATGCAGTCTTTCACCATGAAATAAGCGAAGATGATGAATTGAAGTTTAGTAATCGTAGCCTTACAACTTCATTTGTGGTGCCAGGAATGTGGGGGCTAGAATTAAATCTTAGTAAATATACTACAGTATCAATTTGACTTGCACGTCCATATAGGGCGTTAATATGTGGTCGAAGTTGAAAGTAATGGAAAGGTAAAATGATTGATGGTGCATTGAAGAGTTTGGAACCATTTAACGTTGTTTTGATTTACGTCGCTGTTTTACAGCAATTGTTTTAAACGTATATCGTAGATTTTCTGCATTGACGCTAAGATGCTAAGTGAAAGCTATGGTGGAAAAAGAATACGGCTCCCAATGACTTTGCTAGGAGGGGGACTTTGATTTACGTCGCTGTTTTACCAAGTGTTTCCAACGTACTAACTTCAATAAAGTGTACTCACTTTGATAAAATAAATAGTGTAAAAACATAGACTTTATGTGCATATGCTTGCGTTTTTTGATGACTGAGACAAAACTATGCATACACTCATACATACTAATCACGCCGTTCACTTCCTGGGTAGGCATGAGACATAGTTATCGAATTTAAAATAGCTATTCTATCCTGGATAAAGGCAAAAAACGAATTTGAAATGAACGCATTGATTTATCACTGGATAAAAGTGATCACTGATATCTGCATACGTTTGATACTGTCTAGACTTCCGTCCATCTTCTTCCACGCGCATTTCCGACGTAAATAAAGGACTCAAATTTATATTTACACAAGGTATACTTCAACGTTATCCTTCAAAATATACCTTTTTCTAATCTTTCTCAATCTTTTCTTCATAATACCACTGAAACTATTTATTTCAGAGCAACAACAGGCATGCCATCGTCAGTGAATAGAGAAACACGAACAACTTCCATCTTCCAATACAGTCAACTTTCGAGCTGTCTGACCAATATCTGTCCTACAGAATCAGTTGCCGGCGTAAAAACTTTGATTACATCCTCCTCCTAATAGTACACCCTCTTTTGATTTCCACAATCTTTCGATTATGATTCCAATCAGAGACGACGGAACTCTTAGAGCGCTTCGGCATTGCAGTGATCCTCTACAACGAGTATATAGAACCCTTTATGTTCTATGAATTGAACGTTTAAACCTCTTCTCTCTCTCTTCTCTTGTCAATGGTTCCTTGTTTTACGTCACACTGCCCGATTACTAAGATGACGAAATTGCAAGCGGCCTAGAGGAAAAGGGATGCGGTGGTCCTTTTCAATGCCTGCCCTAGACCAATACTACAGTGAAAAGGGGAATGCAAAGAGAAATAGAGTATTCTAAGAGATTATAATCCCAAGTTTTAAGGTTGTGACGTCTTGAATTGGCGACGAAAAGTGGATAAGATTTTAGAGCTTTTTCCACCTATCGCATGCATATACTCAATGAGATACAGTCATTATTATTCTACAATGGATTTCACCCTCTCAAATCTCTAGCCTGCGGATAAAAGGTTGTTGAATGTTGAGCTAATGGAACATTTCGAAACATTTCATGTAGACATGGATGGTTTGAAGTCAATCGCAACTATAAACACCAAGGTTCAAAATATATGCCATGAGAAGCTTTCACATAAACTTTAGATGCAATTCAGTGTAAAAGGTGGCTTGTTGGTGTAATAGGCTAACATACAGACATTTTTGGGATAGAGTTCGAATCACAGTAAAGACTAGTAATGCTCCCATGACAAATTTAATTCCTTGATGAATTTCATTATAAATTTGATCAAAAACTGTTTACCGTAAAGTTGTTTGGTTTGAGTTACTATGACAACAAAAGTGAGCACATCAGTTATTACAATAAACATATGAGTACAATAAACTATTTGAATCCATCTGTACCTGATGAAATATTCCCATTGTCAGCAGTGAACACATTTTAAAACTTCCATTGATATTGAATTTGTAAATTTCCGTTTGTCATTTTAGTAATATTGGACCTATTTATCGTACAAGTTTTATTTTAGAAGCATACAAAATGAATGAAATATTAAGTTCATATACTATTTATTGCATATATCGAACAATCTTTTCTGATAATTGATTCAAATGAAAACACATGAAATTATTACATATTAAACAATAAAGCTCATTTATAAACAATTTTAAATGTAAAATGCAGTAAAACTTTGATTTGAATATAAGATCAAAAAAGAATATATTATATTCTGGAAAATTATAAATCACCAAATACTAGGACAATGACATTACATCATAATTATACATTTAAAGAGACATTACATGGAAAACCTTTTTTATTTTGATAGATTCACATGAAATCTAGAATCATTGACCATCTGTATTTTTTTGAAGCCATTTATTACAATTTCACAATTACACAATAATATAATATAACTATTGAAAAAATTGCTCATTTTTAAAATAAACTTTGACACTAATTCAATAAAAAGTCTTATTTTAACAGTATCCACCCAAAAAATATCAACTTTGGGGTTATTTATGTTTTTCATGGTGTACGCCAATGAAGAAGAATACAATTACATACAGTTACACATTAATACAGTTACATATGAGATATCTTTTAAATATTTTTTTTTAACATTACAAATAATGAAAGGAGGGCAGAACGAAATACACTTTGAGAATCAAACTAAAAGCAGAGAACTTGGATGTAATAATAATTTCCTGACTGTATATGACATTCGGTTGGTGGCTTGCTTGTTTTTGCAGTTTTGAAAGAGATCCGTGAGTCTTCACGTCAAGTATCTTGTCATAGAATCCACCGGGCCAGTTATTTCGCCACCATTACACACGTAGACATGTAGTTATCCTCGGGGATTTCCCAGCATCTTCTAAGCGTGGAAGAGAAAAAATAAGTTTATTATCCCGGAAAAGAGTATTTTGTATTATAAAAACAATATTCTTGTTGAAATTTTAAGACTCGACATTACAGCTGACGCTCTTCTTCATTCTTAAAACTATTGAGAAGCAGTAGATTTTCCTATTTAGGCAATATTTAAAAATCTAGTTAAAGATTGTCTTGAGAATGAAATACTCATGAGTTCTCCATTCAAGATAGAAAACATTTAAGTGTTAGCATTATTCAGGCGAACAATTTAAAAACTTTTACATTTGAGAAGCTTTTGTTGAACAAAACAATACCACTTTTGCTATATCAACTAAATAAAACTTTTTCTTTTATAACTCCCCGTATTATAATGAGTCGTTGCCAGAAAAAATTGTTCTTGTCGTTATAAATCAATAAAAAGGTAGTTAATTAATCACACTTTTCCATGAAAAATTGATCGAGTACAATGAAAAATGTAATAAAATGCGAAAGCACTGAAGTCTGATATAATATTTTTCCAGTCATTAATGAAAATGCATTTCCTATTCCATATATAAGCTAATAGAATATTCTTTACTTAAAATCCAGTTTAACAGTTACAGGAAACACCAATTTTCACGAAAAAGTCCCAAGAAAGTGAAAGAAACATGAAAACAAAATTTGCAAAATGTCCCAGGGTTATTTATATTTTCAGAAGTAATTGTTTAATAAATACGAAAACTAATATTGAAAGTTTTAAATCAATCACACCGAAGTTGAATTTAATGGCGTCATTTAAAATAGAATTTTAAACTTACGGGATGTTCTTAAACGATTGATTTGTTACTACATGAACCTAAATGATTGTTTTGCAACTACTCGTGTATTTTTAAACGTGTGACGTCATTCAAAATAAAATCAAAACTTCACACGAACGAGAGATTGGAATTTGAATTTATTATAAATTAAATTAAATAACAGTTGAAATACTGCACGCGGTTGATTCGATTTTTTAATGTATTAAACAGGCACTGCCATACACCCTCGTCATGTACGCGTCTTAATGTACCTCGTCCCATGAAATGGTTTGCGACAATTTTTCCGTTCGAAATTGGGTCGCTTTGGAAGTAATTCTGTGCAATTATACTCAAATGGACGATTAATTGAAGTGAAATTATAAATAAACAATGTTTTATTGTTGACGTACTTTTGTCTCATTGATGAGTGTCGCCACAACGTGTCCATCGTAGTATTCGAGGAGTGACGGGAGTTGTTCACTTAATCTCGACCTTCCGTCTTCAGATCCATACAAAGCGATCATCGAAGGAACGGCCGATGCCAAATATATCTCCTTTCCCTGTCGAGTCTCTATTTCAATCAGTGCTCTTGTGATCCAATCATCCATTTCCACTCCGTCTCTCTTCTTCCTCTCCGCCTCATCGAGGATTCCCTTGAATCGCTCTCCGTCGTCCGAATACGGAAGTCCTTTGTTTTTGAATGCGAAATACACCGACAACTGCGACAATGCAGAGGCGAGAAATGCAATAGCGTATCTATCATTCGACGAACTCCCACCCACGTACGCATTTCGCTCTTCAAAGTCGGCGAATGAATAAAATTCAAAGCACTTTTTACCTCGGATATCTCAGTTTTCACTGATTTTTCAATGAGATCTAATTTTACAGATAATACGGATTCCAATTCTTTCTTGCATTCCACCTGTCTACGGTCACCTCCATCACTTGCTGATCTCAGGAATTGTAGTATTTTCACGCGGTTCAAATCGCCTTGGTGCTTCTTTATCATCTCCTCGGCCAATTGTATCGCATTGCAGCCGTCATTTCCCTTCGTCGAAGGGTTGGACCCTAAAATCATGGCCTTGCGAACCCATCTGGGATTGCCTATCCTAATCGCTTGAAGGAGTAGCAATCGCGGGGTCGCGTCGATGTCCGGCACACTTCCCAGTAGACTGTTATCGTGCGTCTCAATGACATCTCTTATGGACGCATCGTCGTCAATTAGCGCTTCCATTGCTTTGAGTGTCACTTGGCTGTTGGCCATCCCTGCGATGAAAGCGGAGTTAATGCAGAGAGAAACTGAAAGGAGTAAGTAGCTCAGGGATTGCAAAGCTGTAGTAGCAGAAGAATCTTCCTCTCTATCCTCAAATTCTACGGCAATTATTGTCGATCACCTTCAGTTTGCACCTGTGAAAAAAAAAGCGATATCCACCTTAAAACAGGATTGTAAACAGATTCTGAATTAGCTATAATGTTACGCGCCTGACATTTTAAACATGTATTATAGTGGCGATTGTTCTGTCTCGGTACTAAACCCATTTCTGAAAATAAAAAAGCGGTATTTTTTGGTCGTGATACGGATATTTACGGATAGAAACAATACTTATGGTGAGTGCCAGGATGAAATGATAAGGGATTCAATACGGAAAGCGCTTTGACGTCAGTGCAGATTCGGCTTCCCTTCTGGGTCCTGAGACAAAGTTTTTGTCCGCTAAATTCACATACGATTGCTATGATGCACATACATGGGAGAATGTGCTATTGTCCCTATCGAGGAAATGTACACAAAACAAGGCCAAATACTCTGACACCCGTCGATTAGGCAAATGACTAACCAAAAAGTGAATATACCTCGGAGGGAAGGGAGAGTGATGGACATTCACCCAAAAACATAAACCGGAACCGAATATAACACAACACAACAAGGGTTATCTGTTAACACAAGGCTTTCGTGGTTCGAGGATGAATAAATGAATGCTAGTACACTAAGTATTTTGATGTCGGATAAACTTTAAAGATGCAAAATGAATCTGTACTTATTGCCGATATTTTGAGACATTTCGTAAATTCTTATGTGGTTTGTTACATTTTTCATCAAATTTTTTCCCACTCTGCCTCATTATCACTTAAAAACTTAACTTTTTTTAAACAGAATAGGCGGCAACATTACTATGTAACACACAGTGTGCTGCAAACTGTTTTTCTGAAATTTTCCTAAGACTTAAACATTGCGTGATGGTTATTTTAAAGGATTCCTGCCTTGCTATTGGACGCATAATATAAGGTCAACGGAGCCAAAAGCGTTACCATGAGTTTTGGAACTTTAGTAAAACTCCTGAAATATTGATACCATTGATTGAATCTCGCATACTATGGAAATATTTACCAAATGATGGAGTAGGAATAGGAAACGTAAAACCTCTTCATAATCGGACGATCGGAATATTGTATATTTTTGGAAAAAGTTTCAGCAGAGTTGCATCTTTGGACACATTAATTCAGTGAAATATTTTTTCCTCTTGGTTAAAAGACCCATCGACATAACTTTTGAAAAACTATCGAAACCAAGGGCTTAAGAAACGATTGAGACACGGATTCATCAAAGAAAATAGTGTTTGCATTAGCGAATAATCCAGCCGGTATATTTATGTAGTTTATAATGTTTTTAAACAAAATGGTCCTACAATATGTCTTTAGAGGGTTTTATTTTAGAAAAACTGTACGGAGGTATTATATTTTACACTTTATCACTAAATTGTATGACAACATAAGCAATAAAGTTATTGTTGGAATCTCAAATATCTGCATATAATAATGTTGAGGACTTGTCAACCCTCAATTAAATCAAGCCTTTAACTATAAATTGGACAGAAATTTTCAAAGGAAAAGTTTGGCCCTGAGCCTAGGGAGAATGAAATAAACTTTCAAATGGGCATTGATATGCACACCCAATTACAAACATTCCCCCATGTACCTTTCAAAGCGTTATCTATCCTCCACAACTTCCGAATGTAAGCGTTAACTTGTAACGCCATGAAAAAAATTTCTTTAAGAATTCATGCATTTTATTTACACATATTTGAAAGCAATGTACCAAACCAGACGTCACCAAACGAGTACACGACACCAACTTAAAATTGTCTTGGTATATTGTAGATTAAAAATCATTTGGAAAATCGGTTGATTAAACAAAAATCTAACAAACATTCTAATTTTCGACAAATATGCTAACAGCTTGGCACGAGGAAAAGTTCATTGACTTCGGCCAATATTAGTCAAAAGTGAATATTTTAAAAGTCAGAACAATTAAAATTTTGTATACAGCTATGATACTACAAATTGATGACAAAACATTAAAAGAGACTTTAGGTAATGAGATAAGTAGATAGCCATAGGTGCTTACCTGCAAAAAATCATTGCGATCCAAAAGTTATTTTAGCAAGCAAAAAATAGATATATTCCCATCTCAATTTTAAATATATAATATAAAAAATTCCTCATAATATTGAATAAAACCTTACCTTCCACAGGCGGTAAAAATTGATTGAAACTAGAGTTTTTCAAAGATATTTATACAGGTTTTAAGTGACTTCAAAGCATTAATTTTCTTGTCGGAAGTGCAACTATATAAAAGAAACATTGTCGTTTAATATATATTTTTTAGAAGGTTTTTGAGATAAATTACGACGAGAAATATTAATAAATTCCCTTTTATAAATGCTACGTTAAAGAATTGTTTTGTAATTATCCCTTTTTTAAATAGAATTTTTAAAAAATAGCAAACTTTTATGTTCTCCCGATATAAATATGTCATTCTTTATAAAGGAATCAGGAAAACGCTGCACTAAATACATGGATCACCAAAGGAGAATACATATCTATTCAAGGACATATATTATGAATGATCGAACATTTAAGAAGAGTATTCAAAAGCAATATCAATATTGAGAATGCCATGAATAGACAGTTACACATTTTAAAATTCCTTACGCAAATACGCTGTAACGAGGAATATTACCGAGAAAACATCAGGCAAATTTTTTGGCTCTTGACAATGGATCACTCGACTAAGCGATGATTGCTTAAACCAGACCGTAGGAGAAAATACTTTACTTATCTTAAGAAAATGTATTAATACGCAAAAAAATAACTTTCAACTTTCTGTAAGGAAACTTAAGAGGGAAAACGCGGTGATAATGACGCCCATTTATTGCCCTTTTAACCTGCTCTTTAGGATTTACCACAACGCGTTTTGTGTGATGCATTCCTACTGACAGATCGTTGAGAAAATTTCGCTTACGCCTCTGTCCTTCCCACTTCTCATTGACCTGAGATGGCTATTCTTTCTTCCCCTCACTTTTCCCCTTTGAGTTGCACGACTTCCGTTCCTCACTCCCACCTACGGAGTCAGCTATGATCTTTGCCCCTGATCGCGCGACATGACTGATGTCATCGCAAGCCAATTGTAGCTCGCCCAGGAGGATGTCACGTGGTGACGCCGGGCCGGCAAGGGAGGGCACCAACGAAAAGGGAGGGGACTCTTGTCGGCGATGGACGCTTGGAAACTCTAAAATGGAAATAAAGTAGAGTAACTAAAGTATGTGTCGCTGTACACATTGGTTCCCTGATGATCCCTCAACGCACACAGCAAGTCAAAAGAGGGATACAAAACATTACAATATATTGTATCTCCTACAATAATGAAGTCCCCTAACGTTCTGTAGATGGGTAGAAAAGCCAATAAGTTCTCAGTTCTCAACGAAGAGAATTAATCTAAGCATACCTCCTCTTGGCGGGAATTGGACACCATAGAGTGGTAAACGTGTTTCTAGAGACCGTGTGAAGGCCAGTATAAATCTTCTCCTCCATCTATTGATGTAGTTGGGGCACTCTCTTGTCCCAAGGGGCTAGGAATGGTCCCTAAAGGCGGAAGAAACAGAAAGCAAGCCAACGGCATAGGATGAAGAAGGAAATGAGAAACCACTTCATTTTACATCCACATGGATATCTCAAGTTACGCAGCCATTGGTAATGGATTGTATTAATGAGAGATTTACTAAATACGGGCTTTGGAACCCAAGATCGGGCAGGAGGAGAAAAAGGGCTTCTTCGTTGGATAGCAAAAGATATCCTATCAAGCAAAAATCAAAGGAATATATGAAAATTGGAACGTGAATTGTGATACAATTACTTAAGATGAGTTAACTAGAAAAAATGAAGAGAGTAATGAACGACAATGCGTTAGATATACTCGATTTAAGTAAGAATAGATGGTCAGGAAATGGAGAAATTAACATTAATGGCTTCAGAGTGATAGACAGTGGGGGTGAGAAGAGTGGAAACACTGGGGTGGTAATAATTGTGAATTCAAAATGGAGAAACCAAGTAACCAGCTTATATCTGATAAATGATATACCATTGATGGTTAAAATAAGAAGCACCAAAGGAGAAAAAATATTAATTGTATGATGTTTAATGGGAATAAACAAATATTTAAGAAGAGTTTTCTCAGGCAATAAAAATCTTGAGAATTCCAAACTGACACAGTAATACATTTTGAATTGCCCTACGCAAATACTGTGTCGCGAGTAATTTAACAGAGGAAAAAATCTTGCAAATTGTTCGTTACTCAAACGTGAATCACTCAATGAAACGCTGATTCCTTTAACCAGACCGAGGCAGAAAAGACCTATCGTCGAAAGAAATTGAATTAATGTCCGAAAATGTAAAAAAACAACGTCCTTTACCTAATTTAAAGTGAGATATTGTACATAAATACAATAATATTGATTGAATTTCCTTCAAACTGCTGCTTAGGATTTAGCAAAACGTAATGAGGGCGACGAATTTAAATACGATGCGTTAAATTGTATACCCTACAGTATGAAGTGTACAGTTATGAGTGTAGTTTATTCACAACTCAAAGTATTCAAAGTGAATGAGGACGCCATAGTAGCTGAACTAACAAATGGATTTTTTTTCTGATATATATATAGAGCCGATTTTGAACTCCATTTGACGCGCATGCCTTTATGTAGGTTGAATTAAGCACTTAACGTAATGTTATGTCTAAACAATATTTATGTCCATCTATATCACAAGTTATCTTTCTCTGACCGGTCCCATAGGTAGTCGTACTGACAACTGATCGGAATTGAGAAAAAAACATTAAAAGTTATTATGTCTTGGGTGGTTTAAGGGGCTCGTGAGTGATAGCTATATCTGGACGAATTGGACGAAAAAAAGAGAAAAATAATATTTAAAAAATTGATGATTAATCGTTTTTTTTTGTTTCAGTTGAATGATTTGGGTTCACAGCATTGATTATAGCTATATCTGGACAAATTGCGCTACACGTAAAAAAAGGACTTTTTTCAAACACTGCAATTTTTTTTTATATCGGGAAAAGCCAAAAAGTTGCGATAAACAACGTGTTTCGCAATATAAATAAAGTGAGAAATGCAAATTGTGTGCTTTTCGACTCACTTTGGCTTAATTTTGACTTGAAATGACCTCTGTCACATTGACATAAAAATGATTCCTATCGATTTTTTAAAAATTGTTAGTCTTTTGTTTTTGTATTGGTGTAATGCCTGGGAAAGGTAGAAGGGGTTTGTGGGAAAGCAACAGCTGGAAATAGTGAAGTTAGTTGATATTTACATTTGGAAAATTTGAAATAATAGCATTTCGTTAGGCGCCATAGTTCATATTTGAGCTACGTGTTAATATTGTGCAACATTTTAAATGCCATTAATTGCACTCTGAGTTGCATTTGAACTGCAAATAGGCATTAAATTATAAGGGTTAAGTGATATGTGTGATCAGATTTCTTGATAGCAGCAACAAAACATGGTATTCTGGAATTCGAACTGCCGACATCATGGCGAGGTCAATGTAACATCCCAGTGACGCCATAAACCTAACTCCATATTTTTTTCATGAGGAATTGTCAGAATGGTGAGAAATCATCTGTTTCTTTGCTATTATTGACCAATTATGAATTTCTGACTGTAAATTTTCAAAGGTCAAATTTTTGGTCAATCTTAGTCAATTAGAGTCTACAACAAACTCATGAACGAAGACTGGCCTTTTGCACATCATATTGGTATCAAAATGAAGTCATCAAGACTTCCCATCTTCCTTGGGTTTGGCCCAACCTAAAAAAATTCGTTACGATTAATTTTATCTCGTACAAATAATGAGGTCCCCTTACGTTATGGAGAGGGCGAAAAAAAAGATAAAAAAAAGAAATTGATGATAAATCGTTCTTTTGTTTAAGTTGAATGATTTGGGTTCACAGCATTGATTCTAGCTATAACTTGACTAATGGCGCTACACTTGAAGAATGAGTTTTCTTAAACACTGCAATTTACTTGTCGGGAAATGCCAAGGAGTTTCAATAAACAACGTGTTTCGCAATATAAATAAAGTGAGAAATGCAAATATGGAAACATCTTTCGCCTTAAACGAGAGTGATTGTAATGATGTATATTATTTTATTCTTCACTGCAAACTTTTATTGCAAGAGAAGTGATAAAAATATTGTTTCAATTTAAAATATGTAGAGTAACGATTGATAGGTAAATAGTAGTAAATACTCTTCAGAGTCAAACCATTGTCGAGTCAGTTGAGCCATTTCTTCATACGCTTTATGGCAGTCGACAAATGCTATTTACTTGGATTTATCACTTAAGGTTTATTTGTTTATATTTAGTCCATGGTTACGCTATATCATTCATAAATTTATTATAAAAAGAGAAAGTCCTTGCTGTTGAGGGAAACTACGAAGTAGTTGCATTTTGCTTAAAATGTTGCTAGTGTGTTTCGTAATGAACAGTTATTAAGCCGGTAGATAAACGGAAATGTTTAAAATGCTAGGAACTGTATTCGTCTTTAGTACTGCCTCGTTTTTTATGATTTATTAATCTGATTAGATCATAGGTCAAGTCAATATTCCCTGTAATAAGGAATCATTCAGCACTTAGCCTTTATAGTTGTGCACTGAGACAAAATTTCCCATTAATTTATTCACAGGTTCATTGTGAAATAAGAGCATTGACAATTACACGTCAAAATAATGAATACTAAAACATCTGTTAACAAACGATGGGGTTTTGCGTGATAAAGGTTTATGAAATTGATCCACTCTTTAAAATATAAGAGTCTAATCATACATCATTTTAATATGCTGGCTACGTAAGATTTACTTTCAACTAGAAAGAGAAAATTAATTAAAGAAAAGTAACTGCATTACTTTTTATGTGTCTTACGATATTTTAATGAAATTCAGCAGTTAGAAAAAGTGTTGCAGTTTCATGTCATCTGCATTGCTGATTGTACTTAATTTTATGTATTACACCCTCGTAATCTTATTGTGACAAGTTTTTTTCGGAATGCGTCCTATTTTTTATAATGCGGTACACTATGCAAAATTATATCGTATCCTCGAGCAAAATTTAAACCTTAGACACATGTCTGCTTTTTGTCCTGCCAAGTGAAAAGTATTCAAATATAATCCTTGGGAAAATGAATGAAATTTGTTAATGGGCATTGATATGCAAATTCAACTACAACATTCCACCATTTAACTATCAAGGCATCGTATTTCCTATCCTCTTCGGTTCTGGCATGTTGTACTCAATACACAGATGTTTGAATTTTTTCCCACTAAGCAACCCAAAGTTTTGGCAATGCCACTTGCTGATTAGTGCATTAAAAAGCTTTACTGGCAGAGATATTAAGTCTGCAAACGTGGCTTACAACGCTAAACGTAAGTATGAAGAATTTTCCAAAAATATTGCCGGATATTTCTCGGGACTAGGAGGCTTTACTTATTCCTAATGTTAGTGTTTATTATAACCGAATGACTAAACTTTCATTAGGTAAGCACACATTCAATTCACATATATTTGAGAGCATTGTATCGAACCAGTTGTCGTCAAAATGAGTGCACTTCACCACTTTATAGTAGACATGATATTTTAAAGGTTAAAATGCTTTATATAATTGGTCTATTTGGCAAGTTACCAATAAATCTACCAATGCTCGAATAATATTCTAGTCTTGGACGAAGGACAGTCCATTGACCACGGCTCGTATTATTTCAAAATCAATCTTTAAAAATTTAATACGATTTTCCCTTCGTATATTTTATTATATAAAGTTTAGTAAACATTTAAAATAAAACAATGAAAAGACTTGATTAAATGCAATAAGAAGATATAAACAAGTGCTTATTTGTAAACATAATATTGCGGTCCAGCTAATATTTTAGCAGTCGATAAATATAATATGATTTATTTCAATGAAAGTTTCAAGTCATTTAGTAGGAAAAATTTCTACAAATAATTAACTTTATTTAAATTTTTAAAGCATTTTTTTTAAAACTATTGGGTCACAAAATTCTCCCCAAAGATATATGCTTTGATTTTAAAAAAATTGGATCACAAGCATCTACTCAAATAATGGATCACCAAAAGAGGATCAAATATTCATTTTATGTTTCATGGGAATGAACAAATGTTTAAGAAGACTTTTCTCAGGCAATAAAAAATCTTGAGAATACCAAGACTAGATACAGTGTTACACTTTAATTGCCCCATGTAAATACTCGCCTAAAACCCGCCCCCTAGCCGTAAACTGTCGCGAGGAAGGTAGCAGAGGAAACAATCTTATGAATTGTTCGTAACTCGAACGTGAATCACTCAATGAAACACTGATTTCTTAAACCAGACAGTGGCAGAAAACACTCAACATCGAAAGAGTTTGAATTGATAAACGAAAAATTAAAAACAATGACTTTTCAGAAATTTTAAGTGAGAAAACGTACACAAATGCAATGAAATTGATTGAATGTCCTTCAAAACTGCTCCGTAGGATTTCGCTCCGTAGGAGTGAAATGGATGGAATCGGTTTTAAACCCCAGTTGAAGCGCATGCTTTTATGTAGGTTGAATTAAGCACTTAACGCAATGTTATTTCTAACCAATATTTATGTTCAACATTATCACAAGTTGTATTGCAGAAAAATTGAAACCTTAGACACATGTCTGCTTTTTGTCCTGCCAAGTGAAAAGAATTCAAATATAAGCCTAAGGAAAATGAAACAAACTTGTGCATGGGCTTTGATATGCAAATCTAACTACAAAATTCCACCATTTAACTTTCAAGGCGTCATATTTCCTATCCCCCTCGGTTCAGGCGTATTGTATGAAATACACAGACGTTTGAATTTTATTTCGCTGAGCAAACCAAAATATTGGCAATGTTATTTGCTGATTAGTGCATTAAGAAGCTTGAGATGCAGAGAAATTAACTCTGCAAACGTGGCTTACGACACAAAACGTATGTATGATGAATTTTCCAAAAATGAGGACAGATATGTCCCGGGACTGAGGAGGCTGTACTTATTCCTCATGTAAGCATTTTATTATAATCGAATGGCTAAACTTTCATTACGCAAGCTTACATTAAATTCACATATATTTACGAGCATGATATCGAACCAACTGTCCTCAAAATGATTACGAAGCACCACTTTATAGTAAACATGATATTTTTAAGACTAAAATTCTCAAAAAAATTGGTCTTTTTGACGAATAACCAATAAACCTACCAATGTTCGAATAATATTATAGTCTTAAACGGAAGACAGTCCATTGATCACGATTCTTGTTATTTTAAAGTTAATCTTTAAATATTTAACACAATTTTCACTTTGTGTTTTCATAATATGAATGGTAGTAAACATTTATGAAAATCAATACAATAACTTGAATAATTGCAATAAGAAGATTTACACAAGTATTAATTTGTAAAGTTAATATTGCGGTCCAACTCTTATTTAAGCAGACGATAAATATAATAAGATTTATTTCTTTGACTGAGTCAAATAATGTAGTAGGAAAAGTTTTTACAAAAAATTAAATTTATTTTAATCATTTAAACATTGTATTCAAATTTTAAAATTCTCCCGGAAATTTGCGTTGAATTTTAAAAAAATTGATAAAAAGCATTTATTCAATACATGGATCACCAAAGGAGAAAAAATATTAATTTTTTGATGTTTCATGGCAATGAACAAATATTTTAGAAGAGTATTCTCAGGCAATAAAAATATTGAGAACACCAAACTGACCCAGTGTTACATTTTATATTGACCCACGCAAATACTGTGTGGCGAGGAAAGTAACAGAGATAACAATATTGTAAATTGTTCGTTACTCGAACGTGAGTCCCTCAAAGAAACGCTGATTGCTTAAAACAGTCCATGGCAGAAAAGACTAATTATCGTAAATCGAATTATTGTCCTAAAAATTAATAACAACGTCCTATTACTAATTTAAAGTGATAAAACGTACATAAATACAATAACATTGATTAAATGTTCTTCAAAACTGCTCATTAGGATTTAGCGAAACGTGTTAATTGCGACGCATTGAGCTACGATGCGTCAAATTGTATATCCTACGGTATTAAAGGTAGTATTGTGAGTGTAGTTTCTTCACAACTCAAAGTATTCTAAGTAAATGAGGACGCCATAGTAGTTGAACTAATAAATGGACTTTTCGTGAAATGGATAGAACCGGTTTTTAACCCCAGTCGAAGCGCATGCCTTAATATAGGTTGAATTTAGCACTTAACGCAATACTATTTCTAACCAATATTTATGTCCATCTATATCAAAAAATCTCTTTCTCTGACCGGCCCCAGAGGTAGTCGTACTGACAACTAATGGAAATTGCGGCAAAAGCATTAAAAATTATTGTGTCTTGAGCTGTTTAGGGAGATGTTCCTCCATTCAATGACAAAGTATTGATGACATGGAAAAATTCCCCTCATTTTTTAAATGTTATATCTGCCACGGGTAAAGGATTAAACTTAATCATCAGTGAGAGGACATCACAGTGAAATTATGGGCCAGTGTAAGAACAATCGTCATTCTTTCAGAAAACTGTAGGGTAAATGGCAAATACCTTTCTTTCGCCCTACAAAAATATAATCTAACGACTCTACAAACCGGTCAGAATCCATTAAACGCACTTAGCCATAGAGCACGCTTTGATGAATGATAATATTTGATATTTTGCAATTTTTTGTTAAAAAAATCCTTTCATATACAATATCAAAGTTAATAAATATTCTATTTAAACACAAAAACAATGGACGACTTTAGGCGTTGTTGTTGACAGTGTTAACAATACGATATAATATTTATGTCTGCGTAACTGCATTTATTTGTTTCAGCGATGAATTTCTTAATCATGTATGACCTGGTAAGAATTTGCTTAAGTTTTTTCGATGAAATTTTAAATTCATCGCAAGACGTATTTGTGTAAATTACGTATTCATATTAACTCATATCAAACTTAAACCCAATAATATTCAAAGAAATCGCTTTTCTTTGGACAATCAATTTATATTTTCGCAAATTGGAAATGACAATAAAAATGGACTAAAAAAACAAATGTGAACACAATAAAAAATGCGCAAACAGATTTAACCAATTGATCTTTATAATTCTCATGGGTTTGCTTATATTTATGCAATTTTAACTCATGTATAATGTAAGTGAAAAAGATGGAAGAAAACTTTGAGGAGTTATTTGCTTATCCACTGAAATTATGGGACTTTAAATAAAGTATATTGTATTGGAGCAATAAATCATAACGTTGGAAGTATAATTTAGGTAAAATAAATCAATCCAAAGGACACTTTAGAGACCAAATCTAGCCTACTATGGAGGCAGATACAATCATCAATGAAAGAAATGAGTCCGGCGTATCGTGTGAATATTCCAAAATACTCAAAACTTTATAAAGAATTGAGAAAATTGTGTAACTGCCGATGACATGAAAACGTGAAATGGCTAAAACCATCGAGTCATGCGACGTACAGTTTTTGTAAAATGTGAATTCTGAATTTTTTTTTCGAAATTACTTTAAAACCTTGTCAATGCAAAATAACTTTTTCCTCATAATTGCAAAATTTATCACTAAGAACACGTTTTAACCATGTATTTCCATTGGTTTATGAAACTTTCATCACTGCAAAACATTATTGAAAGAGAAACTTAAACTTGCTTACTGCTTTATATGTAAAATTGGCATAAAATTTGTTGCAAATCAGTATTGGTTACGATCTCATGAAATAAGGAAATAAATTCTGGCTAGAATAGACTACTTTTTGCGGAAGAAGACTAACATGTTACAGAGGCCGAGGCACGAACATTTACAACAGAAATGAGAGTGGCCTACCTTGTGAATATCGCCTTGTCCTTCAAAAGCGTCCTTTTCCTGAGAACTTCGTTAGCAGTTAAAACCGGAGAAAGGAGTAGACCTTCTTGAAATCACCGGTTCCTTTCCTTTCACTGTTGTAAGGTTGAAGATTCCTCCTCGTTCGTTTAGGGCCAAAGAAAATATCTCAAAGTCGCCAAACGTTGTAAACTGAAAGAAAGGATAGCATATTATATTTCATGTCAATATATCATTGGAATGAAATTGAAACAAATCTCAGGAAAAATCTGACATTCGTATGAAATTGTGATATGTAAATGTGTTTTGTTCAAACAAAAAGTTCTTTGAGACTCAAATTCACCAAATATTCGTATTGTTCTGTATATTACAATTCTAATGCAATTCGAGTCTACTGAAGAGCATTTCTCCCAAGCACTACATTACTGAGTGTAAACTTTTGATTTTACAACAAATAAAAGCTAAAGAAAATAAAACGGTTCATACCGTGTGAGTAGAGATTGTCCTCCTTTGCTGGCGTTGACTTCTTGAGAGCGAAGTACGGAGTCGTCGTCTGAGATGATCTGCTGCGGCAATGGCTGAGTGGTCAGAGTTTTCCCTCCTGTCCTGTTCTTCTCGGTGTTCAAGTCGAGTCGATGATTTGATGTCTGGCTTCTGGAGCGCCGTCTTTTTATGTGAACCGATGGGCAGATTACAGAGCAGGAGAAGGGGGACCTTACTTTTCCTTCTATAGCGTTTGACCAATAAAATACCTACCTTTATTTCCTTGCATAGCCCTAGGCCAATGGAATACCTTCGTTCTGGTCGCAGTGGAGTGAGCGGGGCAGGTGAGCTGCGCATTTGAGAAATTTCTAGAATTATATAAGGAACAGCGAGTTATCGGAAGATGACGCAACCCGTTCAAGAATTTCCTCATCCGATTTCGTTTACTCACCCTCTTCCCAGCTCGGCGACCAGCCGGTAGTGGAGTGAGCGGGGAAGGTGAGCTGCGCATTCGAGAAATTTCTAGAATTATATAAGGAACAGCGAGCTAAAGGAAGATGACGCAACCCGTTCATGACTTTCCTCATCCCCTTTTCCTCAACTCACCCTCTTCCCCGCTCGGCGACCGGCCGTATTTCCTTATCAGCGACGGCCAGCCAATGCGCTACCGACAGTTATCTCGCGCGAAAAACTTCCTTATGTGGATGGAAGGAGTAAGGAAAAGCTTAGGAATTTAAAGGCTGGCCTAAAATAATGCGTACGTACGGCGTTCTTGAATAGGTGCAAAATTAGTTATTGGTCTTTATCTGAGCAAATACGTATCTGTTTAGGTTCTCATTTAGTATATATTAGGATTATTGGTTCGTCCCAGTATTAGAACAGTCTCCCCATCTACTCGGAGGTTGGTGAACAATATGTTAATGAATGCTATGTACAGTCATTTATCTCCCAACGGACATTGTCCATTCGGCGGTTTGATACGCACATTGAGACCAAAGTTGTGCCTAATCTTTCTTTAATTACGCTTCACGTGATGTAATTTTTAACTGTTCTGTGAAATACTTGCAAGGAGTAACACATGCAGAGAGGGAATTTTATTGTCCGAAAACCCTTAATATGCAAAAAATTAATATTCCAATCACGCGGCATCAATTAACCCTCACGCGGCTTGGAAACGAGATAACTTGACGCATCCCATCTGTGTATGAGAACCCCGTTATTTTACTTCTGTGACACGTCATCTGACATTTAATCAATAACCTCACTCACCATCAATGCGGAAATTCCACCTGTCAATGCAACCTAGTACATAAACATCTTTTAGGTTGCATTATGCATCATTCTGATACGACTTTCACACCACACGTCCGGTTAATTACTAAGCAACCCAACCACAGCACATTCTTGCTGTAACCCGTTGCCATGGAGAAAGATGTGCGATGATGAAACTTTGCAGCGTGATGTCGGCATTGAAGCACACTTGATGCATTGCATGCACATATTCTCATATTTGATCCGTTGACTCTCTGAGTCTTTCGGAATTTTTTGTATTTTTTCTAATAGTTCTATAACCGAAATAATTAACAAATTGGTCATATACAGTGCCAACCTTCAAACCCCGCTAAAAAAAACTAGAGACCCTTTTTGAATACCCTAGTGTACTTAAGGTTCACGGTATAGACCACGGTCAGGACGCCCTCTAAACCCCCAAAAGATCGAGGGGCAGTGTTAGATATTAGTGCTTTTGTCAAAATTTCGATTGCTTAAATAGTTTCGGCTAGGGTGGGCCAAAACTTCAGCCATAGTATTAGGACTACATAAGAAAGGAGAAGGTGGCGTTGTAGGAAAATCTTTAATAACACCACTGTTTGAATAGATAAGAACATAGTTTAAATTGCAAAGTTGCTTAGTTATTTAATACCCATCGAATGCAGACATCAAATTTTCTCACGCCCTTATGAGTTTAATGTCAGGGTACTTGTACCCTTATTTGAAGAGTTAGCGTTTTGGCGTTAGTTACAAAAGGGTTGTTTTTTCGACGTTATACACGAATCAATGATTAGTTTCTACGAATTTACTCCACAAGCCCCTCAAAAGTGAACCCCCAAATTAGATTTGAACTAGAATATTCTTCAGTCTAGTGATCCAAATTAATTATTTTAATAACACCACTGTTTGAATAGATAGGAACATTTTGCATTTGTTTAAATTGCAACGTTCCTTAGTTATTTAATAGGCATCTGATGCAGGAATCATATTGTAGATGATACGTGAGGTTTCAGGGCCAGGTTATCTAATTACCCTTAATTTTGATGATACTGGTTTGGAAGTTAATACCGAAATTATTAATATTTGTCTCTTACACAATAATATATAACAATTACCACTACATTCATAGCATAACACCTCGAAATAAATATGAAAAATTAATTCCACACCTCAAAAATTTCGTCTCGTTAGGAAGATGTCCCAAATGTGCTAATAACTCCACTGTTTGAATAAATAGGGATCTCCGCCGCACATGATGCAACCCAAGCAACTGGTCATAATGCTTGGACATGTTCTAACACGTTCATGGCTGAGGGATATAAAAGAACAAAAGAGTATATCTTTTAACCATATGTGCAACAACTGCAGTATGGGGGCAGGTTTTGTCTCCTATTATACCCAGACCTTATATCGGGAGAGAGAACGAGGTACACCAGTCAGTCTTTGCCATATTGCTTTTAGCAGAACATCTATGGTAATTATTAGCAGAACATCGATGGTACTTATTAATGAAGAAAATGTTTGGCTATCAAATCAAACAGAAACACATAACGATGAGAAACATTCATCCCTCCACATAATTTAATGAACCTTATTCGATAAATTATTCAGTTTTCTTCAGTAAGCCTTATGAATACTAATTAGATTATCCTAGAATAAAATTGGAGGAACATAAGCATATTCGCACTAGTAATTGAGACATGACCTCAAAAAGGAGCTTAATATTTTTCATATAGGATGACACACTGGGAGTAATATATCGTCCCTCGTGGAAAGCTGAGTACATCTTACGTTCAGAACAACAATATTAACCTTCCAGGAGACTGTTAACATTTCAAAAAGACGGATAACGTTTTACGGAAATATAAAATAAGTCTTTATTATTTAAATAAATCATAATTTTATGAGAAATTCACATAATTCGATATTTTTTATGGTAAATTTCCTTGTCTACTTGTGCATTTTCCGGCCAACAATTGAACTCACAAGAATTAATAAATCATTTCGAAAGTGTATTGGTGAGACACAAGTAAAAAAGCATGATTAAATTACACATGCATCTTATTTAGAGGTCTATTGTAATATTCCTTGTGGTTTGTTAACCACACTTTGCGTACAATAACGCGCTTCTTAGCAAAAGTTAATATGTCACAGAAATGTACAAAAATGTTAGTCTCAATGATTCTATTCGCGTTATAAGAAAAGAGAGTATACGGCTCTAAAATCTAATTGAAAATGATTCTGATGAGTAATACACATCCTCGATACTTTCTAAAAATGAACTTTCTTCGCCTGCTAGCACGTTTTCTGATAATTGAGTGAACTCTGAAGAATTAATAAGATATTTTCAAGAGTAGTGAAGGGATGTATGCTTCTTGTAGTAAATAAAAGATACCAAAATCTCAGTTTATAGCTTCATACAGATTATTGTGTGAGACTTAAAAACCACACTCAGCGAAAATTATCGCAACCACATGGGATAATAATATTAATATCAAGTAGAGTGCCTCGAAATATTCTGTAGGATGAAATAGGAATTGAGATTAAAACGCAAGTTAGCGATTTTTCAACATTCAATGTCCCAATTATAAGCTATAATTGGGTTGATTCGTTGCAAAAACCAAAGACTGTGTGATTTATCGTCTCTTGACGGTCAACTGCGTGGTCCACGCTTTAGCCAAAATAATGGCCAGCTCCCAAAAGCCCATCTCTTGGGAGAACGAAGCGGCAGAACTGCTTGAACGCATGAAAGCCAAGATCACGCTGGCCAGGCGGGTGCTTTCAAAGATTCAGTGTGTGATGGAATACTTTACATTTGGGCAGGGTTTCTCATCTCAAGTCCGACACATAGCACGGAGCCTCAGACTCCACTATAGGAAGAGACACTTGTCCGATCCTAAAAACTACCGCCATATTACCTGACACAACACCGTGTATAAAGCGTTTATCTCCATCTTTGTTGACCTCATCATGCATCTGGTCTAGCAGGTTTGGGACTGGGTGATCGAGCATAGGAGTTTAATGCGGGAATTTGCTGAATGTAAGTACAACCTGCTCATGGATAGATATAGAATATTAGTAGGTGCCAAAAACACTTGAGAGTTGAAATGGAATCGTTATAGAGCGAAAAAGGTGCTAATCGTCAACATGATCACCAACAAAAAGTTTTGAAATCGGACCATATCATTCGGTCGCCCATTTCGTTCCAACTTTCAAAAAAACGTAAAAAATAATAACTTTTTTGGATTTTTTAAAATGAAGAAATTTGTTTATGTTGCGTTTAAAAATCGGTACTTGGCCTCTTCTTAAGATCCTATGTCTTTAAAAAATATATTTTTTCCCTTCCGTGCTCTTTTAATGGGGAGGCGAAATCGCTTACCTTGTTCAAATTATCCAAACGTCGATAAATACTTGATTTTTTCGGAATATTCTCTTTATGAGTTACAGTGATCGAATTACGTTCCAAATTGAGTTGTGGCCTATTTTTAAGGTCTTTTGTCTCTTTTTTGGAAAAGATATAAATCCCATTCGTTCCTTCCTTCATGGGGAAAAGAAGGGGCATGTACAAAAAGAGTGACCATAACGTCGTTTTTTTCCTCGTGTGAAGTTTTGTAGCTCTTATCCCTAGAAACATTAGAAATATGTCGGGTTACGTTCGAAATCTGGTTGTGGCCTCTTTTTAAGGTCTTTAAGGGGCATGTACAAAAAAAGAGCGACCTTACGGTCATTGTTTTTATCGTGTGAAGTGTGCAGCTCTTAGCCCAAGAAACATTAGAATTATGTGTACTTTTGGCTGCACCGCGAGTTTCACCTTTTATTTCTCTATTACTTTGCAATTGATAATAAAAAGGATCAATTTTTTTACACACACCGACGATATATTGACTTTGTTTCGGCAAAAGCATTTGCATTCCGGTCTTTGCTTAACTTGTGTTTAGATGACGTTGGGTAAGTTAAGGCGTTCAAAACGTTATATAATATCCTAATGAAATCATTCTTACGATAATGATTTTTACGTTTAAAATGAGTAGAGAACCTAGGCAAGGGTGGTTCTAGTGGGCCAGCCAGGCCTGGCGACAGCTGGTGCAAGGAATTTGTTCAACAGCTTCGCAAAACGCGCCAAAGATTTCATATCGCTCCGAGAGCAAGCATGTCGGTGAGATGAGCCGCAATTTACTGCTAATTTTTGTTGGACCACGGTCGTACCTTAGAGTTTCAGAATGCTGGACAGTTAACAATGTAGTTAACAACGTTTGATGAGAAGGTTCATTGCCCTGTATTTGGACCACCTTATAGTTTGAAATACCTGATTCTTCCTTCACATGCTGATGATATATTGTATTTCCAGCATGTTTGACATTCCTTAGGCTTTTCTTTGGCAAGTCCAAAACAGGAAATCAGCTCCTCTTCAGTAGCTTAAGTCTTTGCTGATGATAAGGACCAATTTTAATTAAGCATCTTTGGCAGCGGACTCTCCAAAGAATCATACACCTTCAAACAAAACTCTTCACGATAAATAGTACTAGATATGAAAAACTTCAACAGGAAAAAAACTATGAGGACAAACTAAAGAAACACTCACAATACTTTTCTGACAACAAAAAACTTTCTTTCACGTATTTTCCTACAAGTAAAAAATGCACCTTCCAAGTAGTTGCAACAAAACAATATATAAATACATCTTTGTTCAGCCGGTTAAAACCGATTGTTCTTGCCCCGTCGATAGGAAAGTTCCTGTGATACAGTGAAAGTTTCTTTATGCACAGCGGCTTTACAGAATTGGCAAGATAGGAACAGCTGACCAAAAGAAGAGTGAAAAGATTAAGAATAGGCTGACAAGAAAAGCAAAACAAGTAAAAAACAGTAAGGAAGTTCTTATGAAACTATGGTCAATATTTCATCAGATCCTGAAACAGAAGGGACAGATACTGTAGCCAAAAATACAGACAAATATTTTCATATTAGGTTCATCTCACACTCTGGGATTCAAATGAGAACAGTGTTTGCTAATACTGCTCTGGTTGGTGACAAGTACGGCGTAGTGGACAGAGGAACGGCAGCTATTGACTCCAGTGTTCTCTCAAACTTTGTCTTAATGTCTGAAACAAAAAAGCAAAGGTTATTCACAAGAATAAAATAAAACGATCAAAATCTCTTGTTCGGAGTAACTTGAAGAGTGAGCGGTTAGAGATAATTGACGTACATCCTAAAGGCCTGAACTTAAATGGGCGCTCAGATGGCAATCTTGTATTTGAAACAAAAGGCAGAAGCCAGGTTCCGTCTGCCTCTTTCACACTGTACCTTTAACAAAAACTGCCATGGATATTGCTTCTGGTGTCCTTGATGCAGCTAGTGCTAAAGATTTCAACCTATCTGACGAGATGATTCGGGAACGAGATGCTATTGCGTTTGAACGAGACCAGGTGAGTTGGGAACGAATCGAGATGGCCCAGCAGATCAAGGCACTGCGAGAGTCGTTTTATGCTCTTCAGGAACAGATCGCTGCTTCTGAGAGCTTTCATCAAAGAAGCCGCCAGGACTCGGAAGATCGCCATCGGGTTCCCGATGAAGGTTATTATGAAAACTTGGTTGAAAAACCTGATGCATCCGAGATTGAGGTTTCCAGCAAGCCTGCACGAGATGGCGGCGAGTTGGGAAATCGAGACGGCCAAGCATGGGAGGAGCAGACTAACGGAGAAGAGGACGACGGCGCTTGCATGAGGAAATCCACGAGGAACGTCGCAACGGGAATTTTCCGTACAACGGATGTCCGTCGACCAGCTCAAACCTTATTTGAAGAGCGACGTCCAGCCGACTTCCCCGGAAATGGAGTACATAACCTCTGCGATCGTGTTCCCGGAACAATTGGACATCTACGTCATAGACGTGCTTCCAATAAAGAGTCGACGCATTCACATCGCACATTGACAGTGGAGAGAGACAAAGTTTTACCGTTTCCTGAGTCCATTATGTTCCCCACGCACTCCTTCAGATCACATCGTAATTGCATTAGATAAGAAAAGTCAATTTCGAAGAAAAATATTTTTCGCATCGGTCGTCCCTACTATTATCGCTTGAGATGAATTTACAGAGCTCCGTGAGCAAGTTCCTTTCCTCGTGTCCTTCTACGAGGACCACGTCATGCCGTCATTGTTGAACAAGGCAAGGGTGAGTCAATACGTATGTTGATAACATCTTCAACTTATAATTACTTGTCAGTATTTTTTTCCTAAATAATGCAAGTCATTGTGATATAGTTAAAGTCAATTCAAAAAGATTTTAATATTGTTCATGCTAATATTTATTATGTGTTATTTCATATTTTTTTTGTTATGTGAGTTTATACCCTGAACACAATTAAAATATTAAAATGCATTGTGGTATACCTTAATCATATATCAACAATTTATTTATGGTTTAATTGCAGGGAAAGATTAAATATATATCAATACAAATTGATTTATATGCAAAACACTGTAATAAATGTCATAAAAAATATTTATTAAAAGCCTGAAATTTCATTTAAGAACGCGTTCGAATCCCGTCTCATTCGTTCAACTCACAAGAATTTTGCTCTACGCCGATGTCATCACTGAATTAGTTTGAGTAGTTTCTAAGTTTTGAGCTTGTACAAAAAACTTTCAATTTCAATATTTTTAAATTGCAGAAAGAGTTATTAGGAGGTGTGTTTAAGTATTTAAGAAATTCAAGATTGTGTAAAAATGACATGAGTAAAAAACAGTAGATTTTTACGATTTTACATAAATTCACTTTGTAATATTCCACAAGGTATTTTGAATTCTACCTAGGTATCCACTTAAATCATTATCAAAGACTTAACTCAAGTTGAATCCTAGGTCGGAGCAATAAATTCCTTGTGGGATATTACAAAGTGAGTTCATTATAAAATCTTCGCAATGTTTTTCCACCAAGTTCCGCCGGAAAATTTATTATTTGGTCAGTCAATTTTTATTGACGGGTGCTTTAGATTATACATTGTTATTTTTTGTATAACAAATTTGATTATCAGTTTCTAATTACAATAAGACTTTCACTGTAAACTTAGGAATTCTCGCTTGTAATGAGAAAAGTTTGCCTTTATTACCACACGAGCATTCACATTTGATCCTTGTTTCTCTTTCCAGCCATGAAGGACGCTGAGTTTTCGTTTCCGTATCAGCTGTGCGTAGAAGACAGTCCCTTCTCTCTTGACATGGTTGGCCATCTGACTGTAATCCGAGTTTTACTATTTCTCTTGTCCTGACATTTGATGTAATTTTTGAAAAACTTGACTACATATTTTAATTCTCAGACCCACTATGTTTTGAGTAACTGTCAAATGTTTCTTTTAAAAGGATTATGTTTCCATTGATTTCAAAGGCTTAACTCTCATAATCGAGCCGTTTCCAATGTCATATAGTTGTTGTTAACGTGATGTTTCATTTTTCTTTTAAAAAATTCGCCCTAAATAGAATTGCCATATCGAAATAGATTATAGCTTGCTTGTCATATAATTTTTTGAAAACGGAATATATAATACTTCCCTCAAAACTGGGGGAAAACTCTCATAGAATTTATTTTGGGCATTTTATATATTTCCATATTCTTAAAGAGAATCCATTCAGTTAGTTGCTGGGAAATAGTGACACATGTGAATATTGTATTCCATGTATGCAAAGCTATAGGTTTTTAATTGTTTTATTCTTTATTTTACAAAAAGTATATCTCAGTATTTAAAAAGTATCTTTTTCATGCTTTTTGTGTTCGTATCTTATAAAAAATGATCTTAATGGTTGTTTTTAATGCTGCACTTTATTATTATATAATTAATTGAATGGAACAAAAAAATATAACCTTACGAAAGAGTTTTTTTTTTAACTTGTTCCCCGTCCAAAAAAATGAATGGACTTTTATTTGTTGCGTTTTTCATTTGTGAAAAAGCTTCTCCCATTTTCAGTTGTTTACACGTATGTAATGTGAACTTTATGCTTAGAATTGATCAATTGTGCTGATAAATATTTCGAAAAATAAACATTTAGTAATGTATTGATTCAGTTAAAGATAGCCAGGCTTAATGAATATGGTCGACTTACGCTAGGACTTTGATTGTAAACCAAAAGATACCTTTTTTGGTTTTTTCGAAGGAATACGCTGAAATTAAGTTAGCTTTAGTGTGCAATCATTAACACTCATGCTGTGGAGATATAAATATTGTTAATGGTGTTGTTTTGCCCCTTGTTACTTACCCTTAAGAGGTGGAAAGACCGTAATGTAGATATAATTGGACATGGAACACATGCTAGTTAGACCGAAGTGAAGGGAATTACTTGCTTGGGTTATGTTAAATCATGCAATCGCTGGTGATTTTCTTAAGTTGTTACCTCGAGCACCCTGTTGGGTACCAGATATTTTTTATTTATTGTTATTTTATTTTAAAATGTACTCATACTGACTTCATGTGGCTTTAATCTACAAATTTTGTGAGTAAACACCATGAACTCTTTGAGTTATTATTATCATGTGGAAGACTTACTTGTGAGTCACGTATTAATAGGTTCCTGCGAAAGCTGTACCACAGGTCTAATTAGTTGTGAGCAATTGTTTATTGTACCAGATATATTTATTTACATACCTCATTTGGAAATGAAAATAACCAGTGTCACATGAGTATCATTCAGTTTAAGGTAGCCAGACTCAATAAATATGGTCGACTGACGCTAACACTTTGATTATAAACCAATAAAATAACTTGAGTAAAAAATCGGCCAATAAATTGATTTTTGCAGTCTTTAAGCCAGCATATATGTCAACAATACCTTTTTTTAACCATTTAGTGCCGAAATCTCTCGAATGGAAATGCTTTTTCGGCTACGAATAGCGTGAGAATCTTCTGTACTCCTCTCTATGGAGCTCTCTCATGGCGACGAATCACTCAACGTCCTTTGCCTGTTATGGAACCCCACTCGGCGGGAGAACATGATCATCCCCCGGGCACTCGGCCGGACCCTCCAACCTTTAGCAGCCCCTCTCTCAGCAGGAGGCCACTTTTGTAGAGTGAAATAATTAATTGCCTCAAAAAACCATTGAAAATACAACAAATTATCCGTGGATTCATGCAGCAAGGAGGTCTACTAATGAGGCGGAGGGTCGAGCTCACTTTCCGAGCAAAGAGTCTGGGCTGTCCCGAAGCTGGGTAGCAAGGGTTTTCTGAATATCTTGTATTATTGCTCCCGTATCAATCACTTCCCTTCCTCGCGTCGGCTATACCCGATATTAGGTCTTTAGCGCTGGTTTTTCTCCGTCGGCCATTCACGTAGGCTGTAACCAACGCTAGGCGCAAAAGAGTAAGAGACACGGTAGCTACGATTGCCAATTCTCTGCGTCTCATATCCATTTTGCAAAACTTGCCTCGTTTTTTAGATCACAATAAACGCACGAACAAAATTGACGCTTGACTTATGTATGCGAGGTAAACATTCCTCTGTCGATATCCGAGAGCTATGACCAAAACGGCAGAGTCGGTCGGAACCTTTCCTTGAATCGATATCAACCATCGATAGGCGTACAACTTTGCATCGTTTTGGCGCGGATGACTCGCGAATTGAATTCACCGTGTATAGTCTGGTCATTTGTGAATTCATTCATTCGCTCATTTATGCTAGAATGATCATTCGCATGATTTGTGGACATAATTTTTGGACAAGCAAGTCGTGAATTAGGATTTATTAAAAGAATACCTGGAAAGTGTGACGAGAAGGTGAAGGAACGATGTTATTGTTCTCTCGTGAGACATCTCACTTGGAGTACTCCGCCAGTATATGGGACGCTTACTAAATAGGACTAGTTTCAGATATAGATCGAATACAGAGGAGGGAAGATAGACTTGTAACAAATTGCTATGATAAACATGGTAGTGTCATAAAATTATTGAGGGAATTAGGGTAAAAACCTCTATCCAATCGCAGAGAGAAATATAGTCCAGACTTCACAACCGTTAGATTTAAAATGTCTTTTTTTGCACGTACAATAAGGGACCATAATAGTTGTGATACATCAATTCTAGAATACTGACTAGTTTAAATAGGTTTTTTCTGTTTTGCTAAATATAATAACATGAATTGTGGATAATAACTTCTCATGCATTTTTCGGCATGATATACTCCTGCATGTCTTAGTACCTTGCAGTGCTATTTATCTGTCACATTAATAATACTAATCAGCAGTTATATCTGGAGTAGTGTTCTGCATGGTAGCATTTTCCTCTGCGTATCACTCTCCTGGTTGGGGTCTGACTGCGTACCGTTGTCCTGACTGCTTTTGGCCTGCGCCTGGCATTCAGGGGAACGTGTGCGGTTCTGAATTGAACTGGGATGAGAGCTGCATGCCTGGTGTGGAATCTCCCCTGCCACACACCCTAGTGGTGGTGTGCACGGTAGTTCGTAGATGTAGATAATAATTCACCGTGTAAGGTAGTCTTTAGGAGAGAAAATTGAGCGAAGGTGTAAATAATCGTTTATTTCACGGGTTCCGATTTTCAACTCTTTCGTTGTGTTTAGAGGGTCAGATTACCTTAAAAAAATACGTCATATTTTGTCATTGGGAAAGAAAATTGAGCGAGAAATGTAAAAAAAACGTTTATTTCACGGGAGGCGTTGTTCAATTGTTTCCTCGTATCTACAGGCTAAGATTGCATGTAAAAACCCGTCTTCGTGGGGCTTGAAGAAAGAGACGAATTCGAGGATGAGAAACATCGATCTTTTCTCGACATAAGTTGTGTACATGTACAACAATTAAACCATATGGTGGAATTATTGGTAATTCATGAGAATGCGCGACTTCAACGTTCTGTCTCCTTTCTTGTCTGCAACAACACAATATTTCAGCCCAACCGACATTAAAAAGAGGTATTTTCTCCCCCCGCGGTTTTTTCATCGTGACGTCGCTGTGCCTCGGCCTACGGCTGTGAATCCTTACATACTTATCGTCCCGTTTTGATAAGTATCACAACCAGACCTCACAACAGATTGATTGGCGGATTCCTATGAGATGGGCAATTTTTAAACTCCCGTCTTCTGAATTGTCCCCTGCATCGTCATATATCCATACGTTATCCCACAAATCTCAACGCCGCTCAGAGCAGTTTGTCACTACGTCTGTTTCTTACGCTCGCCGCCGATGCGTCTTCATTTGTTCGCACTTCGTCCTGCGCCCGCCTCCACGCCAGTTCCGTGCTCTGCCGCACCCGGAATCGCCTCTGTCTTTCCCGGGCCATTCGCCGCTTCCGCTCCTGGGGAGTTTCCTCGTCGACAGCCGGCAGGAAAGAGACGGGTTCGCCGGGACCGCGTCCTGGACCGCCCGTTGCCTGAAGGAGAGAGATCGGACACATAAGACGAAGGCAGTTCCAAATGGGTTCATTTTACTCTCTTTACAACAAGTGCAGGGGACCCAAGCTTTTTCTCATCGCACAATATTATCACCATTAATTTTTTGAGCAAAATGGAAAGGTGTATCACGTGTCGCGACAAGGCCTCGTCACGATACGGCTCTGGAGCACAGTTTTAACCCTTCTGCGCCGAAACCTCTCGAAGGGAAATGCTTCCCCTTCTACAAATTGCATGAAAATTTTCTCTACTCCTCTCTACGGAGCCCTGTCGTGGCGACATATCGCTCAGGTATGCCTTTTGCCCGTTTTGGAACCCCAGTCAGCGGAACACTGTGCCCTTCCCCCGGGCACTTGGCTCGACCCTCCCAACCCAAATTAGCAGCCCCCCACTCAGCAGGAGTCCACTGTCAATTTGTTGCAATAACGGTGGTTTTAATTCAAATAATCCGTTTCCTGCAAACTCCAAAAATGTGTACCTCTAAATGCATTCCTAATGTTATTCTGAGCGTTTTTCAATTTTAAATGAAATTTTACATTTACATCTACGTAGTACCCTGCGAGCCACCAAGAGGGTGTGTGGCAGGGGGTGAAGATTAACAAGCATGCACTATTGCCATACAAGTAGGATATATAAGGAGGACATGCTAGAAAATAGGGTCACAGTTTATTAGTTACTACAGTAGATTATTAGTTATTACAAGTTATTGCAGTAGTTATTACAATAGATTACTAGTTACTACAGTATAGTACAGGTTAGTATCTACATAATACGAAAGGGATTATTGGTTGTTATTACATGCATCATGCACTACAGACTACTCTTAACTATATTTCATCTACCTATCCCTTTGCTACGCTGCATATTGTTCTCTCTTATGGTACATGGGAAAATGACATTTTAAATCTATCGGTACGACTATCTATCTCTCTAATCTTGTTAATCTGATCAAACCTAGCATAACACGTAGGGGTTCTCAATATATATCTAACGTCATCTGTGAACAAATCGGTTTTGAATTTCCTTAAAAGGTTAAACCTAAATTTTAACCTGCGCTCTGATAGTAATTCCCATCCTAGTTCTTCTATTAAACTCGTAACACTTATACAATCATCAAAACGGTCTTTAACAAACCTAGCGGATCTCCATTGCACGCGCTCTAATTCTTTGATCATACCTTCATCTTACATATCCCATATACTAGCGGCATATTCTTAATGAGGCCTGACAAGTGTAAAATAGCTTCTTTCTCGTACTCTTTCATCGCATTTGCCTAAAACCCTTTTTACGAATCCAAATCTACTGCTTGCTACTCTAGTTATTTCCCTGATATGTTTCCCCCATGTCAGCGATGTTGACGCCTAAGTATTTAATAGATTATACGTTAGATATTTTCTTTTTTTGACGTAATAATTATTCCGGGGAAAGCCATTCTTTTTCCAAGAATAGGTCTACGTCTACAAAAATAATGGTACAGGATTAAAAAAAACATAAACAGACCATGAGGAAAAAAAAACAATTTTTGTCTCATGAAAAAATAAAACATATCAATAATAACAAAATGAAATTGGCAATGCGAACTGTGTCCTGACCAGGCTAAAGTATTCAGGAATACATTAATTCAGTAAAATTTCATGCAATTTAGATTCCAAAATTTTCATCAAGCAAGATTTCCTCACATCAATTGGAATGGAATTCCAAAGGCGTGAGGCGGCCACGACAAAAAACTTATGAAATGTAGCAGTTCGGTGAGTCGGAAGTTGAAGGTTACTTGGTTCTCTTCTTGTAACCATAGTATGGTAGGAAGTTCTTTTAGAAAACATATCAAGTAGGTAGGACGGTGCATTAGTTAGCCAAAGACAGAGAAAAGAAGGGTTCCAAGCAGGTATTTGCCACGGGATATGGTATTCAACCAGCCAAATTTCTTGTAATAGGGGGCGAGGTGCTGATCTTTGGAAAGAGTAAAAATATATCAAACGCTCGAATGTAGCTGACGCAATAGTGTGATGTTCTGCTCTGCCGTTAAGGCTAAATACGACGGCGAGTTAGTGTGAATCTCCCTCGCAAGATGGGACGACGGACGCAGGCCGTGAGCGCGACCTCCTAAGCATGCATCGGGAACTAAGTCGGACTGTGGAACTTGAGAGTCCCTCCCTCCCCTTCCAAGTCTTCCTCTCTCCTTCCACATCGGAACCCGACACCACCGCAGCTGCGAGCTTCGGTCATGGAGCTGGCGCATTTTTCTTCGAGAACCGAGTATCAAGTTGCAACTTGCGTGTTATCTTACACACCTCACCTTTCAGTCGCTTCCGAAGGGATATTTTCCTTGGAATATTAGGCTGCTTGGAAAGTTTGTTGATAGAGCGCATAAAATCGATATTGGTCCATAATGAGCTGGGGAGGAGGGATTTTTATCCTTTTTATGGGTCTTATAAGCGCCAACTTCCAGATCGAGGGATATTCAGCATGAAGTAGAGAGTGATTAAAAATGTCCAAGATTGCTGGTAGTATAGTTGGAACAGATTTATTTATTAAATCAATTGAGATTCCATCGATTCCCATTGAATTAGTTTTTGACTGCATAAGGAATTTATTCATGTCTTCAGGTTTAAGGTATTTAAGATAAAAGCTGTCCGTATCTTAAGGTGCAAAGAGATCAAAGGAGGTGAGATTAGAATCTGACCTAGTACTTTGAGATGTTGGTACGGAAGACGAAAGAAAACAATTATTTATTCGGTCTACCGTCAAGTTGGCGACAATAGAAGTATCGCGTTGACGAATGAGTCCCAGTTCCCTAATCCTGCTCCAAACGTCATAGGGTTCTTTCACTTTGCAAAAGGCTGTGAAGTAGTAATAAAGTTTAGACTCGATAATTAACGATTGACCTAATTTCCGACTTCTTTTGAATATTTCGTACATCATTTGATTTTCAGAACGGATGAACGCCCTCCAAAGCCTGTCCCACTTTTTGATGCATTCGCAAATGTTTTCAGTCAGCCACGGAGCGGGTGAACGTGTAGGAGAACATGTGAGTAGAGGAGATTTTATGTTAAGGGTATCAATCAAATGAGAGTTTAAGACTTGAAGTTACGTTTCAATCGAAGTCGAATGAAATAGGCTGTTCCAGTCAAGGGAGGGAAGGTCTCCTTGAAAGCGATTCTGGTCAAAAGTTTTTAAGTTACTATAGGTAAAAGAAGCCGAGGAAGTACGGAAAACATTAAATTTATAGGAGATATTCGACAGGTCATGAACAGAAAGAAAGGGTACTGGTGATTGAGACAATGACTGGACTTTATCGTGATCATCAACTATACATTGACCTAATCAGCGTGTGACTAGCTGCAGTGTGATGAGTGGCTTTGAATGGCACCAGATTAAAGCAATTGGCATGAATAAAATTCGTTGTATAAGAGCTGTCGGAGGTGTTTTTGAGCATATCTACATTGAAATAACCCATGATAATTACATTTTATAAGTCGCACTTAGTTTTGAAGAGGCAATTTATAAATCAGTCATATGACCAATTTTTTTAGGGCAATACACCACAGGTAATAAGAGCTTAGACATTGATTTCCCAGATATTTCCGCGATCATAAATTCTGATCTGGAGCAGTGGACAGCAGTTGATGAAGCTAGCACAGAGAAATTCAGTTGATGACAGACAAAAATACCAACACCACCACCAATTTTACCAACTGTATCGTGACGTATTAAATTAAAACAAGGCATGCACACCGTTTCGTCACAGATCTCAGGTTAAGCCAAGTTTCAGTCGTATAGATAACATCAGTATCACAAGAACCAAAATGGGATAATAAAGAGTTGCTGTTTTAAGGGTTCTGAATGCATTTTTTCCTATGCCTCTATAGTTTCTTGCGTGAGTAATAACCGAGGCAGTGCGTACATGGAAGAATATCATTTGGACCACTTGGGAGATTACATTTTTTTGTCTTGTCTCACACCCTTTAATATTCTGCAAGTAATTCCCTCTCTTCATTAGGGATGTTAATAAACTACGGTAGGTGTTCCTTATGACGCTACTTGCCACTAACGTTTCTAAAAAAGTTTTAAAATGACTGTTCCATGTGCTTATGTTATACGTATTATAATCCAAATGTAAACCCCTTAAGATAGTGCATCTGCGTGTTAATTTCGGGGTAGAATATATGCGCCCGCGTTTGAAGTTCAACGCACTGATCCCAGAGGCACTGTAGTCGCCGTGGAGTGCAAATAGTTCAAATTTGGGGTGCCAGGTAGCGCCACCTGGAAATTTGAATTTCTTTACCATCCTCGGTCCCTATTTTCCTTTTACTTAATCCAATTTCAATATATCCGAAATCTGGCAAAATAAAACATTGCGTTACACCAAAGTGAAAAGTGCGATACATTTTTGGGATCAACGAGAAAGTTCCATAGGTTTAATAATCAGGCAAGAAGTAGGCACTCTTACATTTATTCACATCAAATCAAAAACTCAACGCTTGCCACAAATAATGCCAAACACAACCATAGTGTTTTTGCAATACCCTGGCTAATGCTACGATACAAATTATGTTGATAACCTAGGAAACAGTAATCACCATAAGTAGTCGTTATATATTAAATACTGATACTTTTGACGAATTCTCCGAGACGTACGATGGACCAGACGCATAGCTAATGGACGGGACTCCCACCCATAATCGCCACGAGCACCCCTCGAAGTGAGCTACCGCTTTTCTCACGGCATGCTCCTGCGACCGGCCGACGAGGGATCGCTTTGGCGTGGGGAAAAAAGGGCACACGTGCGGTTTATTGCCCTCAGTAATTCCTGGAAATGCACTGGCAGGGTCCGCCTTGGAAGGAAAGAAACAACTAGATGGCCAATCCGAAAATTTGGAACACAACAAAGGATATCACTTTAAATGCACATTGGAATACGCAGATGTCAGCAGTTAAATTTAATTAAAATAAACTAATTTCAAATAAAGGAAAAGCAACGGAAATATTCGTCTATAACTGTGGTTTACTCGTGCATTAGTTTTGCGTTCTCACTCTTGAAACATTCACTCTGGCTAATTATTACAACTCTTAACAATACGATCCTTGTTTGCTATAAAATTAAGTGATTTGCTTAAGTATTTTGCCATTAAAACATTCGATTACGTATCTTTCTTTATCCAAAGAATAAGCATGCAATGGCTTATTCTTTCCGCGCTGTCTGAAGTGGACTCCGCCAATTTCTTGTTGACGCGAGACCCTTGCACCGCCATACACTCGAAGCACTCCTCCCGTCCGTCTTTTCAGGAGTACTCGTTGGAATTTCACCCCCACCCATCCCCGACCCACCCCTACTGAGTCCACATCTAGTTGGCAAACGAAAACTATTTCATTAACTTTCGACATTAGTGGCGCCTCTAGGAAGAGCTCTTTGAACTTCTTTCTTGTTAGCGTCAAAATAGCCTACCACGTTTTCTCATTACAGATGCACTGGCCTGGCTTTATAAAACATCGTCAAACAATAACATTCATATTCAATACTATGTTCAATATTGTCGTAGTACAACTTAGGGTGCCTTTACAGCTCTGCGTCACGTAACATCGCACTCAACAATTTGAGCTTAATATTAAATGGGATGTTTTAAAGGACAATCGATGATCATATTTTTTATTTATATCATTTTTGTCACTTTTAATATCCTTCTGGGGGATCGGGTTTGTGTGGTTGCTAGAGTAGTGGCTAATGATACGGGCGGCCAGGGTCCAAATCCCTGCAGTGGACGATGTTATTCAGAGGAAACCCTGATTTCTGCGTGAATGTCTTGTGGAGGGCACTTCAAGTAAAGTACTCCGTCTGTCGGATGAGACGTTCAACCGGGGTGCCCTTGGTGCCATTTGTTATGAGTAGGCAAATCCCGACTCCGGGTTTCCATCCACCCTTCCTCCCACGATCCTCTATCTCCACGTTAAAAACTTTGATGTTGAAGTGGTGAATCCTTCCACCAGAAGGGAGCTTTTTGCCGTGCTTGGAGGCAGGTAGTACATCTTTTCGCCATTGAGATGGGACACTACAGGACTATTAAAAACCCGTTAAATTTGAATGAGGTATAGTTCCTGTGCTTTTTAGTTATTCATATGATACTTTCTCAATTTTTATTCTTGAACCATTCTGCTTAAATTAAGGAAAGCGATCTATGTCACTCAGTATTATGAAAATGCTAACATCTGCTGAGAGATAAGAAAGAAGTTAGGTAGGGATAAGTTTGGTGGCCATGACAGAAAAAAACAGGTTTTATTGGTTTTACATTTAGTGTAATTTATATACTTTTTGCATGAGAAAACAGTATTTAGATATAGAATTATGTGAGAAAATGAAAATTAGAGACGTGAAATGCAAGAATAATGCTTATAACAGGCAAAATAATGTAAATTGCAAATGAAACGTTGAAGGATTTGATTTTTGTGGAGGCAACCAACAGATAAGGTCATTTGCGCCATAGGGGACAGGTATGGAGGAAGAGTGGATGAAAACGCGGCGTCGGCATTAGCCTGCTCTTAACAAAAGGCGCCAAAGGACTACGGTTTTACATCTCATCTGACAGACGAAGTACTGTACTTGAAATGTCCTTCACAAGACACTCAAGTAAAGATCGGGCTTTCTTTGATAAACACCCATGTCTGCAAGGATTTGTACCCTGGCCGCCCGTATAGTTAGCCAGTTCTCTAAACCATAACACCAACATCGTCCCTGAAAGGCTTAAATATGGTCAAAAAGTGAGATGGGTGGGTAAAAGTGGGATTAATTAGGATTCCACAGCATTAAACATTGGACCTAGTCATAGACTTGGTATTATAGACATCTAGATTCATGAGTATGGGAGTAGTTTGATAAATGTTTAGCCTCTAGATGTTGGACAATTTAAATTCATTTAGTAGGGAAAATTCCACATAAAAAGTAAGCATAGAGGACAGAACAGAAGAAGAAAAGGCCTCCTAGGAGTCCCCTCTCCCTCATTGTTTTGAGACGCAGTTAGCCTGACACTTCTCAAAACAAATTGACTTTCACTTGGACACGATTTGTGTAGTGATCTACATAAACTGTGCTGAAAGAAAACCCGATGGATTTTAAACGTCATTTGTAAACACTTCATAAGGGAACATAGTAATCGCGAGTGATCAGTTCTAGGATACTTAGACACTCATTTAGTAACATAGGTCTTTGCACTCTTACTAAATTTTCAAACAAGTTACTAATCTCACTCATAAAGCTTTTCCAACCTTATATAGCGGTGTCTTCGAGGGTTGTACTTTCCACGGAGGACTAGTTTGGTTTGAGTAAAGTTTTTTGTCCATTATATCCTTCTTCCGAATTATTTTCTGTGGAGGGTTTGCTTTGAGACGTACTTTGTGTTCTCTATTATCTGATATCTGAAATGGCGGCGGGTATCTGATATCTTGAATGAATACACGTTGAAATAAACGGTAGGAATAGAGACAATGTTCTGAGTAGCCGCGCTGGCGACAGACATTGCGCCGAAAGTAAAAGAGGGTTGGCTCGATTGCCAAATAAGTTGATCTCGGCGTTTGTCGAAGGTTTTATTTTCATAAAGGGAATTTAATTGATACAATGTATAAACAGGTAAATATTTTTCCAACGGTAAGGAGTGTGATTCGGTGATTTAGTGAGTGGAGAAGGCAAAACCTAGATGTCCCTACACGTACCCGTTGCTCGTACCTGTGTCTCGTGCTCATTATTTTTGTGGCAATTCTGTTCGCTGACTTATATTATTACGAATACCCTAATATCAGTAAGTGTGAAAAATTCATGCATAATCACAATAGCTTTCTACTTACAAGTAAATCTCCAAGAGACTTTGTGGAGCCTTTACGTATAGACTTAGCTGAAAGAAAACCTGACAATTCAAGAATCTGTTTTCAAAGCAGAAATTGCTCGTTTGAGTAATCGCCATTCATGCGAAAGAATCCACGTTCCTGAGGGAATGATGAAAGTCGAAGGATAATTTGTTTTGTATTCCATGAAAGAAAAAGAGTAAATTGTTAAAATAATTTAAAAAGATACTTCTTTTTACTGCAAATAATGTAATTCCGGTCTTTTTTATGGAGAATGTTTCCGAATATACTATTCAAAGAAATATTCAGTATAAAATAGTAAAAGAAACGGAAACCCTAAAATTTATTTTATTTGTAATAGTTAATAATTGTCTACACTTGATGGTTTTGGAAAATACTAATGTTTTATAATTGTGAAAAATATGCACAATTTATTTTATTTTTTACATAAAAGGGTTTACACTTTTTTCTGAAAAAGTAAAATACAGATTTAAATTTTGTATCATACCACGTATTCTAAAATAAGAAGGACTATGCCATGCTATTATAATAAAAAAGAACCCAATAACACATGTGGAATATATCTGACAAATTTTTGAAATTATGGAAAAATGGCCCACCAGGCCTGCCTCATTGTTTTTGATGAGAGTGATTTTGTCTCTGAATCGGTTGACAATAAACCAATTAAAATCTCTTTAAATACCTATTTTATTGGTTTTTGGGTCATTTCTTTGGAAAATATGCCGTAAGTTTGTAATACTACTATTCAGACAAAATCTGCAAAAAAGACAGCACCACTAGTTGGACCTAATTCTCACACGGTTCGCAGCATTTTGTCGATCAAATAAATCCACACCTGCCATGCCATGGTTGTACTTTTACAACTAGTGGTTGGCTTAAATTACCATTTTTTGCACTTTTAATTCCAATGGGTGCACGTTCTCAGGCTGGAAACAGGTTCTGACGTAGTGTTAGATGCAATGGTAACGTGCGAATTGTCATGCCAGCGAATTAGAGAAATTGCACTGTTCTTATCAGTGAGAGCTGAGAATGCACCCCGCTTCTTTTTCCTCATATTTGCAACAAGAACTCCGTCAACACACTCTTTGCTAATGGGTCCTATACAGTTATTGTTATTTTATTTCAACTTCTCTGTCAAGGTGAATGATGTAAAAATTTATCAACAAACTAATTTGATCCAGGAGAGATATAATTAATACAAATACACTCTCACTGAGGCACCAAGAGAGACGCCTTTGGGTCTATCTGTTTTTCCCGCTTCAACTCTAAATTTAAGAATATAACCTCTCAAAGTGGCCATACACCATATTTTACTAGCAAAACGGAAAGTTTTTCCTCCAATCAACTTTTTCCTTGAATTTAGCCCATAGTATGGTTTCATACCTTCATCAAAAGAAAAATCCTTGCCGTTACACGCTATCATCTCGGTAAATTTTTTGTGCATTTGATCAAATACAGGTCCAATTTTGTAAATATCATCATATGTAACATATGTTATAATGTTGTAACTAAAATAAAGAAATTTTGGCATTTTTCTTTGAGATTGTTTATTGATTCGCCAATTTTTCCTGTACCTTCCGAGGAGTCAGTTTTCAACGGGCGGAGATTAATACCAATTCCAGGGTTGATATTCATTATATGGAATACAGAAACTTTGTCGTAGGTTTTGACGATTGTTCTAAGCAACAAGTAATATGTTTAAAGACGTTATTTTTCAATTAATTTAGAAATAAACATTCATTTTGGTGTTTCAGCAGTTTCATAAATACCAGAAAATGAATATATTTTCCTCCAAAGGGATAGTTTAACAGTTCCATGTTGTTGATCAAAATCTGAAATACAGGATCAGGAATGCAGGTTTGTACAATTGATTTAACTTAGGATAAGTGTAATTATTTTTTTTTACCTCGCAGAGATGATTCATCCATTTATTGATTTTACATAGTTTTTGGAATAAAGTCCAAGGAGTGGTAATTCTATCGCCGGAGAGTAAAATCGTTACATCACTGTAATTCCAAATCTGGATTACAGGATCTTTGCCGAGCATTTACTCTATAATTTTAAGTAGGGAACAGTGTTAAATATTAAATAACTTGCATTTTGCAGGTTTGTAAGTGAATTATGTTCCAATAATAAATTCTTCAAATTCTAAGAATAGCATCAAATGTATCAGTTGCCTACTGACAGAGAGTAAAACCGTAACATGATTCTCCTCCTGAATATGAAATACTGGCTCGGCAAAGGTGGGTTTTGACCAAGGTAAGATAAAAAATATTATTAGAAAAATCGTATTTTTGTGAGAGAATCAACATTCCAATGCGTATATTTATGATTTGTTCAAATACTGTTTGAAATAGTATTTGGTTTTGGGGGCTTTAGTAAATACCCAATTATTTATAAAATGGTATCAGAAATAATTGTGCCATGGGAATCAATGTTACTACTTCCAGGTCAATTGCTCAACTCTTGCTATTTTCCTGGCTATATAAAATGTTATTTGTTTAAAAAATTAAATATCTTTATCCATAAATCATACTCTATACCATGTTGATATCCAGGTTTAATTTGTTGATTATTTTGAAGGGCAATTGAAGAAAAATTCTCACTATTACTTCCTGAGCCGTTCATATCCAACTTGTTAATTAGCCACTCCAACATTTCCCCTCTCCATCTCTTTTGGTCCATTGCATCCTCCTAATCTGCACCTCCAACCATCTTCAAATCTATCTTCACACCGTTTCACAATCTCTGTCATGGTATTCTTTCTGGATTTTCTCTTCAAACCTTCCTTCGTTACACACCCGTCCTCTATTCTCAACAAGTTTCGAGCCCATCTCATTCATCTGCATCTCATTTCGCTTATCTCTATCTACATACTATCCTGCAAGCCACCGCTTGGGTGTGTGGCAGGAGGTTTTTAGGACACCAGCCGTATAAAGATGTAAGTTTTTTGGAGGTTAAAAGTTGACGTGTATTATGATAGTGTATCAAACAAAGCTCAATTTTTATAACACGGTCACATATTAAGCGAGAAAAAAATGAGTGTTTGTACTTATCTGTTGGGCATTGTACTTCACTTATGTAATCACTTCTGTCTGACCTATAGATGCAGTTTGACGTCATGATAATATTCTCTGTATCGATCTGTAGCATAACAGTTTTGATAAAAATTCAAGCAACCTAAGGTTAGTTCACAGCCTCTTGTGTGTTTAGGGATTCCCACCTTAATTCCTATAAAAGTTGCGAAACACAATTTATTAAATCATATCATTTATTATCAAAGTGCCCAGCTATTTCGTATGGTATTAATTTATGATCAAATTACTAAAACCAAGGGTACTTATTATCATTTTTTCTATAGATTATTATAAAATGGAAAAGTCAGTCTAAAGTGTACTCTGCCAGGCAGCCAAAACTCCCCTTTTAAGCTGATAAAACTGTAGTTAAATGGTTGATTCAACCCATGTCATATTCTGGGCGTTACCTTACCACTTAATGCTTGTGGTGAGCAAATTGAGTTGGTGTAATAGTTTCCTAAAGGACCAGAGAAATGACCAATGTAATGACAGATAGAAAGATATATGAAATAAGAATTTATTGTGTTACAAGAGAAAAAAAGCAATAAATAAGTGTTTAAATAGATAACACTCGACTATTCCAATTCGATGACTTTTCCTTCCTCTTGGTGGCCGGGGGCGATAGTTTGCACATACATGGGAGGGGTGCTAAACGGCACACAAACGGTGTAGGAGAACTCGTTAGGGGTTTAGGCGGCTAAGAGTGGTATACCACAATCAATGTTGTTAACAAGCTAGATATTTTTTATCCACGTTTTACCACTCTACCTGCGCCCTCTAGTGGCCGCCTTCAAAACTCCGCAAATTCACGATTAATAAACAACTGTTATGCGTGTAAATCACATGTAGAGTCGCCTTAAAAGCTTTTTGACCCTATTTGTCGTACTGCTGCCGGCGAAATAACATTGATTACATCATCCTTCCGATAGTACACCCTCCTCTGATTTCCCCCATCTTTTGATGGTGGTCCCAATCACAGGCGACGGAACTATCAGAGCGCTTCGGCATTGCAATGATCCTCTGCAATGAGTTTATAGAACTCCTTATGTTTCAAGCATTGAACGGTAAAACCTCTTCCCTTTCTCTCCTCTTGTCAATGAGGGAGAAGGTTCCCGGTGCGACGTCACACCTCCCGATTACTAAGATGTAGAAATTGCAAGCGGCCTAGGGGAATAGGGATGCGGTGGCCATATAAAGCCTGCCTTAGCCCAATAATACAGTGGAAAGGGGAATGCAAAGAGGGAAAGAGTATTCGAAGGGGTTAGATTCCCAAATATTAAGGTCGTGACGTCTTTAATTGGCGGAGAAAGTGGATGAAATTTTAAAGCTTTATCCACACAATGCATGCATACACTCAATGAGATACAGTCGTTCTTATTTTATAGTGATAAAAGTCGATCTAATGGAACATTTTAAGACATTTCATGTAAAAATGATTGGTATGAAATCAATCGCACAAAAAACATCCAGGTTCGAAATATCTGCCGTGAGAATCCTTCGCTCAAACCTTAAATACAATTCGGTTAGAACAAAGGTGGCTTGTTGGTGTAACAGGCAAACACACCGACATTTGAGGGTTTGGGTTTGAATCACAGTAAAGACAAATGATGTTCTCATGGCAAATTTCACTCCTTAATGAATTTATTATGAGTTTGATCCGACATAACTTTGGCGTTGTTTGGAATGAGTTATTATAGGTAAAATGAAATATTCGAATCATTCTGTACCTCATAAAATATTCTAAATTTGGTTGAAATTTAGGCAAAAAAATTTTTTTTAAGTTTTTATTGACTTTATATGTGTAAATTTCTATTTGTAATTTTACTAATATTGGTCCTATTTATCGTACAACCATAAATTGAACAGCGTACAAAATAAATGAAAAATTAGGTTCATATACTTTTTATTTCAAATTCAAATGAATCTTTTCCATTAATTTATTCAAATCAAACTATATGAAAGTATTACAAATAAAGCAATAAAGGTAATAACAACAGTTTCCACAGTATTAGGCTTTGATTTGACTATAAGAGTAAAATAAAACATATCATATTCTGAAAATCTTAAATTGGTAAATACAATAGCAATCAAACTACATTATAATTATATTTTTAAACATGCCTTGCATGGAAACTTTTTTTATTTTGATAGATTCATTCATATGAAGCCAGAAATCATTTTTCATCTGTATTGTTGCGAAGTCATATACTAAAATTTCATTTTCACAAATTTGAATTAATATTGCAGAAATTGTTCATTTATTCAATAAATTTTGACTTTCATCAATTGAAAAGTTTCATCCTTAACAATATCCACCAACAAAAAATATCAACTTCTGTGTTTTTCATTATTTTTTATGATGAAAGCCAATAAAGGAGAACACAATGAATTGTTTTACAAATAAATTTTCTTTCATTTGTTTATTATAACATTGGAAAGTTTGGAACTTGAGCAGAACAAAAAATACTTTGAGATTAAAACTAAATCAAAGAACTTGGAGACAATAATTATTTTATGACTATATATAACATCCAGTTGGTGGTTTACTAATTTTTGCCGTTGTAAAAGAGATCTGAGCGTCTTCTTGTCAAGTTTATTGTCACCGATTCCACCATGCCAATTATTTCGCCACTATTACACACGATTTGTAGTTATCCTCGGGAATTTTCCAGCATCTTCTAAGTGTGGAAGAGAAAAAAGAAGTATATTGCCCCAAAAGGTGTAATTTGGATTTTAAAAACATCAGTTCTATATAAATTTAAAGGCTCAACATTACCGCAGACGCACTTGTTCGTTCATAAAAGTACTGAGAAGCAGAGAATTTTCTTATGCATGCACTTTGTAAAAATAAAGACGAAGACTGTCATGAGAATGAAATACTCATGAGCTCTCAATTGTAGATTGAAAATATTTAAATATTAGCATTAATAAGGGAACATTTCAAAACTCTTTAGAATTGAGAGGCTTTTGTTTGACAAAACAACTCCACCATTTGGATTAACAATAACATATAATTTTGTTTATTTTTTTAATTCTATGTATTTTAGTGAATTTCTACCAGAATATATTTGGTCTTTTTTGATACAACCAAATAAAAAGGTAATTCAAATAATCACAATTGACCATTAAAAATGAATGTAAATCATTGAAGGATTGAATTAGATGAGAAAGTTTTGAAGTCGAATCAATGTGTTTTTCCAGTCTTCAATAAAAATAATTTTCTAACCCATCTATAAATTAATAGAATAAACTATACTTAAAATCTAGTTTAACAACTACAGGAACCAACAAATTTCACCGAAAAGTCACTAGAAAGTAAAATCACTATGAAAACGTAATTTGCAATATATTCCAGGGTTTTCTATAATTTTAATATGAATTGTTAAATAAATACGCGAACTGTCACTTTTTGTAACATTTTATTAACTTACCCGAAAGTGCTCATTTGTTATGATCAGTGTTTCTCTTTAAAAGTTCTTGCATTTGGTAAGTTTCCCTTGAATTTCAAATTCATAGTTTAAGTTATAATTTGAAAGATGATTGTTTGAAAGAGTTTTACCGCAAAAAAGTATGATCATATAAGACGTATGAGAGTTTTTAATTGATCATATAATTTGAAATAAGATTGTTTGCAAGTTTTACAGAAGTTAACTTAAATGGAGTTATTTAATATTGAAATTTAACCTTAAGGGATGTTCCTAAGCAATTGAATTGTCATTAAATGAAATCAATGTGACAAAACGATTTTTTTTAATACTCGTGTATGTTTAAACATGTGACGTCATTCAAAATTAAAGTTTAACTTCACACGAAAGATTGCTTGAATCGAATTTTTGAATTAAATTAAATAAAAATTGAAACGTTGCACGAGATTAATTCGAATGTTTTAAAGTATTTGCACGCACTGCCATACACCCTCGTGATGTACGCGTCACAATGAATCTCGTTCTACGAAATAGTTTGCGACAATTTCACGTTCGATATTTCATCACTTTCGAAGTAATTCTGTGCAATTTTTCTCGAATGGACGGTTAGTTGAAGTGAAATCATAACAAAAAAGTTTCATTTTTAACTTACCTTTGTTTCATTGATGAGTGACGCCACCACGTGTCCTTCGTAGTATTCGAGGAGTGACGGGAGTTCTTTACTTAATCTCGACCTTCCGTCTTCAGATCTAAATGCAGCGATTATCGTAGGAACGGCCGATGCCAAATATATCTCCTTGCCCTGTCGAGTCTCCTTATCATTCAGTGCATATTTGATCCACCCATTCATTTCCACTCCGTCTCTCTTCTTCCTCTCCGCCTCCTCGAGGATTCCCTTGAGTCGCTCTCCATCGTCCGAATGCGGAAGTCCTTTGTTTTTGAATGCGAAATATACCGACAACTGCGACAATGCAGAAGCGAGAAATGCAATAACGTATCTATCATTCGACCATTTCCCACTCACGTACGCCTTTTGCTCTTCAAAGTCGGCGAATGAATATAGGTCACTTCCTTTCCGTTCTCTCCCGTCGTGGTCTCTCAATGTCGGTTTTATTACTCTGATGTCACCAGATTCAAAATCCACTGAAACTTTGACAGTCGATTGGAATTGAAGGAATTCCAGGATGGACGTCGTAATTCGATCCTCGTCGTACAGCATTTCGTATCTTCTCTTCATTTTCGAAATGTTCTCTCCGTTCATTGGCTTCACTTCCGTCTTTCGCATCATTGCCTCTATGCATTGCTCTTTCAATTCCGCTGCACTAGGTATAATTCTTCTTAAAATGATTTCTTTTATGTTCTGAACTTCCCCAGTTATCTTCTGAATTTGTGTTTCAAGTTGTTTAGAAATTTCCTGCACTCCTTTGGTTATATTCTGATACTGAAAGTCTAACATTTTTGAAATCTCCATTCCATCATTCCTCTGTTTTTCAATAGATTCCTTCATAGAAGCTTTGGCTCCATCCAATTCTATCTTGAATTCCTCTTGGGAAATTTTAAAATTGGACGTAATTGAGAATACATTTTCCTGTTTGCTAGCCATTTCATTGAGATACTGTCTCAATGCAGTCAAAGTACTTTTAATCTCAGAGATCTCAGATTTCGCTGATTTTTCAATGAGGTCTACTTTGGTAGATAATACGGATTGCATAGCGCTTGTTTTAACCAGTTCTTTCTTGAATTCCTCATTGCTTAAGTAAATCCTTATTTCTGATGTCTCCGTTTTCATTTCTTTAATGGAGTCCTTAATTAATGCGAGTTCGGCGGACAACTCTTTCAACTCGTTCATTACATCAGTACACATTTTCCTTGATTCATCATTTCTCGGTGGACAACTTTCTTGCCTAGATTGCACCATTTGTTTTATATCTTCGCGATCCTCGTCCCCAGGGTAACTGGAGACCATTTCTTCTGCAACTTGAAGTGGACTTTTGCCTTCCTTATCTCCGATTGAAGTGTCGCCGCCCGCTTCAAGGATCTCGCGAACCCAATCTCGCTTGCCCAAGAGCACCGCTTGGTGGAGAAGCGTCCTTTCACTCGCGTTCTTTACGTTAATGTTCTTAAGAGCTTTTAAATCTTGAACATATTCATCAACAAGGCTTTTGATCATTATATCAAAGAGGTTCTCTTCAATCTCGACGTCCAGTGATATTTGACGACCGTCCATTTTTATGGCGAGAGAAGGGCTCAAGGTTTATTGACAATCAAGTAAACTGTAGGATGTTGAATTCTTCACGTGGTCCGGAGATTAACCACTCTTGAAATTATCGTGGTCGATTACAGCTGATATATTTCTGTGGATAAAGGAGGAAAATCTGTAATTAACTCAGCGGTAAATGATTTCCAGAAAATTGTTCATTTGTGTTCAATTTAAGGAAAAATATGGACCAGTCCATAGCTTTTGTACCAAAACTCCTGTTTGTTGAGTGTCCAGAGTAAAGATATTGCCTGCTCAATGTTAATGACGTAGAAATAACATTTTTTAGAGAAATATTTACATTAAACTGAATTTTATTGATTTTTTTAAAATCTATTTATATATAATTAAGGAAAATTCGCTCGGATGATATGAAGGGGTCAAATGCAATCATAAGAGTTCTTTATGATATATAAAGATACACATGCCATCCTCTGATTAATGTATATCTCTAATGTATTCCAAATTGAATCCTTTGTTAAGTGACCCAAGAGCCATAATGTGAATAATCAGGTGAGCTTTAACTCTTGCATCGTGAATAATACAGTGACTTATCCTCAGTTTCATGAGATTTTTATTTGTCAACCACGTGTAAACAAAGAGAAGAAAACTAAATTTTGACGAGAATGATGACGCGTGTGAGTAAAATCATGCATGAATTTGTCAAGACATGATATACATCAGAAAAACTACGATGTTACAAGTTGCCTAACTTGTATAAACAATTGCTCTTTCAAATTGGATAAAGAAAAGAAGAATTAATGAGTTAATATTCGCATTTGATGTAAATAAATGAGATTGCTATATTTACAATGTGGGGTTTTATGCATAATTCTCTGCATTTTTTGGATTAAAATGGACGAATGAAATTATGGAAAATGTTTAAATTCTCAACCTTATAATTATATAAGATACGAGTGTTAATTTTTAATCTTTCCTTAAATATAAAAAAAATGATTCGGCAGCTTTGTAAATCAACCTTTTCCATGAAAATACTACAATTTGTTTAAATTTTTAACATAATATAGTACATAGCAATCCATTCACTGCCCTGCTCACCAACGGAAAATAAAAGATTAAGAAGATTTGACAGAAACCAATGAATCAATATTAGAGCACATTTTTCTCAGGCAAACAAATCTCGAGGATAATAAAACTAGCCACCATGTTATACTTTAAAATGCCACGCGTAAACATAATAAAGCGACGACTATGAGATTTAAAAAATATCATTCACATTGAGCTGTTCTCGAACATGGATGAACACGGATTTATCGATAAAGCGCCTATTGCTTTAACCAAAGTGCGTGGTGGAAAAGACTAATTTTCTCATAAAACGAGGAAAGCCTCACGTAGTATTTATTTCTACATCATTGAACCTACAAATCAATCTTCCTTGTTTTGGAAGGAAAAAAATGATTTTGTTCAAAGAATTATGGTTTGATCTAAAGTACTCTCAGGTAGCCATAATTTTATTGGCAGCATTATTTTCAGCTAACGAACATCATAATTGTTATAAACTAAGGCAATGGAGAGGTTTTAAACGCATTTATCAAAGAAAGGGGACAATAAACCCTTGGGGTAAATGTAATATGTTTATAATTTAATTACCTATGTTAGTTACATCACGCGTATTTATTGATCAACAGTCTAAGATCATAGGTAGTTTGTTCCAAGTGTAATACACTAATATAATTTCCGTGTTTTTTTATATAGGAAAAATATTATAATGCCTTTTTGTGCATAAACACGTTGACTGTGGTGAAATACAGTGAGCAATATGTCGTCCAATTTATCAGCCCCTAGCAATCGAAGAATAATTGTTATTCAACAAATTATGGTATATACAAGTTATTTTATTCATAAGCAATATGATTTAAAAAATAATAATCCCTTTTAATTTGTAGCATACGGATGGGAAGCATTTTAAAGAAGTATTCGACTTCAATCACCCACAAAAATTATGGACACGGATGGCGCTTTTTGTATGTTTTACGAGATGAAGGCCGCATGATGTCTCTCCCATCGTAAAAGGGCTACGAAATTGTCAAGTAAGGATTTCACTTTGCAGACCTAGGTATCACGATATCTTGATATCAAGTTAAGTATGCGTTTGCCAAGTTCAAAAATGGCCTGAGAAGATTTAACGGGAACCAATAAACCAATATTTGAGTTCATTTTTCTCAGGAAAATAAATCTCGAGGAAACTAACACGAGCCACAATGTTAAAACTTTAAATGTCACGCGCAAACATAATGAAGCGAGGACTATGCGATAAAATAAATATCATTCACAATGAGTGGGTGTCGAAAACGGATTAATCGATAAAGCACCAATTGCTTATCCAGAATGCGCGGGGGAAAAGACTCATTTTCTCATAAAACGAGGAAATCTTACCTTAGCATTTATTTCTACATCATATAAGGAAAAGAAAATATAAAAAATGTACGTTAGTGCAATGACATTGATGATAAATCATTTTTCTGTTTCAGTTGAATGATTGGGGCACACAGCTATTATTTTAGCTATATCTGGACAAATGACGCTTCACTTTAAAAAAGAATTTACTGATACAATGCTATTTACTTAAATATTGAAATGGCAGAGCATTTACGATAAAGGAAGTGTTTTGCAATATAAGTAAAGTGAAAAATGCAAATATAGAAACATCTTTCGTGTTTAACGAGACGAGAAGTCAGATTTCTCGGAATTACGGAGAAAAGGACCGGTTTTGTTTTTACGTCGAATGTACTTCGCACACAAAAATCAAACTATGCATATTAATTTAAATACGTAATGGATGTATTTTGGTGCAAAATTCACGCAAATAAGAGTAGATTCTAGAAAATTGTACAGTCGCTGAGTAATTTGAAAACCATTGTCCCTTTAAATGGTCAGTACACCTCATCATTTACTATCATATGAAAAATATATTCTCTTTCTCCCATACTTCTCTAAAAATGCAGTTTATTTTTTTTATTATTGTGTTATTATTTATGGATGTAAAATACTTATCGGACAAACCAACGTGTGTAGCATTTCCTCTTTTTATTCACTCATCCCTTACGCGTAAACATCCCGAAGACTTGGATTTTAGCTGTAGAAAATATCATGTATTGGTCCAATTTATTTAGTGAGATGTTATTAAACAAAAGTTTATTAGGTTTTGATGGAAAAAAGTGAAAGCACACCTGTTTAGACCCTAAAGCATAACGAATTACCAAAAACATCGATGGATTCTGGTAAATCAGAAGGTTTTAGTGGTTCACAGATGAATATGCGATGCATACTAACACACCAATTATTTTGATGACAGACAATCGTTTAAGGAAAAAATAAAACTGTTTTTAATGACGATGTTTTGAGGTGTTCCATAATTTTTTCACGTATTTCATTACATTGTTTCCTACTCTGCTTATTATCATTAGAAAAATCAACTGATAAATAATTAGCAAATATTAATATATATAAAGCTACAAAACTGACTGACTGACTGACTGACTGACTGACTGAGTGATTCATCAAAATTCCTGGGCATTTCTAAACAAGCTAGGTGGGTGAAATTTTCAGGATAGAGTTGGAGTCATGTGTCGAGTTGGGAAAAAATCAAAAAAGTTAAAAAAGTCGATTAGGCTTTGATTTATTGCAATCGAAAGCTTTACATCGGATTATACGGGAAAAACGAAAAATTTCAGTGTAGACCTTTTTTCTTTCGTTCATTAAAATATGAAATAATTAAGTTACAGGACTGATTCTTTCACAAGTATGAGGCTAAATGTTTGAAAAATCAAATTCTTGCAATCGATTCTTTCCTACCTACGGAAAAACTGATATTTTTAAACTTTTATTTGGAATTTTAGAAATTTTTTCACTTTCGTTGCTATGGATTTATTCCATTGTCGCCTAGCCGAGTGTCGACTCAGGTTTGGAACTAAGCTAGGCGGGCCAGTTTCAGGGGTGGGTTATATTTATGTGTTGATTTTGGGTAAAATCGGAAAAGTTAAAAAAGTCGATACGGCTTCGAGATATTGCAATCGATAGCTTTACATATATGAGTAAGGTATCCTAAATGCATGTAATTTACTCTTCTCTATGCCATTTTTCGCACTGCTAAATACTGGGTATAATTTCTTCAAACTTTTCCTGGCCTCTACCATACCTTTGATGGCCAATTTCCTTCAACCAAGCTTCATGATATTGTCGTTTTCATTAAAAAATATGCAGTCCATACAGAAGATTGGAAGAGAAAAAAAATTGAACATGAAAATTAGTATAATAAAAATATCGATTCCGATCGAATATATATAGTAAAATTCTTCATGTTAGCTCTTATTAAGTATGATGTACTGAAATGAAATATCTAACGTAGAAGAACGTCTTATATGCCGTAAAATGAGGTTATGATAATATATCAATGGTTCCACGTTCGTTTCGGTGTACTGATTATAGTATTTTGAAAAGTCGCTAATTACCGGATGGCATACAATATAAGTTTGTACTAGAACTGTCTGGTATCCATACCTCATGAGGCGCATATTTAATTTTCGAGAATTCTATTTTTCTTTGCTTGCATGTAGCCCGCAGACTTGAGAGCTTTCATTCTTTTCCATATTTAAAGAGTATCATCGTCTAACACTCCCCCCACCCTTGCTTGCAAATTGCAAGCACCAATATAGGCATCATTAAATGGACAGGTGCTATTAATACATTGCTGCTAAGTACTGGGTATAATTTCTTCAACTTTTTCCTAACCTCTACCGTAGGTTTGATGACCAACTTTAACCAACCAATCTTCATGATATTTTAGTTTTCATTCTAAAGCATGTGCAATTCATGTAGAAGATTGAAAAAGAAAAATTTAACATAAAATTTAGCATAATAAAATTGTCGATTCGGATCGAAGTTCTATTATAAAGTTTTCATGTTAGACCTTATTAAGTATGCTGTACTGAAAGGAATATCTAACGTAGAAAGGCAAGAAATTAAGTTATGTTGAACTTGCAGTGGTTCCACGTTCCTTTCATTTCACTGACTATAGTATTTTGATGTCGTTAATTACTGGATGAGATGTAATATGATTTGCACTAGAACTGTCAGGTATCCTTACCTCATGGACCGTGAAATTCATTTCGAGAATTCCATAATATTTTTCTTTGCCTGCATGTAGCACATATACTCGAGATCTTTCATTGGTTTGGTAAGGATGATGCATTCATTTTTCGATACTTAAAGTGTAAAATAATGTACAAACCCCCCTTGCTTGCTAACAGCAAGCACCCATTTACTCGTTTTATGTAAAATTGTACTCTTAAATGCTTTTCAGATTTTACTTTTAGAAAAGGAGATTATGTCACGTTCATTTAAAAGAATTCCGGCATTCCTATTCGACACTCAATCCTAATTCATCGGAGACTGAGGCATATAGGGAGCATTATAGAAATAGTTAAGTTACTGAAATATTGATACCATTGTTTATATATATGGTGCCATGGAAATATTTACCAATCTATGGAGCTGGACTATGACACGTAAAATCTCTTGAAAATCAGACAATCGTATTATGGTATTGGATTGGGAAAACGTTTCAGCAGAGCTGCATCTCGGGTCACACTACGTCAGTGGAAAACATTTTTCTCTGTATTACGAGATTCATTGATCGAATCTTTAGAGGAATATTGTAACCAAGGGTTTACGGACGAATTGGGATTGCTTTTTAACGAATCGTCCTAGCAATATTTCAGTACAGGGCTAACTTTCAGAGTGATTGTACGGATGTATATAATTTTATTCTTCACCACTAACTTTCATAGCAAGAGAAGTGATAAAAATATTGTTTCAATGTAAAATATCTACAGAAACGATAGATTAAGTACTCGCAAATACTCTTCAGAGTCAAGCCATTTTCTATAAATTTGTAAGAAATTTGGAAGTCTTTTTTTCATAGGCTTTATGTCAGTCGACGAATGTTTTTCGCTTGGATGTATCACTTAAGGTTTATTTGCTTACATTTCCTCCATGGTTACGCTTTTTATTCATAAACTAACTGCAAAAAAGAGCTAGTCCCTGCTGTTGAGTGAAACTACGAACAAGTTGCATTCTATATCAATTATTGCAAGAGTGATTCATAATAAACAGTTTTGAAACCGGTAGATATATGGTAATAGTTCAAAGGCTAAGAACTGTATTCGTCTTTAGTACTGCCTTGGAATTTATGATTTATTAATCTGGTTTGATCTTAGGTCAAGTTAATATTCCCTGTAATAAGCAATCATTCAGCATTTAGCCTATATAATTGTGCATTGAGAAAAAGTTCCGCATACATTAATTAAGAGGTTTATGGTGAAATAAGACCACTGACAATTTGTAGTAAAAGTAAAAATAATTAAAAAATAATTCTAAGACATCTGTTAACAAACGATGGGGTTTTGCGTCATAATGGGTTATGAAATGGATCCACTGTATAAAATATAAGACTCCAATCGAATATCATTATAATTTGCTGGCTCCGTAAGATTTACTGGAGATAAGAAGGAGAAATTTAATTAAAGAAAAGTAACTGCATTACTTTTTATGTGTCTTACGATATTTTAATGATATTCAGCACTTAGAATAAGATGCATTATCATGTCATCTGCATTGCTGATTGTACTTAATTTTATATATTACACCATCGTTACATTATTGAATAAAACTTGTTTTTGGTACGCGTTTTTTTTTGTAATGCGTTACACTATGCAAAATTATATTGTATCTTCAATCAAAATTGAAACTTTAGAAACATGTCTGTTTTTGTCCTGCCAATGAAAATATCTTCTTATAAACGCACAAATAACCAAATACAGTTGATTATAATATCGTCTCTAATGATACTTTGAAATATATTTTTTTATCCTCGCCATTAGCCTTGGGAAAATGAAATAAACTTGTGCATGTGCATTCATATGCAAATCTAACTACAACATTCAAACATTTAACTTTCAAAGTGTCATATTTTCTATCCACCTCGATTCTGGCGTATTATATAAAAAAAACAGACGTTTGAATTTTTTTCCGCTCAGCAACCTATAATATTGGCTATGTCACTTGCTGATTAGTGCTTTAACAAGCGTGAATGGCAGAGATAATAACTCTGGAAACCTGGCTTACAACGCAAAATCTTAGTATGAAGAATTTTCCAACAATTAGGCTGGACTGAGGAGGCTATACTAATTCATCATGGTATTATAACCGAATGACTAAACTTTCATTACGTAAGCATACATTAAATACACATATATTTGAGAGCACGGTATCGAACCAGTTGTCATCAAAATGAGAACACAACACCAATAATTTTATGGTATTTTAAAGGTTAAAATTCTTTAAATAATTGGCACATTTGACAAAATACCCTTAAACATACCCATGTTCAAATAATATTATAGGCTTAGACGAAGGACAGTCCATTGACCACGGATCATTATTATTTTAAAGTGAATCTTTAAAAATTTTATACGATTTTTGAATTTGTATTTTCCCTTATATCAATGGTAGTAAACGTTTAAGAGAAACAATAAAATGACTTCAATTAATGCAATAAGAAGATATACAAAAGTGCTCATTTGTACAAATAATATTGCGGTCCAACTCTTATTTTAGCAGTCGATAAATGTTTAGTTTCTATGATAGTTTTAAGTAATTAAGTTGGAAAAGTTTCTACAAAAGTTAACTTATTTTAAATTTTTAAAGCAAATTTTATTTAAATTATTAGGTTTTAAAGTTCTCCCGGAAGAAACATGCGTTGTTTTCTAATGAGTTTGATATAAAGCATCCACTCAATACATGGATCACCAAAGGAAAAAAAATATAAATTTTATGTTTCATGGGAATGAACAAATATTTAGAAAGAGTTCTCTCAGGCAATAAAAATGTTGAAAACACCAAACTGACACATTGATACATTTTGAATTTCCCTACGCAAATACTGTGTCGCAAAGAATATAAAAGAGAAAAAAAAGTTGTAAATTGTTCGTAACGCGAACGTGAATCACTCAATGAAATGCTGATTGCTTAAACTGGTCCATGGCAGAAAAGAGTCATCATCGTAAGAAATTAAATAAATGTCCGAAAAATTGAAAACAACGTTTGCTACGAATATTTGATCCATTTACGATCTGGCAGAAATTTGCTGAATTTTAGGTGATGAAGTTTTAACGCATCGCAAAAAGGATTTTTGTAAAATACTTATTTATATTGATTTAATCAAACTATAACCAAATAATATTGAAAATATTCGCTTTTTGGGACAATTACACAATAGTTTCGTAAATGCGAAAAAACAAGAGAAATGGTCATAAATAAAACAATTATGTACACGTCTTACAATAAAAATGGTACAAACAGATTAGACCGAAAGAATCAATAAATCCTCTCGTGTTTGCTGATATTAATGCAATGTAAATTCATGTATATTGATAGTGAAAGAGATGCAAGAAAACTATGAGGAGTTATTTGCTTATCCACTGAAAACATGGAACATAAAATAAAGTATATTGTATTTGGGCAAAAACTCACAACGTTGAAAGTATTTTTTTGGTAAAAAAATTATGCCATAGGACATTTGAGAGACCAAATCTGGCTTACTATTAAGGCAGATGCAGTCATAAATAAAAAAAAGGAAGGCGGATCGCGTGAATATCGCCACATTGTCTAAAAGTTATAAAATATTGAGAAAATTGTGTACCTGCCGATGATATGAAAACGTGCAATGGCTAAAAACATCTATTCCAGTGAGGCATATTTTTATATATCCGAAATAACTACAACACCTTGTCGATGCCAAATAACTATTGACTCATACTTGCAAAATATATCACAAAAAACTCGTTTCAGCCATGTATTTCCAATCGTTTATGAAATTTTTATCAATGCACAATATAATCGAAAGAAAAACTTGAACTTGCTTACTACTTTTTATGTAAAATTGGCATTCGATTTGATGCAAGTCAGTATTGGTTATAATCTCATGAAATAATAAAATATATTCTGGCTACAACAGACTACTATTTGTGGAAGAAGTCTAGCATGTTACAATGGCAGAGGCAAGGAAGAATTACAGAACAAATGAGAGTGGTCTACCTTGTGAATATCACCTCGTCCTTCAAAAGCGTCCTTCTATTGAGAACTTCGTTTGTAGTTAAAACCGGAGAAAGGAGTAGACCTTCTTGAAATCACCGGTTCACTTCCTTTTCACTGTTAAAAGGTATAAGAATCCTCCTTTTTCGTTTAGGGCCAAAGAAAATATCTCTAAGTCGACCAACGTTGTAAACTGAAAGAAAGGATAGCATATTATGTTTCAGTTTACCATAATATTAGTATAAAATTGAAACAAATCTCAGATTAAATCGGACTAATGTATGGTATTGTGACTTGTCAATGTTTTCGTTCAAAAAACAAGTTCTTTGAGACTCAAATACACCAAATATTCGTATTGTTCTGGATATTCCATGTGTCATGCACCTCAAGTGTCTCGAATAGCTTTTTCTCCCAAGCTTTCCATTACTGAGCATTATTTTCTAATTTTTCAAAAAATTAAAACTAAAAAAATTAATACTGTTTATACCGTGTGAGTAGAGAATGTCCTCCTTTGCTGGCGTTGACTTCTTGAAAGCGAAGTACGGAGTCGTCGTCAGAGATGATCTGCTGCTACAATGGCTGAGTGGTCAGAGTTTTCTCTCCTGTCCTGTGTTCTCCTTCTCTGTTCCTTCTCGGTGTTCGAGTCGAGTCGATGATTTGAATGTTTGGCTTCTCGAGCGCCGCCTTTTTATGTCAGCCGACGGGCAGATAACGAAGCAGGAGGAGGGGGACCTTAATTTTTCTTGTATAGCGCTCGACCAATGACATACCTACCTTTTTTTGTTTGTATAGCTCTCGGTCAATGAAATACCTTCGCCCTGGTCACAGTGGAGTGAGCATGGCAGGTGAGCTGCGCATTCGAGAAATTTCTAGAATTATATAAGGAACAGCTGGTTATCGGAAGATGACGCAACCCGTTCAAGAATATCCTCATCCAATTTCCTCAACTCACCCTCTTCCCAGCTCGGTGACCGGCCGTATGTCCTTATCAGCGACGCCCAGCCAATGCGCGACCAACAGTTATCCCGCGCGGAAAACTTCCTTATCTTGATGACAGAGTAAGGAAAAGCTTTGGAATTGGAAGGCTAGCCTAAAATAATGCGTAAGTACGGCGTTCATCAATAAAAGCAAAATCAGTAACAGGTCTTCCACTGAGGAAATACTTACCAGTTTAGGTTCTCAGTTAGTATATACTAGGATTTATTGTTTCGTCCCAGTATAAGAGTAGTCTCTATATATTCGGAAGTCGGTCAACAATATGTTAATAAATGCTTTTTGCAGTCAATCGTCTCCCTACGGACATTGTCCATTCGGCGCTTTGATTCGCACATCCAGACCAAAGTTTTGCCTTATCTTTCATTAAGCACGCTACACGTGATGTACTTTTTAACTGTCCCAATGAAATAATTGCAATGAGTAACACATGTCATGAAAATTAAACATTATTAATACGTTTTTAATTTAGCACCAGATGCATTTCAGAATAGAGCAAAAAGTCGAGGCGAGCAGCTGGTAACTAAAGTATCGTTTATTAAATCATTAACATATCGACTATTATAGGAAAATTAAGTATATCTTATGATCTATACGCCAATATTAGTCCTTCAGAGAATTTTAATGTTATTTAGCAGGAGTATATATGGCTCTCAAATCAAATAGAAACACATTACCATGAGAAATCCTCATCCCTCTACATAATTCAAATTTAACTAATTTGATTGATTCTGCATTTTTATTCAGTAAGAGTTTTATGAACAATAATTTGACTATTTTAGAATGAGAGTGGAGAGAAATATGCAAATTTTCACTATTAATTGAGACATGACGTCAAATAGGAGCTTAACAAAGATTATTTTTCATATATGATGACATACTGTTAGTAGTATATCGTTCCTCGTGGAAAGCTAAGTACATCTCTTTATCTGAACATCAATATTAATCTTCCAAGAGGCTGTTATCGTTTCAAGAAGACGGGTTACGTTTTACGGTAATGTAAAATAAGTCTTTAGAATTTAAATAAATCATATTTTGATGAGAAATCCACATTGTCTCGATATTAGTTATAGTCAAATTCCTTGTCTGATTGTGCATTTTTCTGACAAAAATTGAAATCTGAAGAATAAGAAAATCATTTCGAAAGTGTTTTGGAGAGTCACAAGCAAAACAGCATGGTTAAATGACACATGCTTCTTATTTGGAATTGAATTATAATTTTCTTTGTGGTTTGTTAACCACACTATAGGGACAATATCGTCCCTCTTTGGAAAGTTTAATTTTCACAGAAATGTACAAAAATATTAGTCTCAGTGATTTAGTTCGCGTTGTAAGAAAAGAGAGTATATGGTTATAAAATCTAAATGAAACTGATTCACATGAAAAAATCCACATGCCTCAATAATTTCTAAAAATGAAATATCTTCGCCTGCTTGCGCGTTTTCTGTTAATTAAGTGAATTCTGAAGGAGAAATAAAATATTTTAAAGAGTATTGAAGGGATGTATGCTAATTTTAGCGTATAAAAAAACAAAAATCTCAGTTTACAGCTGCATATAGATTATTGTGTGGGACTTAAAAATCACACTTAGCGTTAATTATCGCAACCACTTGGGGTCATAATATGAATATCAAGTAGAGTACCTCGAAATATTCCGTAAGATGATTTTTCTCTGTGGAAATTTGCACATGTGTGCATTGCGGGTGACTCCGTAAAAGTGCAACTCCGTGGCAAGTCACGGAGAGCTTGAAATTTGTCAAATAAGAGTGAACGCCTCTCTGTGTTCAAAGTTCGATCTTTCCTCGTGGGCAGTGGCGCTAAGCGCTCAGTAGCGACTGATTGTTACATTGTATGTCTGGCAGTAAAAACATCTAGTCCCGTAAAGGTCACAAATACCCACAGGGGAAGAGGACGACTCGGTAGCTTAACTGGCTAAAACTCTCGGCCGGAAATCGAGGGATCCGGGTTCAAATCCTACCGAGCGGACGTGTTTTCGCGAGCTCTTCCCGAAGGACGTTCCTGTGAAGTTTTTTGCCCGGCGGTCGACTCGCTCGATCGCAGGGACGCGTTCCTTGCGTTTCCCGGCTTTCGTGAAATCCTTTCGCGGATTTATCGTGAAAGTTTAAATTTTTTTTGTGAGTTGTGTGTTAAAGTGTTATAGTACCCACTGCATTATGCAGAGTGCATACCCGAGGTCAACCACTATTGTGGCTAATGTACAGGAGATGCGACAGCAGCCTTCAATCCTAGAGGTCCACGATTTCATTCGTGGAGACCTCGGATTGAAAACTGAAGATATACTGTGCATCCAATTTGGGCACACCAGAAGGCATTTCTATGTAAAGGTGCGTACGGAGGAATTGGTAGACGAAGTGCTAAAGCGGACGGGGAAAGCAATGCCTTTCCCTTCGAGGAGCCACCCCACCGGTAAAATCCTACTAGAAAGTGCAACAAAAAGGCCTACATATGTGCGAGTGCTGTTATTACCGATTGAAGTACCAAATGCAGAAGTTAGAGACGCATTAAAGAATTATGGTGACGTCTCGGAGATAGTTGAAAATAAGTGAGGTGACCGAAGGCTCGTTCAAGTCCCAACGGGGACAAGATCTGTCAAGATGTATATAGAGAAAGAGATTCCGTCGTACGTGTATATTGCTGGATACAGAGTAATGATATACTACCAAAATCAGAAGCAGACGTGCTCAAAATGTGGATCCGAAAACCACCTAAGAATACAGTGCCCTGACATCCGCAGAAGAGACCGTTTATACGCAGAGGCGACAAGCGGCGTCAAATCCGCGGAGACAGACGCCCTAATCGCCCGAGAGCAGGTGGAGGCAGAAACAAGAATGGAGACTGACGGCACTGGCAGTGTAATCAAGGCTGTTTCGTCGTCCGAGGAGAACGAAAGCACGGGTGAAATGGCAGATGGAAACGAGGGCAAAAGGAGAAAGGACGGACAGGCGAAGAAGAGAAGCCGAATCCACGATAGACCTAAAAATAAAGAGAAAAGAACAGTTGAAGAAAATCGGCAGCTGAAAAAAAAGAATGAGTCAACAATGGAGCCAAGCGACTCTAACAATCTCCTGGAAAATGGACGAAAGGAGGTGGAAGCGGGCGAAAGGAGAGGAGAGCATGAGGTCAACACTACTCCGGCCGAACATAGTGCTCCTAAAGGCAAACAACTAGAGGGGGCAGGAGAGATGACCAGTTTGAAGAATTCCGCGAAATTGAAAGACGAAAGCAAGGCCGCCAGAGAGAGGGAAATGCAAGAAGAAGGGGGGAACCCGGTCACAACAAGAAATAAAAAAGAGAAGCAGTCAGATTGGGGTGAGGTGAGCGACTTTGGCGATGAAAATATGCAACTCCTAGAATCGAACGACGCAATGATGACGGAGGGAGGTAAAGAGGAGGAAAACGGAGGACAAGCGGGAGGGCGACTGGAACTTCCTGAACTCCCATCGACAGGAAGTGGGATGGACACGGAAGCAGGGGCAGAGGGGGTGGTCTCTACTGAAGGGGAAGTGACTGCGGAGGGGGCGGAGATCGAGAGAGGGGCAGAAATTAATCAAGGGGCAGCTTTTGGAGGGGTGGGGGGCAAGGGACGGGAACACGGGAGGGATAAAGATGAATCCAAAGGAATGGGAAGATTCTGGGAGGAGAGAGGGGTGGGAGAAACAATGACACAGACAAATCTATATCCACAGATATACCAAGCGCCCCGGAGGACCTGAACAGAGAGATAATTCATTGGCTGAGGAACACCCCACCCAACCAAGAAGTGGTGGCGAGATGGCAGGAGCTGCGGGCAAAAGCTGCGGGAAACCCCCAAGGACCGTACGCCCCCGGGACCAGCAACAAGCCGAGTTCTACATGGAAGAACACAGGAGGAACCCTCAAAAATACAACAAAACAACAATAACGATAACAAAGATGCCAACAGGCGACATCAATGTACCAGGGACATCAGTTTCTGAGAGCACGGGTGAGTCGGAAATTTTGTCTTGTTACGATGCAAATACTATGACTCAAATTAGAATAATTTCGCTAAATGTGGCAGGTATCATTAACCCATTGAAAATCGAAATTTTACGAAACCGTCTCTCGGAACTAAAAGTGAATATTGCCTTCCTCCAGGAGTAGAAAAATGGAGCCACGTGGGTAGATAACGAACTAACAATCGTGGAAAATCACGGTACGTCGCCGCTTGGCACGGCCTATCTATTTCGGAAAGACCTTGCCATCGACAATATACGCATGCATGAATCAGGGAGAGTAATTACCGCCAAACTAAACGACCTCCACCTTATAAACATATATGCCCCCTCGGGCTGTGAAAGAAAGAAAGAGCGCGACGCTTTCTTCAACGAAACACTTGTCCCATACCTAATCGGATTCTCCGGAAAGGCTATACTCGCGGGCGATTTCAATGCCATTTACCGAAATGAGGATAGCGAGTCAAATGAAATGAAAACGACATACAAAACTTCGAACTCTCTAAACAACCTAATTAAAAGCATCAAAGCGACTGATGCCGTAGTAAAATTGAATGGAAAAAACACAATTTTTACCAGACATGGTAACACCAGAACGAGAATTGACTATATCCTCACCTCTGAAAGCCTGCGAGGGAACCTACTTTCATTTCAAACAATGCCGATAGCGATTTAAGATCACTGCGTAATAATTGCAGACATAAAGATCCGACATGAAAGGAAAGAGAAACATAAAAAAACACAAGATAATATGAGAAATGGGACCTGGAAATTAGACACAAAAATACTAGAAGAAGAAGAATGGCGAGAGCAAATTAGAGATGAAATAAATAAACAACTCAATAATTCTAAGGCAGACAGGGATATTCTCGCGTGGTGGGAAGAATCGCTTAAATATAGCGTAAGGAAAAAAATAAAAAAGCTCACATACAAAATGTACCACCAACAAAATAGTACAATAAAGTTTTTGAGAGAAAGTTTAAAAGAATTACAACAAAAAAACCCGAAACCAAATAACTACGCCGCTCAAGTTAAAGAAATAAAAAGATCGATTTTATGTCACGAAACCAGAAAATATGCGCCTAGAAGTTGGCAGAGAGAAATATATACTGACAACTGGGGTAATATTACACTCTCAACACTCAGAAAAACAATAGAAAAAACCATAAACAAAACCACCGAAGCGAGCGAACGAACGGACAATGAAACGGAAGGGAAGGATGACACACTAACAAAACAAGTGGTAACATCATTAAAAAAAAAATACTCGAGGTACGCCCAGTGGAGTGAGGAAGAGGCCCCAACCCTCCCCCCACTTCCCAAAATAAGCGAGGCGGAAAAGCATGCTTTTGATGCCGAGGTAACACCTGAAGAGCTGGAAACAGTGAGGAAGACGTTAAAAAGGGGGAAGGCACCCGGGATAGATGGCCTCCCAAACGAATTTTACCTAACATTTTGGAAAGAACTAAAAGAGCCCTTACGAATGGTATATGACAGCGTAATTAAAAGAGGCAGACTGACAGAGGAGATGAGCCTTGCTCGCATTAGCCTCATCCCTAAAGTAAAAACCCCGAAAAAAGCAGGAGATTTTAGACCGCTATCATTGTTAAACGCTGACCATAAAATACTCGCGGCAATTATAAGAAACAAGACAGAGGCCTATGTGGATACGACTATGCACAGATCCCAATTTGCGAGCACAAAATCAAGAGGCGCTCCAGACGCGACTAACTTAATAAGAGATATTTATTTGTCGTATAATAGGAAAAATAAATCCAATGAGGAAAATATCTTTGCGATGCTCGCGCTTGATTAAGAAAAAGCATTTGACAATGTCCGCATTGAATGGATCGCTCTAGTCATGCGTGAGATGGGCTTTCCTACAAATTCATCCAAATGATAAATATGCTCTACGAAAATATATATGCAGAAATAAAAGTAGATAACAAGACACAAGAAAAATTTAAAATAAAAAACTCAGTGCGACTAGGGTGCCCTTTGTCAATGCTCCTATTTACATACGCATTGGATCCGTTACTTCGCGAAATAGAAAAGGAAAGGATAGACATAAAGAGAGGAAATTTAGTCATGTCATCTGTTGCGTAGGCAGACGACATTACAATTTTCATTAATAAAAAGGAAGATATCGGAAAAATACACAGGATAATAGGAAAATACAGAAATATCGGCCTGGAAATAAACAGATGTAAATCCAAACTCTTAGTCCTTCAAGGTAGAATTACAGAAAATCCAACGGGGTGGGAAATTGTCGACAGGATGAAAATACTGGGACTATGGTGGGAGAAAAAAACCAGTAAAATCTAATTGGGAAGCGAGTGTGAACGCATTAATGGCACACACGAACCTCTTAACGAGCACCGCCACTCCCATCACTGCTAGGATTAAGATAGTGAATGTCACACTCCTGGCGGGTGTGTGGTATATTGCACACACTTGGCCGCTCCCGGCGTTATATAACGCAAAAATAATCAGAAACACCAACAGGCTTATATGGAACGGATATATAAAAAAGGTGGCAAGGACAGAAATATATAAAGACGAAATACAGGGAGGCCTAGGATTGACTGACGTCCGGTTAAAAACTACAATAATACTCACCAAAAAGATGGTTGAGGTAAACGAGAGCGAGGATCAGGATAGGAAAAAACTGATGAACAAGGGGCTAGATTAAGTAAAAAGTCTCAAATACTTCGCCAAGACAAAAGAGATAGTAAAAAATCTAACAGAACTTCACCCAATAGGAAGAGGGAAAAGGTGGGAAACGATAAAAATATACAGAGAAGAATTTAAAAGGGAAATGAGTAAAGAAAAAACGCCAGGAAAGAAACATACATGGGAAAACCTCACCAAATTAAGAGGAACAGCCGAAGAAAAGAGTATTATGTTTGAATATTGCCATGAGATACAGATTTGTAATGAAATGCTTTATAGATTTGGTTTGGCTAGCTCTCCCCGATGCCCATGCTGCGGGCGCGTCGATGATGTTGTGCACAATGCCTTAGGCTGTGAGCAACAAAGAAAACAATGGGATACAATAAAAAGAATGTATAAAGATTTTGACACTTATGGAGAAGGCAATATCTCCGACGTTAACCTCCTTAAGCTAAACTTAAAACTCTTTCCGAGATCGAAAAATAACATCCTATCGGAACTCATAGCCACATATATATTAGCAAAAAGAAAAAATCAGAATATAATTGTCAGACTAAATGAAATAACAGAATGCATCGTAACAAGAACAAATATTTCTGAAAGACAAAAAAGATGGTTAGAAAATATTTTCTAAATACAACATTTAAAAAAAAAAAACCTGGTCACGGCAGTTCTTATGCACTAAAAATGCCACCTGTTTCGGTTGATGATGAATGAAGGAAAAATATTTACTTGTTTATTTCCGTGTTAATATTTCCTCAAGGTGAAGTTGTATTCTGCCAAAATATTATTCTTGTATACATTGTGTGATAATTTTAAATAAATGCTTAATTGAAAAAAAAATCCCGGTCAAGGCGGATGATTTGTTTTCTTTGGAAATTTACACATGTTTGCATTGCGGGTGACTCCGTAAAAGTGGAACTCCGTGGCTAGTCCCAGATAGCTTGAATTTTATCGCAAGTTAGCAATTTTTAAACATTAAATATCCCAATTTTAAGCTGAAATCGGGTTTATTCGTTTCAAAAACCGAAGTCTGTGTGATTTATCGTCTCTCGACGGTTAACTGCCTGGTCCACGCTGCTGTCAAAATAATGGCTAACTCCCAAAAGCCTACCTCTTGAGAAGAGGAAGCGGCAGAACGACATGAACGCTTGAAAGCCAAGATCACGCTGACGAGACGGCTGGTTTCAAGGATTCAGTGTGTGATGGAATGCTTTACATCTGGGCAGTGTTTCTCATCCCAAGGCCGACGCATAGTACGAAGCCTCAGACTCCACTATAGGAAGAGACACTTGTTCGATCCTAAGAACTACCGCCCTATCACCTGCCATTACATCGTGATTAAAGCGTTGACCTCCATATTTAGTGACTTCATCCTGCAACTTATCTAGCCGGTCTGGGAGTAAGTGTTCGAGCATAGGAGTTTAATGCGGGAATTCTCGGGATGTAAGTACAACGTGCTCATTGATAGATGAATATTGGTGTAAGCCGAAAACAAAATGGAATCGTTATAGTGCGGAAAATGTGCTACTTGTCACCTCTTTCTACTCGTCACTCTGATCACAAAGAAAAAATTTTGAAATCGGACCATATCATTTGGTTGTACATCTCGTTCCAACTTTCAAAAAATTAAAAAAATTTAACTTTTCTCGGGATTTTTAAAAATTAGGTGATCTGTTTATGTTGCGTTAAAAAAATCGGTATGCGGCCTCTTCTAAAGATCCTATGTATTTAAAAAAATATATAATTCTCCTTCCGTACTTGTTTAATGGGGAGGTGAATTCGCTCATCGAGTTCAAATTTTCCAAAAGTCGTTTATTACATGACTTTTTCAAAATATCCTCTTTAGGAGTTACAGTGATCGGATTACGTTCGAAATCTGGCTGTGGCCTCTTTTTAAGGTCTTTAAGGGGCACATAAAAAAAGAGTAACCTCATGGTCGTTTATTTCCTCGTGTTGAAAGTTGCAGCTCTTATCCCTAGAAACATTAGTAATATGTGTAATTTTGGCTGCACCGCGAGTTTCACCTTTTGTTTCTCTATTACTTTGCAATTAATAGCAAATAGGATCGAGTTTTTTCCATACATAGACGATACATTCACTTTGTTTCGGCAAAAGAATTTGTATTCCGGTCGTTGCTTTATTCGTGTGAAGAGTTCTGTTGGATAATTTAAGGCGTTTAAAACGTTATAATATATCCTACTAACAAGGAGACATCGCGTAAAAGTAATTTAGGACGAAGACAAGACAAATGTTACCTTAAAATGGAGTTAAATTGCCGGATATTGGTAATGTCTTTCCGCTCCATGTTCCCGGGTTCGTAAAAAAATTACTAATAAACACTTTTGTCCCGAAGAAATACTTACCATTTCGCGCATTTCATCACAAGGCGATACAGCCCAGGTGGTTAACCCTCCAACTGAGCATCCCGCGATTTCCACGTGCATGCGCAACCAGTAAATTTTGAGCATCCCGCGATTATCGCGTGCAGCCTGTTTTTTTAGCTAATACCGATGCGCATCCCGCTATTTTACCGTGCAGTGTTTCCCTGTACATAGGAGGTATTCGTGAGCATGTAGTTTTTTATTTCGGCACTAGATGGCATATGTCGTCGTATTTTCTCAATTTGAGTTCATGGTAGTTTTCCGCGCCGCCTAATAGAATTGGACTCGCTGTGTTTTGATAACTTTTTCCAGTGTTTATCATATTACGCAAATTTGAATTCGTTTTCTAACTCTACCTAACCCAGAGTTTATCATATTACGCAAATTTTAATTCGTTTTCTAACTTTACCTAACCATCGAAGCCGCACTTTTCAGCGTGAGTAGTTTTTGCATAATAGGTTGTAATGACTCAAAGTAAATTTTATTTGGTGAAAATTATGTTATTCACGTGCCCTTTAGACAGTTCCTATTTTCATTTCTCTTTTGCCTAGTTTCTGTATATAATTTGAAGAATGTCTTCGGAATCTGAAGATGAAGACTGCTCTCCAGGAATGCAGATAGTGGATTCAGATGAAGAATCACTTGATCTGGAAAGCGGAAGTGAAGACGATTTCACTAGTTTGGACGAAGAGGATGAAGACAGTGATGACGAAGATGTTCCTTGTAGGGAATGGTGTAAGTTGGATATGAAAAGTATTCCGCCAGCACCTCCAAAGTTTCCCTTCAGGGAAAAATCGGGAATCACTGCAAATATTGCCCCTGATGCTTAGCCACTGCGGTACTTTGAGTTATTCGTAGATGAAGCTTTACTTGAGATAGTTGTTAGAGAGACCAATTCGTATGCTAATCAGTGCATAATGAACAGTAGAGTCAAGAAAAGGTCTCGACATAAGAAATGGACTCCAGTCACAGTGAAGGAGATGAGATTGTTCTTTGCCATAATGATGTTGCAAGGCATTATCAAAATGCCACGCCAGGAATGGTCTTGGTCAAAACGGAAAATATTACGTACTTCAATATTTTCTGAATTGATGACAATAGATAGGTACATCTTGCTTCAGAGATACATTAATTTTGTAAATAATGAGAGCTTCAATAAAGATCAGCATCCAAATCCGAAACTCTGGAAGTTTTATGAGGTTATGGAGCATTTGAGAAAACAATTCCATAATTTATACATCCCTGATCAGACTCTCAGTATAGATGAGAGTTTAGTCCTGTACAAGGGTCGGCTAGGTTGGAAAATGTTCAATGCTAAGAAGAGGGCGCGTTTTGGACTTAAATTTTTTGTGCTCTGTGAATCAGATTCAGGATACATTTGCGATTTTCTGCTGTACACTGGAAAAGGTACAGTTTACAACAAAAAGTACGATATGTTACCTGTGAGCAGCAAGAGTGTTCTTCACCTGATGGACCGTTATCTAGGTAAAGGATACTGCGTTACAGTGGATAATTGGTATATGTCTCCTGACCTTGCAGATATCTTGGTAAAACATAAAACTGATATATTTGGCACTGTAAACAGCAATAGAAAGGGTCTCCCGATAGGATTCAAAGAAATTAAATTAAAAAAGGGTGAAATTCAGGCTTTTCAACGGAGAAAGGTTATGGCATTGAAATGGCAGGATAAGAAAACAGTACTTCTCTTGAGTACAATCCATAATGCCGGTACAAGTGTTGTTAGGGTGAAAAGGGGGGCAGAAGTGCCAAAACCTACTGTGGTTTGTGATTATAACAACACAATGGGTGGAGTTGATCGTTGCGATCAAGAACTCTCTTATTACCCAACATCAAGAAAACAACAGAAAAAGTATTATAAGAAGATATTTAGATATTTTGTAGACCAGTCAGTGTGGAATTCATACGTTTTATTTAAAAAGGCATCTAAAGAAAAAAACATTGACTTTGTAGAGTTCAGACTTTTATTAATTGAGCAATCTATTGAAGAATATGCAGATCCTAATTTCAAGTCTCCGAAAGGGAGGCCCAGCTATACCCCATCACCTCTTAGGCTTACTGGCAGACATTTTGCCAGTCATATTCCCCCTAACCCCATCAAAAAAGAACCGAGAAGGCAGTGTGCTGTGTGCTGCTCCAAGAGAGATGAAAATGGGAAAAGAAAACGGAAAGAAACAAGAATCTGGTGTGAAGACTGTGAAGTTGGACTATGCCTGGAGCCATGCTTCAAAATTTACCATACACAGAGAGATTATTGAACATTTTGATATTTTTTTAAATTATTGTAAACCTTGTAACATTTATAAAGCCAACTACCATAGCCACAATAAGTATAATGCATGTAAATAGAACTGTATATAAAAAAATACAATAGCCCTCAAGAAGTGTTGAAATATTTTTTAGTTGAGTTTTTGATTTCTATTGAGTTGAATTTGGACCATTATTAATTTTTAAATGTTTAAAATTTTACGGTAACATTACTTTATGAAGAATATATATAATAATATAATATATTAATATAATATATAATAATATAATAATATAGTAAAATTGCAATATTTTCTCTCTGAAATAGAAGGGGAAAAATTTTTCATGCAGAATGTATGCAACCCGCCGTACACATATTCAAAAATTTAAACCTGTCAAAAATTATTTAAAACTCATTTAAGAATTATTTTTTTTATTCTAAAATAACTTGTGAAGTACTTTTACTTAAGTACATGCGAAGAAAAAAATACATTTTTTTTGTTCAAAAATTAGAAAATAATTACACAGCTGGAAGGCAACCATTCAAATCCATTCTTTGATCCACCATCAGCTATCTTCACCATTGTTAAATGAAATGATTAGTTATTCATGGTTTGAATCAAAATTATTGGAGGAGAGGAATGTATTTAGTAATGTAAGAGAAATTTGTTTTCCACAAGATGTGCGTACACGCAGATGCAAATGTTCCGGTGAAAGCTTCATTAATGCTCTCATTGTAGGGAAATTCTTTGCTTTAACTCCTTTTATTATGGATATCATCTAAACACATGCTATTCAACGCCACGACTGAAATTAATCATCCCTCCAGTTGTAATTAACATGGGTTTGGAAAGGTATTACTGTTTTTTATTATCCAATAATTTTCCTTTACCGAAATGGAATTTTATTCTCCCCCCCTTCTAAACCGCCTTCATGTCGCTTCATTAAATACGTTGTCCCATATAAGCTCCTCTCAAGCCTCTGATCCATACTCTTGGCACCTGTTTTAATATCTTTTTTGGCAGGAAAATCTTCGCGATTGAAGGACAAGTTGAAAAAAAATATCCGCCTTGGAGCACAATTTCTAGGAAATTCAAAGCAATCAGATTAACAGCAAACATTAACATTTTTGTCTTCCGTTAATGGCCTCCAGAAAGTCCCAAGAGTAATCGGAGTCATTCCTGTCTCAAAAAGTATTTCAAAATCGGAAATAATCCGCCAATGACGCTCATTTCTCCTGCAACTCTCCTTCCGTGCAAATGATAAAAACGCCACAATTGTCTACAACACTCTGGGTAGTAGAAATTCCAGAAAATAGTTTTAAATGAAAAAAACTGTAGTTACTGTCATATACGATCGGAATCTGGCATCTTTTGTGGTTTCCGAAGTAAGAATTAGGCAGGATTGAGAACCCCGCCTTGTGACGAATGACGTGAAATCTTAAGTATTTCCTTGAGATGAAATTCTTTATTAGTAATTTTCTCACGAACACGGGAACATGGGGCGCAAAGACATTACCAATTTTCGGAATTTTTACTCCACTTTAAGATAACATTTGTCTTGTATTCGACCTCAATTACTATTACACGATGTCTTCTTGTTAGTTACACAGGTCTTTGCACTCGTGCTGAATTGTAAAACATCATCATTAGTAAGTAACCTCGGACATAATTCCCGATATGTTTTACACCACGCATGATTAAGTACTTTGTAGTGCTTTTTTCAGTAACATCAATAATACCCAACAGAAGTCATATCTATGAATAATGTAATGCATGATAGCATGTTCTTCTACGCATCACTCTCCTAGTTTATCATCTGACCGCGCACTGTTAATCAGACCGCTATTGGCATTCGCCTGGCATCCGGGGGAACGTTCGCAGCTCGGATTAAACTGGGATGAGTGCTGCATGCCAGGCGTGGAATCACCGCATGCCACAAGAGCTAGTGTAGGCTTGCGCGGTAATACGTAGATGTAGACACTGAGGGTTAACGATGTAATATTACGTCTCTTCTGTTTTTCACTAAAATAAGGGATAGACGTAATATTAAGTCCTCTGATTCCCGGCGATGGTATAACCCGTTGTTGTACATTTATGACTTACATTCTTGCCCGGTGTCTTATTAAATATCTTATTTCACTGTTTTTTTGTCAGTATTCACTATGCGTTCAGTTTTTTGGAAAATAAAGCTTTTTCAACCTTATCTAGCGGTGTCTTTGAGGTATTGTACTTTCCACGGACGACTAGTTTGGTTTGAGTGAAGTTTTTTGTTCATTATATCCTTCGTCTGAATTTTTTCTGCGGAGGGCTTGCTTTGAAACGTACATTGAGTTCTCTCTTATCTGATTTCTCGAATGGCCGCTGTTATCTGACATCTTAAGTGACTATACGTTAAAATAAACGGTAGGAATAGAGACAATGTTCTGAGTAGCCGCGCTGGCGAGAGACATTGCGCAGAAAATAAAAGAGGGTTGGCTCAATTGCCAAATATGTTGCTCTCGGAATCTTTTGATGTTCTGAATTTTATAATGGGTATTAAATTGATACAATGTATAAACGGGTGAGAATTTTTTGAACGGTAAGTAGTCTGATTCGGCGATTTAGTGAGTGGAGAAGGCAAAGCCTAGGCGTCCCTACATGTACCCGTTGCTCGTGCCCGTACGTCGTGCTCATAGTTTTTGCAGCAATTCTGTTCAATGACTTTTGTAATTACGAGTATTATTATATCAGTAAGTGCGAAAAACTCTTGCATCATCTCAATAGCTTTCTCCATAAAAGTAAATCTCCAAGTGACTTTGTGGAGCCTTTACGAACAGACTTAGCTGTATGAGAACCTGACAATTCAACAGCTGTTCCTAAAGCAGAAATAGCTCGTTTGAGTAATCGCCATTAGTGCAAAATAATTCTCCTTCCTGAGCAAATGATTAAAAGCCCAAAGAAACTTTATTTTGTTTTCTATGAAAGACAATGGGAAAATTGGAAAAACAGTCAGAAAGGATACTTCTTTTTAATGTAAAGAATAAAATTTCGGTCTTTTTTATGGTGAATGTTTCCGAATAAAACATTCAAAGAAATATTAAGTATAACAGTGGAAAAAAACAGAGACCCTAAATTCAATATATCCGTAATAGTTAATCGTTATCTACACTTGATAGTTTTGGAAAAATACTAATGTTTTATCATTGTGGAAAATATTCACAACTTATTTTATTTTTTATATAAAAGGGTTTATTTTTCTCTGCAAAAGTAAAATAGAGATTAAAATTTTTTATCATACCACGCATACTAAAATAAGAAGGACTATGCTTTGCTATAATAAAAAAAACCAATAACACATGTGAAATATTACTGACAGATTTTTGAAATTATGGAAAATGGCCCAACAGGAGCAAAAGGCACCCCTTTGAATCAGGCCACACTCAAAGTGTTAACCTTCAGACTACCAACTTCATTGATAATTTTTCTCCACCAATATTATCCAGATTCCAGGAAAAAATTTTTCCCTGGTTTTACTGTCCCGTAGCTATTTTTTTCCCGTATTTAAGGATGTTTTTTTAATATTTTGCTCTCTTTGAATCACTAGTAACTGGAAAAAATGTTTAAAAACTTTGCTTTGTAGTTTCTGTTGCAGAGGTCATGTGTTTAAACACACGATGGGATAAAGTCCATGTGAATCTAAACTAAAACGACTAAAAGGGTAGCCTGACTAAAATAAAATCGTACTTCATTCAAACTTATTTATGTAAACATCATATAAATACGAGGCTGTATTGCTTACAATGTCAATGAATATATTTGCATTTAAATAAATTTTCATTGAAAATTAAAAAGGTTTTTAAAATGATATTCTTTGAAGTTCACATCAGGATGAACGCCAAAATTACACTTTTCACAGATAAACTTGAAGCTTTTACAACAGGAACCGCACCGTCGATGGGTTTTTATTTTACATAATCAGTGATCATACTCATCGTATCTTCCATCTATGATTGCCTGCCTCATTGTTTTTGATGGGAGTGATTTTGGCTGTGAATCGGTTGACAATAATCCAATTACAATCTCAATTAAAATATCAATTTGATTGGTTTTTGGGTCATTTTTTTTGGAAAATAAGCCTGAATTCGCAATACTGCTGTTCAGACAATATCTGCAAGTAAGACAGTATCACTAGTTGGACCTAATCCTCACACGGTACACAGCACATTAGTGATCAAACAAATCCACACCTGCCATACCGTGGTTCTATGTACATTTTTCAACTAGTGGTTGGATTAAATTAACATTTTTTGCACTAGAATTCCAACAGGTGCACGTTCTCAGGCTGAAAACATATTCGGACGTGATAATAGCTGCAATGGTAACTTTCGCATTGCCATGTCACCAAATTAGAGAAACTGCACTGGTCTTATCAGTGACAGCTGAGAATGCACCCCGCTCCTTTTTTCCTACATTTGCAACAGGAGCTCCGTCAACACACTCTTTTCTTATGGTTACTGTACGGTTATTGTTATTTTATTTCAACGTCTCTACCAAGGTGAGTGTTGTAAAATTTATCATCAAGCTAGTTTGAACCAGGAGAGAGAAAATTGAAACTCACAGAATCTGTCACTAAGGCACCAAGAGAGACGCCTTTAGGTCTTTTTTTCCCCATTCAACTCTAAATTTAGGAAAGTAGCCTCTCAAAGTGGACACGCACCATATTTTATAAGCAAAACGGATAGGCTTTCCTCTAATTAACCTTTTCATTGAATGCCGCCAAAAGTATGATTTCATACCTTCATCAAAAGAAAAATCATTTCCGCAACACTATCATATCGGTAAATTTTTTGTTCATTTTATAAAAACAGATCTAATTTTATAAATATCATCATACGTCAGAAATTGTGTATTATCATCTAAATGAAGTAATTTTTGAATCAAATAAAATTTGCTGCTGTATTCAGGCTGATGCGACCAGGATTTTGCGTTCTATTTAAATGCTCAGGGCTACATCTATAATATAAATAATCAAGGTGTAATTTATTTATAAAATTTGGCACTCAACGAATAAATTCACGCATAAAGTCACTATAACTATTGCGTTGTATTGTTTGGACGCCAAAGTTCAACCTTCCTATCTTGGTTGCTTCGGAATGTGTTTTCGTCCGAAAATATAACTAGGTCCCACTAGGGTTGGATCCATTTCAATATGCCTGCTGTCACCATTTAGTCTGATTTATCACTGGTTTTCGGTCATGGAGGACTTTTTGGCGGCCCTGTGGTGCTTTATTCCCCCCTCTATAACGCGGCACCTTACCGTGGCGTAGCTGCAGTTTAGATCGCTGCTTCTCCTCAACTCTGCAACACCACCGACGACAATGGATTCTGGTAAATGGCCTCCCTTATATCCTCATCCTCTTGCCCGTTAGTGCACCTCGGACGTCCACTCTTCGGTTTCGATTCTAAAGATACGTTACCCTTCTGATTTCTTTTAAGTCACTTATAAACAGTTTTCCGGTCAACGTTTAGCGTTGTTAGTTAGTAGAAAAGTGTTGATATATACTTTCTAATGATTTATTTAGCATCATAAGGATGTCTCTTTTCAGATGCGAATGCTGTCGAGGTTTTTTATGTCCTTTTGTTGCATCCTTAGAAACACAAAACAAACAAGAACTTCCCAACTTGGCGTCACAGCGCCATCTCAGGATCAAATCATCAATCATAAAATTCAACATGGCTTTCACATAACTATTTCCACTTAAACAAAATTAGAACCTGTCGGGAGTGGAAATGAGTAAAATTGGTCCTTGGTAATCGCGAAATGCATAGGCAATACCCGAAGTTGGAATTCAGCTAAATACGAAGTTGGCCGTGCTCACCGTTTGGACCGACTTTTGAAAATGATGGTCCTGGCAATAATATACTATGAGAGATAAATAGATGTGGATTATCCCACCGTGTGTTAAAACACACATAAAGTTTACTCACTTACTGATTCGTACCATCTGCTTCGAAGTGAAATATTTGGGGTTTGCCATATTTCCTAAATATTAAAATACATAATTTATAGTAAAATTTTATTTTTTATGATTCATTCACATAAAAAATAAGAATTTAACTTGAGACAACAAATGCACAAATGCAGTGATCTTCGTTTTTTACAATGACGACCAGCGTGGAGCGAGTTGGTGGCAATGTAAGAGATATAATGCCTTGAAAGGTTCCAAGGATATAAAAGAGTATTTAAAAAAAGTTTATATTTTCAAGAAATTTTCAAGAGAATTTTTTTAATTTTGACTTGCTTAGCGTGTGTTTAAAAACACGCTGGTAAAATATGGGTTAACGCTAATAAAATAGACTTTATGTGCATATGCTTGCGTTTTTTCATTACTGAGACACAAATATACATACAAACATGCATACTAATCACGCCGTTCCCTTCCGGGGTAAGCAAGAGATACAATTATCGCTTCAAATATAGCTATTTCATCCTGGATAAAGTAAATAACGATTTTGAAATTAACGCCTTAATTTATCACAAGATAAAAATGATCGCGGATACCTGCATCCGTTTGATATTGTTTCGACTTCCATCGCTCTTCTTCCACACGCATTTCCGCCATAAAAAGAGGACTCAAATTTATATTTCCACAAGGTATACTTCAACATTACCTTCATAACATACCTTTTTCTAATCTTTCTCAATCATTTCTTCACACGACCACTGAAACTATTTATTTCAGAGCTACAACAGGCATGCCATCGTCAGTGAATAGCGAAACACGTACAACGATTCAAGTTGTTTGACAAACCGCCGAAAGATACTCATCCTTGCGCACACTTAATCCGAAGCGCAACAGTTATGCCTAGCGCAGCAATTAAATAGAGATATCTCTCTGAAAGCTGATATTACAATGATTATGAGTATTTGAGTCCTTCGTTCATAGTGGGTTGAGCATATATTCCATCGTTCGAAAGAGAACAACCAATATAGCTAGTATCTTGTAAAGACTGTTGAAAGACTAGTCATTAATACAGACTCAATTTGGGGTACTAACCAAAGAAATTATAGATCTGCTTCAGGATGCACTATAGCCTCAGCAGGAGGAGTGGTGAGTTGGGAAAGCAGGAAGCATAAAACACCATCAACCTATGCGATGTATGTGACCAAGTATAAGACTGCCACAGAATTTTACTTGATGAGGGATTTTATACGAGGAATCGGCCCAGAAGCTTTGTTTCAAAACCATGCTGTATATTTAAGTTATCTGTGAATTAAGATTATTCGCAGACAATACAGTTTATTTTACCGTGAGATAAGCAAAGATGTAGACTTTGAAGTTTTGTCATCATTCCCGTACAACTTATAAAAACAGGAGGATGTAGAAAGGCACTACTTTTTTCTTACGCCAATTAAAGTAAAATGTGCTTTCACAGGTGTGTTTTTTCAAGGTTCTACATAGTAATTGTTTTTCGTGCATGCTTAAAATTTACTGAATGCGGCAGAAATTGCTGGAATGGCTGATCGTGAAAATATACATCCACGGAGAGGCCTGAAAACAAAGCCTAAATGTGTAGTCATTAGGATATTTACAGTTTACAGCTGAGTGCGCTAACTTCTCTAAAAAAACATATTGTGTAAATGATTAAAATTAACTCGCATATCCAAGGATGGATTGAAAACAATATTTCACAACATTTTCCGGATATCATGTTTAGTTTGCTTTATCAATTTGTTTCCTTTGGGTAATATAATAGATAATAACTGTAAATACGAACTGTAAGTTACGATAAATATTATTAAGGTCGAAAAACGGTATGTCACTATGAAGTTTCGTTCTAATATTACGTTTCAACGACATAAATAGTTGTTCAATATAGATAAAACCAACTCACCGTGACATCTGTAAACTTTAGATGCATTAAATACTACCATTTTTCCCTCAGCCTTCAATAAATACGTCGAAATAAACGGTCATATCCTAAAATATTAGGTTTATCCGAAAAGTCGCATTCGCTTAGGATCTTTCAAGGTACGTTGAAACATCAAATTATTTTTCAGCGCATATTAAATCACTTGTGTTCACCCAAAAACATTGCACTAACTTCTAAATTAGAGATATTGTAAGATTCACGCCCAAGATGTATCGGTATTATCAAGATACGAGTTAAATATTCTATATTCTATAGCCTTGGCCCTCCGATTTTTTACAAGTGCAACTCCTTGGTTTGTTGAAACTTAGTAACACATCCGCATTGTTAAATAAGTAACGTTGCTTGTATCTTGTAGCTTGTAGATTAGTGAAACAGACCCCTAGACTTACCATCCCCACTACTACATAAAAAATAAGTCGTGTCTCCCTGTATAACAGGTACTCATAACCTTTAAAAAGATTTAGGTGAAATTTCGCGTATATTTTATTACTGGGAAATTCAATAGGACTATTGGTGCTCACCCTGAAGCCAATTGAATGATGTCCACATTGTTGAACTAGAATTTTGCGAACCATTTTGACATATCTTGAACACATCTAACACCCAAATACAGTCATAAACGTTTGTTTGATTCTCCGATTACCAGGCAAAGGGTAGTCATCATGAAAGACGGTAGAAAGCATTATTTGATGACAAAAATTAATTAAATTATAAAATTTTCAAACAACCATGTTTTTTTAAGAAGAAGAAGCATAAAATAAATTCAACTTGCCCCTATACAAACTGAAAACCCCATACAGATATATAATTCCACATGGCTTTTCCTAAATATGTGTGATATTACATTTGAATAGCTGTGAAAATACTTGTAAGATCTATAATGAAAGACATGGGGTGCATCAAAGAAATAATCGATGAATGGATAGTTCACCTAAGTCACTGACATTAATGATATGAACTGTTGTGAGAATTTTCTCTAGGACAGCTTACTACTATCCTTACTACTATCAGTTGCATACGTCCAAGGTTGAGCTGTGCGAATGCTTCAATTTCGATTGGAATCGACTTTAATCAGGCTAAATTCGATTCGATTCGCCTGAGAATCGGGATGCATCCAAAACGAAATGATTTGAAATATTCGAATCTGATAGATTCACCTTCGAATCGTTGCCATGCATTTTGCCATGGCGCTTATTCAAAGAATGGAGCGCCATTCTATTTAACAAAGTTTTCCTAGAGTGAAAGGAAAATTTAAACGACCATAGGTTATTCTGCGCAAATTTATGTGCCACAATAGCTACATAAACTTATATCAGGCCATGAAATATTGTAAAAAGCATTATCACTTTTACTCTGCCTTTGCTTTTGCGTTTTATTTAGATTCGAATTCGATATGCAAGCGAACATTTATAGGGTATATCGATATTCTAACAAAATTTGCAAATAAAATCCTTTTCGATTCGATTCAAAGCATACGATTTGGATCGATTCGAAATGAAAATCCCTGAATCGCACGGAACTAGCCCCACGTTTTTTGTTTGAATTCTTACAAGAGTTTTGTAGCCATTAAAATTCACAATTTCAGGACAAACCGTAAGGGGATTAGAAATCTATAATGAATTATAAAACAGTATGGGACAAGCAGAAGTCATTTTATGCTTCCTAATCCGTATGAAACATGGAGCTGTTTGAAAAACTTATTTTATTTTAAGAATTACTTTCTGCATTTTAGACTTTCGTGATCTCATCTGAAATGGAAAGTTGTTGAATCTATCTACCGATTAAATTGTACAGTTTAGCGGATAATACGAATTAATTCCTCATTAATATCAAATCAAAGAGACAATATCTTCCATTTTATGCTCCGCTTTTTCCCTTTTGGTGGAATTATTTATCATTAATTTATTATTTGTATAAATTTTAACATAATATACTTATCATTAATACATATAATTGCTTCGTTATCAAGTTTTTAGCCATATTTGAAGTTTTAAGTCTCCAGCTGATAGGAAGTTATTTTAAAATCGAATGCAAAATTGTAAACAAACAAAGAAACACAGATTAGAAAACGGTTTAATAAAAAAAAGGTAAAAACAGTACGTAATGCATGGAATGAAGGTCTAAGACATTGAATTTTTTCTGCTGTCTTGTATGTTTTGACGCACTGTATTGTGTATTCTGGGCGAATCCTTAATTTTGCCATGTATTCATTTGAATGAAAATGCTCATTTATGTTAGCATTTGTATTTGCAATTTTTTAACATGCAAATTCCGTGTTATTCACTAGTACAGCAAATCTTGTTGTAGTTCTTAAGTCTTTCGGGAAAGGATTTGAAAGAGTTACCAATCAGTATTGCCTAATGAGCACTGTAAGTGGCTCTACTATCAGTAAAAGCAAACCTATCGCATAAAATTTCATGTGTTTGACGGTAGTTTTTATCTTGTATTGATGCCGCCTTTACAAAAAAAGTAATTCAACCCCCGAAGGAGGTAAATGACATTTATATTATTTTTCAATCAAAATGAAATAACTGGCCAGTTCTTCGCCAGCACTTCGCCGCCTTCGGCTGTGATTCAACATCTCGAAGGCACAATAAATTCCGCGGCTTGCTAATGTTGATTATTATTATTAGCAATCGTGCAAGCAAGAACGTTTCTCTCATTCTCTTAGAGAGTAATGGTCCATTTATTGCTTTTTAACCTTTTTTTCTAAAACCGTATGAATGATTGGTTTAACGTCAACGTAGAGTACAACCGTTACGTGTTTACAGTTCGAAATTCGAACTACAGGATCAACAACGTGAGTTTTTTCCGTATCTACGATACAACAATTAGTTATTCATTTGAAATGTTTTAATTTCGTTAGAGAATGATCCTCTAATTTAAATTTCCCTTGGCATACCTCTTTCATCGCCGTACATTAATAATTATAGATTTCCAAGCCACTTGTAAAGCATGATTGTCTCACAGATTTGAACTGCGCTTAGCGCCGTATTACCGAGGTTTAACACTCCAAAAAAAAGGCATATGCCTTTCTGCATATTATGCACTCGTATCATCTATTAAAAAATCTCAACTGGCGGTGTCGCCTCGGGCTGGCCTGGTAACTGAATGCGTAAGAATATTTCATTCGTAATAAAATATCAACTCGTTCGCGTAATAAAATTATCTGGAAGATTTATTAAATTAATTCAAAGTTTGTGGTTTTTGCACGATTGTGTAGAGGTAGAATGCCCAAATATTATTTTTAGTCCGTGGTGATGAGACTGAAGAATTTAATGCCTATTCCGTTAAAGGACTTTAAGTTGCTTTTTAATGGGGATAACTTGTGTGGAATTCGTGTTCAATTTGATTAAAATATATCAAACGAAAGTATATCTCCTTTTTTTTATTTGTAAAACGGAATTATCAAATCGTATTCTCAATAATTCTGCGTACATTTACTTCAATCATAGACTGGGTTTAACACTAAATAAGCAAGGAGTTAAATTCACACTACAAATGTGTTTCAAGCATCGCTTTACCTATTTTGAAAATCTAAATCCGTGGAGTCGATTTTCCAGAGAAAAAAGAGTAAAACTGTTACATGTCATGAATTCAAATTCTGGAAGAGAGAATCAGAGCTGCAGTTTTGGCGATAGTTCTAACTAAGAAATGGAATATGTGAGAACATTTTAGTCAATATTGTTATTGATAGATTTTTTATTTTAAATCTTTGGTTGACCATATTTTTATTGCCAACCGAGGATTTGGACGATGAGTGAAACTGTTACATGTTGTTAATTAAAATCTTTAAGTTTGGCTTAGAATTTCAAATTGTGGCGATTATACTAAAAAGAGAGTTGTTAGGTAAAATTAATATTTCAATTTTCCTAGAACTTCTTTTTCCAGCTCTTTTTTATATATATTTTTAGATACCATCTAATAAATCGGTTTTCCACTGACAGAGAATGTAAACTTCATGTTTCGCTAATTAAAAATCTGAAATTCAACTCTAAGGCTTCTGCGAATGCAGTGTTGACAGTTTTTTTTTTCGGGATTCATTCCGCGATGTATGTTTTAAGAAAACAAATCTATTTTGCTGGTCCTCCTGCCAGCTTTATCAGGTTAACTGATTTGACCTCTTTGTCTCGCCTCTCTTGATGTATATGAGTCTGGAATCCCATTGTTGCCGCAGTTTAAATAAAAGAAATTCGTTTTAGACTGCTGCTCAACTTGTAATCGTCTTCTCAGTTGACGTTCTCCGTTCTCTTCGCAATTTCTATAGCCTCCCTGATTCATATTGGGTGATGGCGTATTTCCCTAGATATCAATCTTGTACCCTCAAAGTTGAATATATGAGATGAAATAAGAATAGTCTTTCAAGAGTCTTTAAAAGATGCGAGACATAATTGTTGGTTTCTTTCGAACGATGGAATATATGCTGAACCCTCTATAAACTAAGGAGTTAAATTATTTTCGTTTCAATATCATTGGAATATCTGCTTTCAGAGAGGCTTCTCTATTTAGTTAGCATGGAATAACCGTTGACCTTCGGGTTAAGTGTGCGCAAAGGTGAGCCGCTGAGATAGTGTTCGGCTATTACAGAAATGAGGTAATTATTATTTTAAATTGCCCGTTAATGCTTTCGGAGGCGTATTTTTAGGGCTCTGCATGACTGAAATTCAGGATCAGGGCCATGGGTATTAGTCCAGTTTAAATGTTGTAACTTAAATAAAAAATCTTGGCATTTTTCTTTGAGATAAATTATTAATTCGCCAGTTTTTCATATACCTTCCGAGGAGTCAGTTTTCAACGGGAGGAGATTAACAACAATTCCAGGGTTGATATTCATTATGTGGAATACATAAACTGTGTTGTAGGTTTTGACAATTGCTCTAAGTAACAAGTTACAAAATTTAAAGATATTCTTTTGCAATTACTGTAGAAGTACAGGTTATTTTTATTGTTTCAGCATTTTTATAAATACCAGCTAATGAATATATTTTCCTCCAAAGGGACAGTTTAATCGTTCCATTTTATTGATCGATATCTGGAATACAGGATCAGGAACGCAGGTTTATACAATTGATTTCAGTAAGGATAAGGGTAATTAAAGTTTTTAACTTCGCAGAGATGAATCATCCATTTATTTATTAACCATTTTTTTGTAACACAGTCCGAGGAGTGTTTTTCTACCGCTGGAAATTAAAACCGTTAAATTACTTTAATTGAAAATCTGGATTACAGGATCCTTGCCACGCATTTACTCTGTGTGATAAATAATATTTTGCAGTTTTTAGGTGTTTTACGTTCCGATATTAATTTCATCTATATTCAGAATACCATCCTAAGAGTTGGCATCCTACTGAAAGAGAGTAAAACCATAACATTTTTATTCCTGAATATGGAATACTGGTTCTGTAATGGTGTGTTTTGGCCAAGGTGAGATAAAAAAATATTACAGAAAAATCGAAGATTTGTGAGAGAACCACCTTCCAATGAGTATTTTTATGATTTGATAAAATATTGTTTTAAAAAGTATTTGGTTTTGAAGGGCTTTAGAAAATTCTCAATTAATTATAAAATAATATGAGAAATAATTACACCATAAGGTTCAATGTTACTACATCCACGTCAATAGCTGATGATGTGATAATTGTAACTTTTTGGTCTACAGAAAAATTGTATTTGTTTGAAAAAGTAGGAATATTGTAACCATGCATCATACTTTAATGATTATTTTGAAAGGAAATTAACAAAAAACTCTCAATTTTACTTCCTGGGTCATTCATATCCATATTATTAATTAGTCGCTCCAACATTCCCCCGCTCCATCCCTTTCCGTCCATTGCATCCTCCTCATCTGCACCTCCAACCATCTCCAAATCTATCTTCACTCGGTTTCACCATCTTTGTCGTGATATTACTTCTGGATTTCCTCTTCAAACCATCCTTCATTTCACACCTCCTCCTTATTTAACAAGTGTCCTACCCATCACATTCATCTGCATCTCACCTCGCTAATCTCTACCTACATACTATCCTGCGAGCCACCGCTTGGGTGTGTGGCAGGAGGTTGTTAAGGCACCAGCCGTGTAAATATGTAAGGTTATCTGAGGTAAAATGGTGAAGTGTACTATGAGAGTGTATTAAACGGAGCTTAGTTTTTATAAGATAGTCACTCTTTAACCGCGAAAAAAAACTAGTGTTTGTACCTATGTGTTAGGCAATCTGTTTCACTTATGATATGCCGTCTTTCTGACCTAAAGATACAGTGGGGCGTCATGATAATATTTTTTATCGCACTGAAACATAACAGTTTTGAAATTTATTCAAGCAACCTTAGCTTAGTTCATAGCCCCTTGTGTGTTAAGGGACTCCCACAATAAAGCTTATAACAGTTTTGAAACAGAATACATTTAATTGTATAATTTTTATCAAAGTACCCAGCATTTTGTGTATTATATTTAATTTTTGATCAATTTATTATGACTATGGGACTAATTATCGTTCGCATCTATAGTTCATTATGGAACGCAAATGCCAGTCCAAAGCGTACTCTGCCAAACAGCTGAAACGCCCCTTTTATGCTGACATAAGCGATAAAAGTGTAGTTAAATGGTTGATTCAACCCATGTCATATTCTGTGCGTTACATTACCACTTATAACTTGTGGTGAGCAAATTGAGTTGGTGTTATAGTTTCAAATGGACCAGAGAAACGATCCATTTAATGACAGATAGCAAGATATATGAAATAAGAATTTATTGTGTTACAACAGGAAAAAAGCAATTTATAAGTGTTTAATACAAGTCCTGTCCGCTGATTTCTCCTTCCTCTTCGTAGCCAGGAACGTTAGTTTGCACACAAAGGACGGGTATTTACGGGCACACACAATGTAGAAAAACTTGTTAGGGGTTAAGGCGACCTAGAGCGGTTATAACAGTCAATGTTGACAACAAATTAGATATTATTCGTACATATTTTAGCATTCTACCTGCGCTCTCTAGGGGCAAAAAGCCGTACTCCACAAATGCATAGTTTAAGATACTAATAGCATGCGTATAAATATCTCGTACAGTCACCATAAGAGCTGTGTGACCAATATCTGTCCTACAGAATCCGTTGCCGGCGTTAAAACTTTGGTTACATCCTCCTCCTGATAGTACACCCTCCTTTGATTTCCACAATCTTGAGATCATGATTCCAAACAGGAACGACGGAATTCTTTGAGCGCTTCGGCATTGCAGTGATCCTCTGCAATGAGTATATAGAACTCTTTATGTTCTATGCATTGAACGGTAAAACCTCTTCTCTCTCTCTCTTCTCTTGTCAATGGTTCCTGGTTTTACGTCGCACTGCTTAATTACTAAGATGACAAAATTGCAAGCGGCCTAGAGGAAAAAATAGATGCGGTGGCCCTTTTTAAAGCCTGGCCTAGACCAATACTACAGTGGAAAGGGGAAAGCAAAGAGGTGTAGACTATTCTAAAAGATTATATTCCCAAGTGTTAAGGTTGTGACGTCTTGAATTGGCGACGAAAAGTGGATAATATTGTAGAGATTTTTCCACCTATTGCATGCATATTCTCAATGAGATACAGTCATTATTATTCTACAATGGATTTCACCTTCTCAAATCTCTAGCCTGCGGATAAAAGGTTGTTGAAAGGTGATCTAATGGAATATTTCGATCACTTTAACCTTAGATGCAATTCGGTTTAAAGTAAGGTGGCTTGTTGGTGTACAGGCTAAACTACCGACATTTTAGGGATCGAGTTCAAATTACAGTAAAGACTAGTAATGTTCCCATTGCAAATTTCATTTCTTGATGAATTTTATTATAAATTTGATCCAAAATACTTGTAAAGTTGTTTGATGAGAGTTATTATGACAACAAAAGTGAGCACAATAGTTATAATGAGTACAATAAACTATTTTAATCATTCTGTACCTGATGAAATATTCCCTTTTTGGTTGAAATTTCAGCAATGAACACATTTTATAATCTCCATTGACATTGAATTCATAAATTTCCGTTTGTCATTTTAGTAATATTGGTCCTATTTATCGTACAACATTTATTATAACAGCATACACAATGAATGAAATATTAACTTCATAACTATTTATTGCATATATAAAAGAATCTTTTATGATAATTAATTCAAATGAAACTACATGACAGTATTATATATAAAATTATAAATGACATTTATAAACAATTTTAATTAAAATAGGCAGAAAAACTTTGATTTGACTATAATAGTAAAAAAGAACATATTATATTCTGGAAAATCATAAATCAGTAAATACTAGGACAATGACATTACATCATAATTATACTTTTAAACAGACATTACATGGAGACCCTTTTTTATTTTGATAGATTCAAATGAAACCTAGAATCATGAACCATCTGTATTTTTTTAAAGTCATTTAATACAATTTCGCAGTTACACAATAATATAATTTAACTATTGAAGAAATTGTTCATTTTTTCAATAAAATTTGACACTTATACAATTAAAAGTCTTATTTTAATAGTATCCACCCACAAAAATATCAACTTATGTGTTAATTTATTTTTTTTCACGGTGTACGCCAACAAAGAAGAATACAATTACATACAGTTACACATTAATACAGTTACATATGAGATATCTTTTAAATATTTATTTTAACATTACAAATAATGATAGGAGAGCAGAACGAAATACACTTTGAGATTCAAACTAAAAGCAGAGAATTTGGATTCAATAATATATTCCTGACTTTATATGACATTCGGTTGGTGGCTTGCTTGTTTTGGCAGTTTCGAAATAGATCTGGGTGTCTTTCCGTCAAGTATCTTTTCACAGAATCCACCGAGCCAGTTTTTTCGCCACTGTTACACAGGATATGTAGTTATCCTCGGGGATTTCCCAGCATCTTCTAAGTGTGGAAGAGAAAAAATAAATTTATTATCCCGAAAAAGAGTATTTTGTATTATAAAAACTATATTCTTGTTGAAATTTTAATACTCGACATTACAGGTGACGCTCTTCTTCATTCTTTAAACTATTGAGAAGTAGCAGATTTTCCTATTTAGTCAATATTTAAAAATCTAGTTGAAGATTGACTTGAGAATAAATACTTATGAGTTCTCCATTCAAGATAGAAAACATTTAAGTATTAGCATTATTAAGGGGAACAATTCAGGGGAACAATTTTACACCTTTAACATTTGAGAAGCATTTGATGAACAAAAGAATAACACTTTTGCTATATCAACTAAATAAAACTTTTTCTTTTATAACTCCCCGTTTTATAATGAGTCGTTGCCAGAAAAAATTGTTCTTATCGTTTTAAATCAATAAAAAGGTAGTTCAATTAATATCACTTATACATATAAAATTAATCTAGTACAATGAAAAATGTAATAAAATGCGAAAGCACTGAAGTCTGATATAATATTTTTCCAGTCATTAATGAAAATGATTTTCCTATTCCACATATAAGTAAATAGAATTTACTTTACTTCAAATCCAGTTTAATAACTACAACAAACACGTATTTTCACATAAGTCCCAAGAAAGTGAAAGAAACATAAGAACAAAATGTGCAAAAGGTCCCAGGGTTATTTATAATTTCAAAATAAATTGTAAAATAAATACGAAAACTAATATGGAAAGTTTTCAATCAATCATACCGAAGTTGAATTTAATGGCGTCATTTAAAATAAAATTTTAAACTTACGGTCTGATCCTAAACGATCGTTTTGTTACTACTCGTGTATTTTTAAACGTGTGACGTCATTTAAAATAAAATTATAACTTCACACGAACGAGAGATTGGATTTTGAATTTTAAAAAAATTAAATTAAATAACAGTTGAAATCCTGCACGCGGTTAATTCGAGTTTTTAATGTATTTGCACGCACTGCCATACACCCTCGTGATGTACGCGTCACAATGAATCTCGTCCCATGAAATGGTTTGCGACAATTTCCCGTTCGAAATTCGGTCTCTTTCGATGTAATTCTGTGCAATTATTCTCGAATGGACGATTAATTGGAGTGAAATTATAAATAAACAATGTTTTCTTTTTTTACGTACTTTTGTCTCATTGATGAGTGTCGCCACAACGTGTCCATCGTAGTATTCGAGGAGTGACGGGAGTTGTTTACTTAATTTCGACCTTCCCAATTCAGATCCATAAATGGCGATCATCATTGGAACGGCCGATGCCAAATATATCTCCTTACCCTTTCGAGTCTCCTTAATACTCAGTGCATTATATGTGATCCAATAATCCATTTCCACTCCGTCTCGCTTCTTCCTCTCCGCCTCTTCGAGGATTCCCTTGAATCGCTCACCGTCGCCTGAATACGGAAGTCCTTTGTTTTTGAATGCAAAAAACACCGACAACTGCGACAATGCAGAAGCGAGAAATGCAATAGCGGATCTATCATTCGACCCCCAATCCCCATCCACGTACGCCTTTCGCTCTTCAAAGTCGGCGAATGAGAAAAAGTTACTTCCACTCCGTTCTCTCCCGTCGTGGTCTCTTAAATTCGGTTTTATTACTTCGATGTCATAAGATCCAAAATCCACTGAAACTTCGAATGGCGATTGGAATTGAAGGAATTCCAGAATGGACGCTGTAATGCGATCCTCGTCGTACAGCATTTCGTATCTTCTCTTCATTTTCGAAATGTTCTCATCGTTCATTGGCTTCACTTCCGTCTTTCGCATCATCGCCTCTATGCATTGCTCTTTCAATTCCGCTGCACTAAGTGTAGCTGGTATCGGTATTAGTGATGGAATCAACGTATGGATTTTTTTTATGTTCTGCATTTCACAAGTAGTCTTCTGAATTTCTGATTCAAGTTGTTTAGAAATTTCCTGCACTTCTTTGGTTACACCCTGATACTGAGAGTCTATCATTTTTGAATTCTCCATTCCATCATTCCTTTGCTTTTCAATGGATTCCTTCATTGAAGCGACTTCTTTGGTTATCAAAAATTTGGCTTCATCCAATTCTTTCTTGAATTCCTCTTGGGAAATTTTAAAATTGGACGAAATGGAGAAAACATTTTCCAGTTTGCTAGCCATTTCAGAGAGAGACTGTTTCAAATCCGTATTCAAAGCAGTTTTTACCTCAGATATCTCAGTTTTCACTGATTTTTCAATGAGATCTAATTTAACAGATAATACGGATTCCAATTCTTTCTTGCATTCCACGTGTCTGCGGTCGCCACGATCTCTAGCTGGTGTCAGGAATTGTAGTATTTTCACGCGGTTCGAATCTTCTTGGTGCTTTTTGATCATCTCCTCGGCCAATTGTATCGCATTGCAGCCGTCATTTCCCTTCGTCGAAGGGTCAGACCCTAAAATCATGGCCTTGCGAACCCATCTGGGATTGCCTATCCTAACCGCTTGAAGGAGCAGCAATCGCGGGGTCGCGTCGATGTCCGGCACATTTCCCAGTAGACTGTTATCGTGCGTCTCAATAACATCTCTTATGGACGCATCGTCGTCAATTAGCGCTTCCATTGCTTTGAGTGTCACTTGGCTTTTGGCCATCCCGGCGATGTAAACGGAGTTAACGCAGGGAGAGTTTGAGTGGAGTAAGTAGCTCAGGGATTGCAGAGCTGTAGTCGAAAGAAGAATCTTCCTCCCTATCCTCAAATTCTACGGAAATGATAGTCGATCACCTTCAGTTTGCACCTGTGGACAGAAAAAAAGAGATATCCACCTTAAAAAAGGATTGTAAACAGAATCTGAGTGTGCTATAATGTTACGCACTTGACATTTTAAACATGTATTTTAGTGGCGGTTGTTCTGCCTCGGGACATATCCCATTTATGAAAATATAAAGGGGTATTTTTTGGTCATGAGACGGATAGAAACAATACTTATGGAGAGTCGCAGGATGAAATGATAAGAGACTCAATATTGAAAGCTTTTTAACGTCAGTGCAGCATCGGCTTCTCTTCTGGGTCTCGAGACAAAGTTTTTGTCCGCAAAATTCACATACGAGTGATTGCTATGATGCACATATATGGGAGAATATGCTATTGTCTCTATCGAGGAAATGTATACAAAACAAGGCCAAATACTCAGACACCCGTCGATTATGCACATGAGTAACCAAAAAGTGGATATGCCTCGGAGGGAAGGGAGAGTGATGGACATTCACCCAAAAAAATGAACCGGAACCAGTAATAAAGATACAGCGATAATTTGAACCTAGAAGGCTTTTGTAGACCGGTAGAAAAAAGAAAGCGTTCCAACGAAATCTTCACACAAATCAAACTGTTTTACATCCTATCCGGTTGATGGATGACTTTAACTTATATCGGGCTTAAAACAATAACGGGAATAGCAATTCCTTAGCAGCCAATGGGAAAGTCTTCAATTAAACACATAAAAAACCAAATTTATTCGATGTTAGTATCGTCTCAAACGAGTATTTTTTATATTAATTTTTAGCCTGGCACTTAGCCTTGGGAAAATGAAATAAACTTTCAAATGGGCATTGATATGAAAGTCCTTGCAATATGTCTGTAGATGTGTTTGTTTCAGAGTGATTGTACGAAGCAGCAAAATTGTATTCTTCATCACTAATATTTATAGCAAGAGAAGTTATAAATATATTGTTTCAAATCAAAATATCTACAAAAGCGATTGAGAAGTACTCGAAAATACTCTTCAGAGTCAAGCCATTTTCTATAAATTTGACGGAAATTTTCAAATTCAAACAAAACAAGGTCAAACCGTCTCCGACACCCGTCGAGTAGGCACAGGACTAACCAAAAAGTGGATATGCCTCGGAGGGAAGGGAGATTGACGGACATTCACCCAAAAAAATTAACCGGAACTGAAAATAATGATACCTAAACCCGGCTTAACAGCGATAAATCGTTAGTAAAAGGCTTTTGGAGACCGGGAGAAAACTGGAATTGTTTGCACGAAATCTTCACACAAATCAAACTGTTTTACTTCCTAACCGACTGACGGATGAATTAAAAATTAAAATCGACCTTTAAAAAATTCTAGCACATAATATCGTGATATGACATCATCAGAGACATCAGAAACAAGCTGAATCCTTTGAATCATGTTCCTTGAAATGTCCGCTTCAGGTAACCGGAGAGAAATGTTTGAATATACACCCCAGGGCATCAATGTGTTACACGATATTGTTGATTTCAAGGCGGATAATATTAATAACATATAAGGATTCGTAAGAAATTATGATGGACTCTGGTAACACAAGGCTTTGGTGGTTCGTGGATGAATAAATAATGAATGCAAGAGCACTAAGTATTTTGATATCGGATTTAAAGATGCAAAACGAATCTATATTTAATGCCAATATTTGATACATTACGTAAATTTCAATGTGATTTGTTACATTTTTCATCACATTTTTTCCCACTCTGCCTCATTATCACTTATAAACTTAACTTTTTTAAAAAAAGAATAGGCTGTAACATTACTATGTAACACAAAGTGTGCTGAAAACTGTTTTTCACAAATTTTCCTAAGACTTAAATATTGTGTGATGATTATTTTAAAGGATTCCTGCCTTGCTATTGGACGAATAACATTAGTTCAACGGAGCCAGAAGCGTTACCATGAGTTTTGGAACATTAGTAAAACTCTTGAAATATTGATAGCATTGATTGAATTTCTCATACCATTGAAATATTTACCAAATGATGGAGTGGGAATACGAAACGTAAACCCTCTTCAAAATCGGACGATCGGAAAATTGTATAATTGGGATAAAGTTTCAGCAGATTTGCATCTTGGGAAACATTAGGTCAGTGGAACATTTTTTCCTCTTGGTTTAAAGACCCATAACTATAACTTTTGAAAACGATCGAAACTAAGGGCTAAAGAAACGATTGAGACACGGATTAATCAAAGAAAAGGGTGTTTGCATTAGGGGATAATCCAGCCTGTATGTTTATGGAGTTATTGATTGCTTCTTAACTAAACGTCCCTGCAATATGCCTTTAGAGGGTTTTATTTCAGAAAAACTGTACGGAGGTAATACATTTTAAACTTTATCACTAAATAGTATGACAACAGAAGCAATAAAATTAATGTTTGACTCTCAAATATCTACATATAGGAATGATGAGGACTCGTAAACACTCAATGAAATCGGGCCGTTAACTATAAATTGGACAGAAATTTTCAAATTAAAAGTTTCTTCAAAGGCTTTAAGTTAGTCAACGAATGATATCTACTTGGATGTAAAACTTAAGGTTTAACTGATTATATTCCCTTCATGGTTACGCTTCACCAATCATAAATGAGCTGTAAAAAAGAGTTACTGCTTACTGTTTAGGGACACTACGAACTAGTTGAATTGTGCTTAAAATATTGCTAGATTAATTCATAATAAACAGCCTTTCATCCGGAAGATGTCTGGAGATCATAGAGGGGCTAATTACTGTATTTTTGTTTAGTACTGCCTTGTCATTGATGACTTAATAATGCACCCCGTCTTATTTGACCTTAGGTCAAGTTTATATTCCCTGTGATACGCAAACATTATTTGCACTTTGTCTTTTAAGTTTAAAAACGAGACAAAGTTTTCCATCATTTAAGTCAGGGAGATGTAATGACGATAGTTATTAAAAATAACATTTTTTTAAATATATAATATATTTTCCCTGAAGAAGTTACTGAAAATCTCCTCGTGTCCTGATTCTGATGGTACATTATCAAATGAGGACACTGAAAATTTGCAGAAAGCGGCTAGATGATTAATGCTAACACATTTTTTAACAAACGATAGGCTTTTGTGTCAAAATGGGTTATGAAAATGGGATCTATTCTAGCAAATATGAGAGTTAAATCGTGCATCATTTTAATTTGCTGGCTACGTAGGATTTACTCAAAATGAGAAAGAGGCGTTTATAAAATAATGAGTAGGTGCTTTACTTTATATGTTAGATTCGTTATTTTTATGATAATCAATAATTAGAAAAAAGGAGCATTTATATATTACCATGCCTTGCTGATTTTATTTCATTTAATATATTTAGCCCTCGTTATCTAATTGTGTTTACTTGTTTGTACGCGTCTTATATCATATGACGCGTAATACTATGCAAAGTCATATCGTTTCTACGAGTTAACATGAAACTTAGACACATGTTCAACTTTTTTATCAGCCAATAGGAAAGTATTTAATTAAACGCATAAACAACCGAATTCATTCGATTTTAGTATCGTCTCATAAGAGAGGTTTTAATATTCTTTTTCATCCTGGCCCTAAGCCTTGGGAAAATGAAATATACTTTCAAATGGGCATTGATTTTCAGATCCAACTTCAACATTCCGCCATGTAACTTTCAAAGCGTTATCTATCCTCCACGACTTCCGAATGTAAGCGTTAACTTGTAACGCCATCAATAAAATTTCTTTAAGAATTCATGCATTTTATTTATACATATTTGAGAGCAAAGCACCAAACCAGACGTCACCAAACGAGTACACGACTCCAACTTAAATTGGTCATGGTATATTGTAGATTAAAAATTTTTTAAATAAAAAAAAAAAAAATTTTGAAAATCGGTTGACTTAACAAAAATCAAAGAAACATTCTAATTTTCGACAAATATGCTAACAGCATGTTACGAGAAAAAGTTCATTGACTCCGGCCAATAATGTTCCAAAATTAATATTTTAAAAGTCAAAACAACTTAAATTCTGTATACAGCTATGATACTACACTTTAACGACAAAATATAAAAGAGACTTTAGGAAATGAGATAAGTAGATAGCCATAGGTGCTTACATGCAAAAAATCATTGCGATCCAAAGGTTATTTCAGAAATAAGAAAATAGATATATTCCTATCTTAATTTAAAATTTTTAATCGAAAAAATTCTTCATGAAATTGACTAAAATATTACTTCCCATAGGCGTTAAAAATTGATTGACATTAGAGTTTTTTGAAAGATATTTATACAGCTTTTTAAATTCATTAAAATTAGAGTTTCTCAAAGATAGAGATTCAGCTTTAAAGTGACTTCAAGGCGATAATTTTCTTGTGCGAAGTGCAACTAAATAAAAGAAACATTGTCATTTATTATATATATTTTTAAGTAAGTTTTTGGGATAAATTTCGACGAGGAATATTAATAAATTTTCTATTTGATATGCCTTGTTATATAAGTGTTTTGTAATTAACCCTTTTTTAAAAGATATTTTTAAAAAAATTAGCGAACTTTTATGTTCTCCCGATATAAATATGCCAGAAAGAGCCAAATATGATAATAAATATCTATTTAAGTAAATTTATTGGGAATGATCGAACATTTAAGAAGAGTTTCCTAAAGCAATATCAATATTGAGAATGCCATGAATAGACACAGTGACACATTTCAAAGTGCCCTACGCAAATACGCTGTAACGAGGAATATTACCAAGAAAACATCGAGCAAATTTATCGGCTCTTGAAAATGGATCACTCGACTAAGCGATGATTGCTTATAAACTCGATTACTTCTGGCTTAACTTTGTGAAAATCCATTCTAAAGAAATTCAATGCGATATGCTACTTTTTTCACAGTTTTTTATTTCAGGTCGACCGGTTTCATCACATAGGCGACATCATCAGGTAAACCAGACCGTGGCAGAATATACTTAACTCATCTTAAGGAATTGAATTAATATTTCATCTCCAATAAAAATTAATTTCAACTTTCTGTAAGGAAACTTAAGAGGGAAAACACGGTGATAATGACGCCCATTGATTGAACTTTTAACCTGCTCCATAGGATTTACCACAACGCGTTTAGTGCGATGCATTCATACTGAAAGATCGTTGAGCAAATTTCGCATTCGCCTCTGACTTCCCCACCTCGTATTGACCTGAGTTGGCCATTCTTTCTTCCTCCCACTTTCCCCCTTTGAGTTGCACGTCTGCCGTTCCTCACTCCCACCTACGGAGACTGGCTATGATCTGTGCTCTTCGTCGCGTGGCACGATTGTCGTCATTGCAAGCCAATTGTAGCTCGCCTTTGAGGATGTTACGTGGTGACGCGAGGCCGGAAAGCGAGCGCGCCCTCGAGAAGCGAAGGGACTCTTGTCGGTGATGTGCGCGAGGTAACTGAGAATAAAGGAGAGTTACTAAAGTTGTACACATTGGTTCCCCGTTGATCCCTCAACGCACACCGCAAGTCAAAAGTGGGATACAAAACGTTACGATAAATTGTATGTCCTACAATAATGAAGTTTCCTAACGTTTTGGAGTTGGTGAGAAAAGCCAATAAGGTCTCAGTTCTCAATGAAGGAAATAAATCTAACCATAACTCCTCTTGGCGGGAAATGGGCACCATAGAGTGGCAAACGTGGCTCAAGACCGTGTGAAAGCCAGTTTAAATCTTCTCCTCCATCTATTGATGGAGATGGGGCACTCTCTTCTCCCAGGGGCTAGGAATGGTCCCTAAAGATGGAAGAACCACAAAACTGGCCAACGGCATAGGATGGAGAAGGAAATGAGAAACCACTTCATTTAACATCCTAATGGATATCCCAAGTTACGCAGCCATGGGTAATGGATTGTACTAATGAGAGATTTACTAGATATGGGCTTTGGAACCCTAGATCGGGCAGGAGGAGAAACAGGGCTTCTCCGTTCGTCAGCAAACGAAATCTAAGAAGCAAAGGACAAAGGAATGTATGAAAATAGGAACATGGAATGTGAGAACATTACTTAAGATGGGTAAACTAGAAGAAAAAGAGAGTATTGAAAGACAATGCTACATAGATACTCGGAATAATTAGGAAGAGATGGTCAGGAAATGGAGAAATTAACAGTGATGGCTTCAAAGTGATATACAGTGGGGGTGAGAAGAGTGGAAAGAGTGGGGTGGCAATAATTGTGAATTTAAAATGGAGAAACCAAGTAACCAGATTATATGTGATAAATGATAGGCTGTTAATGGTTAAAATAAGAAGCACCAAAGGAGAAAAAAATCTATTTTATGATGTTTCTTGGGAAAGAACGAATATTTAAGAAACGTTTTCTTAGGCAAAAAAAATCTGGAGAATACGAAATTGACAGAGTGTTACATTTTAAATTACCCTACGCAAATACTGTGTTTGCAAATGTAACGGAGGAAAAAATCTTGAAAATTGTTCGTTACTCAAACGTGAATCACTCAATGAAACGCTAATTGCTTTAACCAGACCGCGGAAGAAAATACCTATGATTCAGATAAATTGAATTAATGTCCGAAAATTTAAAAAAAAAACTTCCTATACCTAATTTAAGGTGATAAATTGTACATAAATACAATAACATTGATTGAATGTCCTTCTAAACTGCTGCTTAGGATTTAGCGAATCGTGTTGAGTGCGAAGTATTGAGATACGATGCGTTACATTGTATATCCTACAGTATGAATTCATACACTTAAGTGTAGAGTTATGAGTGTAGTTTCTTCACAACTCAAAGTATTTAAAGTGAATGAGGACGCCATAGTAGCTGAACTAACAAATGGATTTTGCGTGATATACATAGAGCCGATTTTGTACTCCATTTGAAGCGCATGCCTTTATGTAGGTTGAATTAAGCACTTAACGTAATTTTATTTCTAACAAATATTTACGTCCAACTTTATCACAAGTTATCTTTCTCTGACCGGTCCCATAGGTAGTCGTACTGACAACTAATAGGAATTTCAAAAAAAGCATTAAAAATTATCGTGTCTTGGACTGTTTAAGGGGCTCGTGAATGTTAGCCATATCTGACAAATTGGACAAAAAAAAAGAGAAAAATAATTTTAAAAAATGATGATAAATCGTTTTTTTTGTTTCAGTTGAATGATTTGGGTTCACAGCATTGATTCTAGCCATATCTGGACAAATTGCGCTACGATTAAAAATGGAATTTTCTAAAACACTGCAATTTACTTATATTTCAGGAAAAGCCGAGGAGTTTCAATAAACAAAGTGTTTCGCAATATAAATAAAGTGAGAAATGCAAATATGGAAACATCTTTCGCCTAAAACGAGAGTGATTGTAGGGATATATATTATTTTATTCTTCACTGCATACTTTCATTGCAAGAGAAGTAATAAAAATATTGTTTCAATTTAAATATTTAGAGAAACGATTGATAGGTACTAGTAAATAATCTTCAGAGTCAAGCCATTGTCAAGTCAATTGAGCCATTTCTTCATAGGCTTCATGGTAGTCGACAAATGCTATTTACTTAGATGTATCACTTAAGGTTTATTTTTTTACATTTCGTCCATGGCTACGCTTTACCATTCATACATTAATTATAAAAAATGAGCTAGTCCTTGCTGTTGAGGGAAACTACGAATAAGTTGCATTTTACTTAATATATTGCTAGTGTGTTTCATAATAAACAGTTACTAAGCCGGTAGATAAAAGGAAATATTTAAAAGGCTAAGAAGCGTATTCGTGTTTAGTACTTGTTATTCGATATTTATGATTTATTAATCTGATTTGACCTCAGGTCAATTTAATATTCCCTGTAATAAGCAAGCATTCAGCACTTAGCCTTTATAGTTGTGCAATGAGACAAAATTCCCCATTAATTAATTCAGAGATTCATTGTGAAATAAGAGCACTAAAAATGTGTATTACACGTCTTAATAATTAATGCTAAAAGATCTGTTAACAAACGATGGGGATTTGCGTCATAATGAGTTATGAAATGTATCCACCCTACAAAATGTATTAATTCAATCGCATTTCAATTTAATTTACAAACTACGAAGGATTTACTAAAGAAGGGAATTTAATTAAAGAAAAGTAACTGCATTACTTTTTATGTGTCTGACGATATTTTAATGAGATTCAGCGGTTAGAAAAATTGTAGCATTTTCATTTCATCTGCATTGCTGATTGTACTTAAATTTATAAATTACACCCACGTCACCTTATTGTGTCAAGTTGTTTTCGGTATGCGTCGTATTTTTTATAATGCGTTACACTATGCAAGATTATATCGTATCTTCGGGAAAAATTGAAACCTTAAACACATGTCTGTTTTTTGCCCCACCAAGTGAAAAGAATACAAATAAACGCACAAAAAAACTAATTCAGTTTATTATAATATAGTGTCTAACATTTGGGATATATTTTTCATCCTCGCCATAAGCCTTGGGAAAATGAAATAAACTTGTACATGGGCATTGATATGCAAATCTAACTACAACATCCTACCATTTTACTTTCAAGGCTTCATATATTCTATCCTCCTCGATTCTGGCGTGTTGTATAAAATACACAGACGTTTTAATTTTTTCCGCTCAGGAACCATAAATATTGGCCATGTCATTTGCTGATTAGTGCATAAAAAAGCTTTAGTGGCAGATATATTAACCCTAAAAACGTGTCATTCAATGCAAAACATAAGTATGAAGAATTTTCCTAAATCAATGCCGTATATGTCCAGGGACTGAGGGGGCTATACTAATTTCTCATGTTAGCGTTTTATTATAACCGAATGACTAAACTTGATTACGTAAGCACATATTCAATTCAAATATATTTGAGGGCATTGTATCAAACCAATTGTCATCAAAATGAATGCACAGCACCACCTTATAGTAGACATGATATTTTAAAGGTTAAAATGCTTTGCAAATTTGTTCTATTTGACAAGTATCCAATAAACCTTCCAATTTTTTAATAATATTCTTGTTTTCGACGAAGGACAGTCCATTCACCACGGCTCGTATTATTTCAAAGTTAATCTTTAAAAATTTAATACAATTTTCCCTTTGTGTATTTAATTATATAAAGGTTAGTAAACATTAAAGATAAAACAATAAAAATACTTGGATAAATGCAATAACGAGATATAAACAAGTGTTAATTTGCAAAAATAATATTGCGGTCCAACGATTATTTTGGCAGTCGATAAATATAATATGATTTATTTATATGACAGTTTCAAGTCATTTACTAGGAAAAATTTCTACAAACAATTAACTTTATATAAATTTTTAAAGCAATTTTTTTTTAAACTATTGGGTCACAAAGTTCTCCCGGAAGAAATATGCTTTGCTTTTTAAAGAAATGATCACAAGCATACACTCAATTAATGGATCACCAAAAGAGAAAAAATATCAATATTATGTTTCATGGGAATGAACGAATATTTAAGAAGAGTTTTCTCAGTCAATAAAATCTTGAAAGTACCAAGACAAGACACACTGTTATATTTTGAATTGTAAATACTGTGTCGCGAGGAATGTAGCAGAGGAAAAAATCTTATCAATTGTTCGTAACTCGAACGTGAATCACTCAATGAAACACTGAATTCTTAAACCAGACAGTGGCAGAAAAGACTCAACATTGAAAGAATTTGAATTGATAAACGAAAAATAAAACGAAAAATTAAAAACAAAGACCTTTAAGAAATTTTAAGTGAGAAAACGTACATAAATGCATTGAAATTGATTGAATGTCTTCAAAACTGCTCCTTTGGATTAAGCGAAACCTGTTGTGTGCAACACATTTTGATATGATGCGTTTAGCGGAACTAATAAATAGATTTTGCGTGAAATGGATAGAACCGGTTTTGAACCCCAGTCGAAGCGCATGCCTTAATGTAAGTGGAATTTTGGAATTTAGCACTTAACGAAATGTTCCTTCTAACGAATATTTACGTCCAACTTTATCACAAGTTGTCTTTTAAGTATTAACAAACATTGAGAAATTCGCCTCATTCTTTGCATGTTATATCTGCCACGGATAAAATATTTAACTTACTCAAAGATATTAATTATATCACTAACATTCTTTTTAACACAATAACAATGGACGGATTTAAGCGTCGTTGTCAGTGTTAAGAACACGGTATTATATTTATGTCTGCATAACTGCATTTATTTGTTTCAGAGTTGAATTTTTGAAGCATTTACGACCTGGTAGGAATTTGCTAAACTTTTTTCGATGAAGTTTTAAATGCAGCGCAAGAAGTATTTTTGTAAAATGCCTATTTAATTTAACTTCATCAAGCTATAACCCAATGATATTGAAAGAAATCGCTTTTCCTGGGACAATCAATTTATAATTTCGTAAATGTGAAATGACAATAGAAATGGACACAAAAAAAACAAATGTGAACACGTCCTAAAATAAAAGTGCGCAAACATATTTAACAAATTGATCTATATAATAATCACGTGTTTGCTTACATTTATGCAATGTTAATTCATGTATCATATAAGTGAAAAGTTGAAAGAAAACTATGCGGATTTATTTGCTTATCCACTGAAAATATGGAATTTAAAATATATTGCCTTTATGCATAAAATCACAACGTTGAAAGATTCGTTTTGGTAAAATAAAATAATCCAAAGGACTCTTTAGAGACCAAATCTAGCCTACTATGGAGGACGATACAATCATCATTGAAAATAAACAGTACGGCGTATCGTGTAAATATTCTCACATACTCAAAAAGTTATAAAAAGTAGAGAAAATTGTGTATCTGCCGATGATATGAAAACGTGAAATGTCTAAAAACTTCGATTCTTGATGAGTAGAGTTTTTTAAAATATGAATTATGAATTTTTTTTAAATAACTATAAAACCTTGTCGATCCCAAATAACTTTTTCCTCATACTTGCAAAGTATATCACCAAGAACACGTTTTAGCCATGTATTTCTATTCGTTTATGAAACTTTTATCACTGCAAAATATTACTGAAAGAGAAAGATAAAGTTGCTTACTGCTTTATGTATAAAATTGTCATTAAAATTGTTGCAAATCAGTAATGTTTACAATCTCATGAAATAAGAAAATAAATTCTGACTAGAATAGACTACTATTTGGGGAAGAAGACTAACATGTTACAGAGGCCGAGGCAAGAACATTTACAACAGAAATGAGAGTAGCCTACCTTGTGAATATCGCCTTGTTCTTCAAAAGCGTCCTTTTTCTGAAAACTTCGTTAGCGGTTAAAGCGGAGAAAGGAGTAGACCTTCTTGATATCACCGGTTCACTTCCTTTTCACTGTCGTAAGGTTGAAGATTCCTCCTCGTTCGTTTAGGGCCAAAGAAAATATCTTCAAGTCGCCAAGCGTCTTAAACTGAAAGAAAGGATAGCATATTATGTTTCATGTCAATATATAATTGGAATGAAATTGAAACAAATCTCAGGAAATATCTGACATTCGTTTAATATTGAGATACGTAAATGTGTTTTGTTCAAACTACAAGTTCTTTGAGACTAAAATACATTTAATATTCGTGTTGTTCTGTATAATTCAATTATCATGCAGGTCGGGTCTACTGAAGAGCTTATTTCCCAAGCATTCCATTACTGAGAATTAAAGATTAATTTTTAAAAAATTAAAGCTAAAAAAATTAAAACAGTTCATACCGTGTGAGTAGAGAATTTCTTCCTTTGCTGGCGTTGACTTCTTGAGAGCGAAGTAGGGAGACGTTGTCAGAGATGATCTGCTGCTGCAATGACTGAGTGGTCAGAGTTTTCTCTCCTGTCCTGTCCTTCCTTGGTGTTCGAGTCGAGTCGATGATTTGAATGTCTGGCTTCTCGAGCGCCACCTTTTTATGTCAGCCTACGGGCAGATAACGGAGAAGGAGGAGGGGGACCTTACTTTTCCTTGTTTAGCGCTCGGCCATAGAAATATCTTCGTACTGGTCGCAGTGGAGTGAGTGGAGCAGGTGCGTTGCAGATTCGGAAAATATCTAGAATTATATTAGGAACAGCGAGATATCGGAAGATAACGCAATCCGTTCAAGAATAGCCTCACCCGATTTCCTCAACTCTCTCTCTTTCTAGCTCGGCGACAGGCCGGATGTCCTTATCAGCGACGGCCAGCCACTGCGCCGCCGACTGTTATCTCGCGCGAAAATACTTCCTTATCTGGATGAAAGAGTACGGAAAAGCTTAGGAAAATCAATGATGGCCTAAAATAATGCGTACGTACGGCGTTCTTGATTAGGTGCAACATTAGATATCGGTCTTTCACTGGACAAATACTTACCATTTTAGGTTCTCGTTTAGTATTTTCTAGGATCACCCTTTTCGTCCCAGTATTAGAGCAGTTACCCCTTCTACTCGAAGGAAGGTCAACAATATGTTACAAAATGCTTTGTACAGTAATTCGTCTCCCATTGGGCATTGTCCATTAGGCGGTTTGGTGCGCACATTTAGACAAATGTTGTGCCTAATCTTTCACTAAGCGCGATACAGGTGATGAAATTTTTAATTGTCCCTTTGAAATACTTTCAATGAGAAATTCATGTCATAAAAATCAAACATGATTAATATGTCTTCAATTTAGCACCAGATGCATTTCTGTATAGAGCAAAAAGTCGTGATGAGCACCTGGTAACTGAAGTATCGTTTATTAAATCATTAAAATGGCGTTAAATATGGGAACTATAAGCATATCTTATGATCTTTACATCAATATAAGTCCCGAAGAGTATTATAATGTTATTTAACAAGATTATATATGGCTCTAAAATGAAATAGAAACACATTGTGATGAGAAATCCACATCCCTCCACATTACTTAAATTAAGCTTATTTGTTTGTTCATTTCTCTTCAGTAAGAGTTTTATGAACACTAATTAGATTATTTTACATCAAGAGTTAGGAAACATATGCAAATTTGCAGTATTAATTGAGTCATGATCTTAAATAGGAGCTTAAAAAAGATTATTTTTCACATAAGATGACACACTATGAGTAGTATATCGCCCATCATGGAAAGCTGGGTACGTCTAATGATATGAACAACAATATAATCTTCCAAGAGGCTGTTAACATTTCAAGAAGACGGTTTAACTTTTACGGTAATGTAGAATAAGTTTTTCAAATTTGAATAAATCATATTCTGATGAGAAATCCACATTCCTCGATATTTTGAATAGTCTAATTTCTTGTCTGCTTGTGCACTCTGAAGAATAATAAAATCATATCGAAAGTGTTTTGGGGAGTCACAAGCAAAAGAGCATGATTAAATTAGACATACTTCTTATTTGGAGATGAATTATAATATTCTTTGTGTTTTGGTAACCACACTGTGCGTACAATATCGTCCCTCTTTGGAGATTTAATTGTGTCACAGAACTGTACAAATATATTAGTCTCAACGATTCTGGTCGCAATTTAACAAAATAGTGTATACGGCTTTAAAATCTTAATAAAACAGATTCATATGAGAAATCCACATCCCTTTATACTTTCTTAAAATGAAATATCTTCGCCTGCTGGCGCGTTTTCTGGTAACTACGTGAATTCTGAGGAATCAATGAGAGATTTTTAACAGTATTGAAGGGATATATGCTTATTGTATTAAATAAAAGAAACCAAAACCTCAACATATAGCTGCATACAGATTATTGTGTTAGACATAAAAACAACACTCAGAGTAAATTATTGCAATCACTTGGGGTAATAATATAAATGTCAAGTAGAGTACCTCGAAATATTCCGTAAGATGAAGAGGAAATGGAGGTTAAAACGCAAGTGAGCAATATTTAACCAGGAAATATCCCAATTTTAAGCTAGAAATGGTTTTAATCGTTTCTAAAACCGAGGTCTCTGTGATTTATCGTCTCTGGACGGTCAACTGCGTGGTCTACGCTGCTCCCAAAATAATGGCCAACTCTCAAAAGCCCAGCTCTTGGGAGGACGAAGCGGCAGAACGGCTTGAAAATTTGAAAGCTAAGATCACGCTGGCGAGACGGCTGGTTTCAAGGATTCAGTGTGTGATGGAATACATTACATCGGGGCAGCGTTTCACGTCCAGAGTCCGGCGCATGGCACGAAGCCTCAGATTCCAGTATAGGAAGAGGCACTTGTCCGATCCTAAGATCTAACGCCGTATAACCTGCCACAACATCGTGTATAAAGAGTTTACCTCCATCTTTAGCGACCTCATCCTGTGTCTGGTCTAACCGGTTTGGGACTAAGTGTTCGAGCGTAGGAGTTTTGTGCGGGAATTCGCGGGATGAAAGTGCAACCTGCTCATTGTTGGATGAATATTAGTATGGGCCGAATACACGTTCAGTGCAAGTGTTCAAATGGAATTGTTATAGTGCGGAAAAGGTCGTAACCCTGGTCACAAATAAAACAAATATGAAATTGGACCATATCATTCGGTCGCACATATCGTTCCAATATTAAAAAAAAACGTAAAAAATATTACATTTTTTGGAATTTAACATTTTAATTTTTGGAATGTCTTTAAAAAAATGTATAATTGCCCTTCCGTGCTTCTTCTAATGTGAGGGGTAGTCAGTTATCGGGTTCAAATAATCCAAAAGTCGTTAAATGCATGTTTTTTCCGAATATCCTCTTTATGAGTTTCATTGATCGGATTTCGTTCAAAATCGGGATGTTGCATCTTTTTAAGGTCTTTTGTCTCTTTAGTAATTTTCAAACAACACAGTCAGTGGAGAGAACTGTGAATGAAGTCACTAAGGCAGCCGCCAGTGTGTGTGGTACAGAGAACAGAGATGGTTTCATCCGAGCCAAGCTGAAGTCTAAACAATTATTGCCAACTTTAACTTCTATGGCTGATTCCAACACACTTAGTTTTGAAGTACCAGGTCCAAGTAATGGTTGGTTGGTTGAGTAGGGCGTGGGTAGAACTCGTAGTCTAGCCACCTTCACGTGGTGAGTTCTGAGTCCCTCCCATATACCTTAAGTGTATAGGAGCTGGCGAAGATCTGCACACTTATGACGAGGAAAACAACGATCGTAAGCTGACTTATTTTTTTGTACATGCCCTTCCCCTATCCCATAACAGAAGGAGAGAAATCAGAATTATATATATTTATTTAAAGAAAAAAGACCTTAAAAAGTGGCCAAATACCGACTTTGAAAGTAATCCAAACAAATAATTTCATAAAGAGGAAATTCCGAAAGAAATCATGTTTTTAAAGGTTTTTTCGATATCCTGAACGTGATGAGGGACTACCCCTACCCCTTAAAGAATGCAGAAGGGGAACTATTTTTTTGGACTAAGATTTTTGAGAAGAGACCAAAAACCGATTTAAAACCCAATCATAATACCTCATTTAAAAAACAACGAAAAAAGTTATATTTTTTTTCGATTTTACAAAATATGAAACGAGATTTGCGACAGGAAGATACGGTCCGATTTCAAAATTTTTTTTCTTTGTGATCACGATGACGAGTAGCAATTTCTCCGAGCTATTACGATTTGATTTGAGCACTTTCGTTTTCTTCGGCTCACATAAAGACATATGTCAGGATGCCATCCAGCGTAAGTGCAACATTTCAATGACCTGCATGGATTTCAGATAGGCGTTTGATCCACTTTACATGAGGTCATTTTAGCTATGTTGAATTTTAGCTATTTGAATGAAGGTCCATCCACAGGTTGTACCCTACAACCAATGCCTGATTCCACTTTGGAGAACAGGCTGTTTTCTGACTGCAGGCAAGTACTTTGTCTCGACACACTTGATATCATACCCCTGTGAGTTTTGCAAGGTGAAAGCTTCAGCCTCTTGCTGTTCTGGATGTACCTCCTGCCTCTCTCGCTAAGGCTGTGACAAAAAAAAAGATTACATAACCGGTGTTCTAGTTGACAGGAAGCATAAGGTCACGCATTTTTAAAAATATGGATGTCCTGAAGCTGTACTCTTCCAATGCAAATGCCTTCGCGTGGCCCTGGACACCGTTCTAGAGTACAGAGAGGCTATAAGAATGGAGTTCGGATTGGACAAGTGCGCATTCATCCACCTGGCGAGAGGAAGATTCTCGGAGAACAAAGATGACGTGCACTTTTTTGACGAGAGCGTCATTCGCCAAGTCAAGGGTATAACAGCTACGAGTATCTGGGCTTCCTCCAAAACCAAATGTAGGAACTTGAAGCAGTGAAAGTGAGAGACACCGTCAAGTACAGACACACTCTCAGGAAAATCTGGAGGTCTGAGGTGTCTGGCAAGAACAACATCCTTGCAACGCAGGTGTCCACACTACTTACCCTTTTATACGCCTTTCAATACACAAATTGTAACAAAAATTAGTCGCAAAACCCTATCAGAGGAAGAAGGATGATGATGACAATCTTTAAAAGTCTTAAACCGAAATCTTCCATCATCAGATTGAATCACTCTCGCAGTTTAGGTGGTAAAGATCTGTTGAGCCTGGAGTGACATCAAAGTTGTCTTTGGAATACTATAACAAGTGCACAAAAGGAATGATCCTCTCCTCAATATTGTAAGATAACAGGAAAGTGTCGGAATTGGGGAGATTTCTTCCAGGCGGCATAGAGAGCAGCGGACGAAAGAGGTTGGACTTGGACGTATCATCAGACGTTAGCGAACACAGAATATCCATCTTTTCGCTGAGGACAGAAGTTTTAAACCTCCAAGTTAAGTATGCCGAGCAGTATACCTTGCTAAAGCCATAAACCGATAAGCCCATACATGGCTGATTCTAGAGGAACATTGAGAAGCATGTCCTATCGAAGGAACGGACGTTTGCCTTCTCCGCTCTGCTGGTCTGAAGTCAGAGTAGGAGGGTTTCGTTCTCGCATGCCAGGATGTTGTCATTAACACATTCGTGTTACGTCTCATCATATTCAAGACGGAGGTTGCGGACACTGGATGCAGGGTGTGCCGATCCAGCCGGAGAATTTTTGCCACCTTCTCTGCGGGTGTAGCTTTTACGAAAATGCAGCGTATATCGCTAAGCATAAAGCGCCCTAGCTGGTGTTATATTATCATCTGCGATACCATTTTGAAATCGACGATACTCCTATGCTGCCATATACCCCTGGAGATATTAAGCCCGTAGTGATGTCGACTTCCTATTATCCCAGCCTTCAACTTGCTTGCAAGCGTCCATGATAAACCAGAACGCAAGTATTCCCGGAACGAGTTCTTGTCATCGGGCCCATATAATATATAAAACTTCGTTCCCACAGATGTCTCGCCTCTGCTGGGCTTAACCTTGTTGTCTTTGTTTCCTCATAACTTGTTGGTTGTAGACAGCTTACTTTGGTTTTTAGACGGTTTATAGTCCATAATACCTTCTGTAGCTGTTTTTGATCCTAAGTGTGCCTAGTATTTGTCGCTCTTGTGAATATTTTGTTTTTGTTTTCATTCTTTCTACGTACGCATTCGGGTTTCCGCTGCTTAGTCATCGCTACGTTGAGCTTCAGAGTAAATCAAGGGCTTGGGTCTCCCCTCAGGCGCTCATGATTCTATCTGGATTTCTCCTCTGCTCTAATTTTGTGATGCCTAGGTAGACTTTAAATATTTTATTAGGGAGAAGACTTGTGAAAAAGAGGAAACAAAACTTTTGGTACGGCTCTAAAACTTTTTTTATGTTTATGATGTTTCAACAGTGTTTAGTATGATTGTACTAAATTGGTTTCAGTTCTCGCTGGTTGCCCTGGCTTTCCTCCTCTTCTTCCAGTAAAGGAGAATAATCTGTTCATTTCAAAGCAATTTTTGTCGCTGGCGTCCGTCCCTATTTACCCCCATCCCAAGTGATCAATCGAAGACGAGGCGGTGTCAGGCAAGAAGAATATTCAAGAGAGACTGTTCTTAATGCGCCGACAGCTCCCGGGTATCCCAAAGAGTCATATTTCTCTCCAAGTTCTTTGCGCCTGCCATCCACAGGAACGGTCGCTGCGGTGTCACGTGCAGCGCTCGGAATGCTTTCACTCACTTCTTCTATTTCCTCATCTTTCGTCACCTATCCCTTCCTTTAATTCCCTGTGGTGTATTTTAAAAACTGGTTTGTACTAAAAGTGATTAATGTTTTTATTGTCACTCCTCAACAACGCAATTTTTTCATTTGCTACTCTCTAAACTAAATAAGACAGCTCCGTATCGTGATGGCCCGCGGACGGCTCCGTGGTTTCCATCACATTTTCTTTTCTTTTCTGCCGATCGAAGGAAGTCCGCGATTTAGGCAGAATAATTTATTAAAAGAACTTTTGCTTTATTTGTGTTGAATACATTTGTAAAAAAGAGTGTGTTTGTGTTAAAATACAAAAGAATACGTGTGATAGTGTGAGTGAATGTCGTAAAGCACGTTTCGAAAATCCCGATGCAAAACACTAGTGAAATAGTGCAGACGACGTACAGTGGGGCATTATAGGAGGGAGAGAAGGAGCATATAACACTCACCCCAGGCCGACAGAAAGGCCTCTTGAAAGGCGAGAAGACTCAAAAACACGCTCTCGAACAGTTCGCCTTGAGAGACAATAACCGGTGGAGCACTGCTAGTGCCAGGGTCAAGTGTGACGGACACAATCTGCAAAGGAGCCGGAGGTGGAGAAACGAGGAGAGAAATGGAGAAAGCCAAGGCGCACATGAAATGTCTACCAAGGTTCGGGGCCTCTTCAAAGAGCCACGAGATGCTGAGGGTCATCGTGAGCCGCTGATTGTGATCGCCGCCGCCACCCTGTATTCAGCACCCAGGATCTCCGGAATAAGAGATTTCACCCGAGATAATTCGTAAGAATTCCTGTCACCACGTGCTATTCCTTCCCCCCCCCGTTGCTCCTCCCTTTACGACCTACGTCGATCCCCGATTCACGGCTTTGTGGTTGGCTTCATGCATTTGGAATCTCTGGACTAGTCTCCGTGATCACTGGCCCCTGTGTTTCAAGATCCCCATATGTCCGTCAAACTTAGCAGACTTAAGATAAAATTTCATCACGTGCAAAGAGGGTATTTTTTTGTATGTACTTGAGAGGTGACGCCGTGTCAAAGAAGTGTATTTTGCTCTTAAGGTGACGCCGTGTGCTACTAAAGGGTATTTCTTGTTGTATTTCTTTTCGTATTGGAGGTGACGCCGCTGGAGATAAGGGAATTGTATGTTGAAGTGGACGCCGTGTGGGAAAAGTGCTTTAAAGTCATTAAATGTCATTATAGAAAAGACTCTAGTAATTATAATTTTGCTGCCTAGATTGCTAATCTTCCTTCTCTCTATCGTATTGATTATAACGTCAACGGGTTGGTCGCGGAACCCGGGGAAATCCTATCTGTGCCCTTTTGATTTTCTTAAAAAGTCTGGTTGTGGAGGGGCATCATCCGCCCTTCGACTGCACGGTCTCTATAATCCGCGACGGCCGATACGCAAACTCTTTATGTGAACGAAACTCCGACTCATGCATCCCGAGTGAATCCCGTGGGGAAACTTAGGTTAAATCCGAAAGGGAGGGGTATGGGCCGGGACCGGCACAGTATAGAACGAGAAATGCACCATCTGATGAAATTATTCCAGTTCACCTCTATGCGGTTTTAGGTGACAAAACCGGATATCGTTATCCTACACCAAGTCTAACGCCAAGCAGTCCTAGACCACCTCTTAAACTCCAAACTCAGACAGAATTTTTGGTCCCGGCTAAAAGAGACATGGATGCAGAGACGCAAAGAAAGACAAAACATCGCGACCTGCTTTTCGAGATACGGTAAATGTACCCAAGACTCTCTGTTTAAGTGGTAGACCTCATCATAGGTGAGCTCGGTGAAGTTAAGGGCTCGAAGCTGGAGAGAATCAAGTGCATTCCATCCTACGTAGCTTAGGCGGAGTCATTTGTATCTCGCATGCAGGAGGCCGTTATACTAAGGTTCATGCGTCTACTTTACACGCACGACTAAACTGCAGCGTAGCCACTCGTCCGATGGGCGTCGAATCTGGCTGCGATAATTGCCAACCCATCTCGAGTCCTCGGTCGTTATGACGGCAATGAAACCCGACGCTTTCCGAGGACATGGAGGGAAACGTTACCAAAAAAATAATAATTACAAAGGTAGGAATGCGTACCCTTAGCCCCCTAATGGCTACCATAATATCCCTGCCGGGTTATGTTGGACATCTGCATGTGGAGCTAACAACTCCATATTCGTGACACTGGTTCCGGGAAAGTTAACTAAAATCCACCAAAAACAAACCTTTATCGGATGAGAGCCTCAGTGGTAGGGAAAAGACCAAAAATAAGGGAGCTGGTATGGCGTGAAGGTAATTCTTGACGGGTGAACTTCTCATTTTGCTATGCTGCCAGCAATTCCAATCGGAGAAATTATAAAACTTTAATGTATATTTCGTGGTATGAGATGCATTTTGAAAAGAAAGACCTGTCGCAGCAGCATCTGCGCGACTATAATCACCACCTGTGTAAAAAGGAAACTCCTTAACAACCACGTGTTCCGAGAATTAAACCACCGGCAAGATCACCCTACCCAACACAATCAGTCTCTTTATTCGCTGTTTTGTCAGCCACTGCACCGTGGGTACAGGCAACAAGGAGGGAGAATTAGTTCAGGCCGACTTTGAACTCCAAACGCGATTGTTTAATAAATTATATATGTTGTAAGACAAGCCAGGCAGAGAGATATCCATCGTATGATCTCTCTGCTGAGTAACGTCATACCAGGTTGAATGGCTTTATCAACTAAATCCTTACGGAGACGTCAGACCTCTGTACGGTCAACTGCGAGGTCTAAGCTACTGCCAAAATAATAGATCACTCCCAAAAGGCCTCCTCTTTGAAGGAAAAAGTGGTAAAACGACTAGAAAAGTTGGAGGCTAAGATCACGCTCGCGATATGGCAGGCATCGAGCATTCAGTGTGTAAAAGAGTATATCACATCTGGGCGGGTTTTCATTCCCAAAGTCCGGCGCATAGCACGCAGTCTCAGATATCACCATCACGCACATGACAAGAACGTGCTGCTTGCCATTAAGCTGCAGGCGGTTGATAGTCATCGGGCACTCACGACGGCTCGAAAATGGCTCCTGAAGAGGTGTAGTACCATGAGGTGGAATTCAGCCTTCCTCCTTTATTCGTTTCATCACTTTCGACCACCTCAGTCTGTCGTCGGATCTCCGCCGCCCTTTTAAGAGATGGAACGTTTCTGGAAGGATATCTTTAAGACGTCGAATCCATTTAATGGAGAGGGAGACGAGAAGAAGGCCTTCTCTGGCAATAAGAGTTTTTATGCTGCAGGAACAGATGCCGTGAACAACTTCTGGTTAATCATGTTTATTTTAACCCCCCGAAGCCCCCACAGAATGTTTACGTCTTTTTTCAGGTAAGACAAGAAATTACACCAAGGCTTACATAGGGACTCACGCTACTAATACTTAAGATGGGAGACTCATCCGATCCTTAGGGCTATTGCCCTATATCCTGCCTCATTACTGTATATAAGGCGGTACTCTGGGTTGACGAGGACTACTGAGAAAAGGGATGTACCCAGCCTTTGACCAGAATTGGTCCAAATTGACCCTCCATGGGTCCCGTGGTCCCCAACTCGAGAATGTACTCCGGCAGACCGCACGGCGTTAACCCTGAAAGAGAGCTAGTGAGATACGTAATCCCAATTTTTCGGGCAACGGGCTCTTTCGGTTTTCAAAGATGTGCGGTAAGCCTTTTCGCGGAAGCGAGACCGACGGCTATTCGTCTCAGTTGTTTGGGTAACCAAATTAATACGAGTACTTCGGGGTGGAGGAGGCCCATTTAAGGTCCATTGACCTCGATCGGCCTCAAAGGGACCGTAACTCCCTTACTTACCCTTCACATCCCTGTCCCCTTTTCCCACTACCATCCACGCTCCCTTCCTGCCGTGCCGGAGGTAGTTACCACGCGGGTGTAGATTCCCGAAACCGCTGTACATAAGGCGTTCACATCCGCCGTATCCTCCATTAGATTCAGCCGCTTTGGGAGGTGCACGAGCAGAGGGTTTCAAAGCGTTTAATCACGGAATGTAAGGATAATCTGCTCATTGATTGATGCATTTGTCTAAATGGCATCCATTGTTAGCGCAACCGATCAATGACCTGGGTAGAATAGAGAAGGGCGTTTGATACCACTTCACGTGAACTTATTTTAGCCATGTTGAAGTTGATTAAAGTCCACCCAGATGTATTGCCCTGCATCTTACACCTGATATCACAATAGAGAACGCGAATCGTCCTGACTGTAGGCAAACAGTCGGACTCGATAGGGTTGGTATCAAAACACCGTGGTGTTTTCCAAGGTGATAGGTTGAGCCACTTGCTGTTCTGTATATCCCTCCTACCTCCATCGATAGGGCTGCGACAAGGGAAAGGATACATGTACGGTGTAGCAGGGGACAGGAAGCATATAATCAGTGGCGGCTGGTTAATACGTGCTACCGGGCTCCAGCACGTAACTTGGATCAGTAAGGAATTATTTATATTGATTACAATGATTAAGTGACCTTTCTTAGCCTTAAGTATGTCATGAATTTGCATTTTGAGAAAATTAGGCGGAGACCACCCGGACACAGATCCGCACTCTCGTCTGCTCCCGTCGAGCTGCCTCGGGCTCACGTGAAATGAGCCCTCACCGTAGGCTGAAAGAAGCAGTGCGCATGCGCAGTGAAGCTTCAACTCACCCCCCCCAACCCGTAATAGATTTCCTACAGCGGGCTCAACTTCAACTGATCCCGTCAGTAGTTACTTCCCTTCTCGCTAGAGGAAGCACTGCCCATATTCTACCTGCATCTATGCTGGGCGTAGAAGTTGCATTGTGAAGGTTTTGACCGAGCGGCGTTTTTCTTTCGTTGTGACTGTGCTAAGATTCTTACGGAGATTTATCCTTTTATTTATAAACTGCAGTGAACATAACGTGGAATAGAACTATATATAGTGTTCCTCGCGAGAATCTATATTCAGAAGACAATTTGCTGACGCCAGTTTAGGAAGCGAGGCTACAGTATGAATACTGTACACAGTTTGATGAAAGAACCATTTTCTCTGAGAACATTAGAAGAAAAAGTAAACATAAAAAGTATAGGTCGTCCCACTCCGGCCTTAAAGTTAACTCAGAGGGCCTCAAGAGGGAATACTTCCAGTTATATCAGGCATTTCAATAGTAAAGTTTACGACAGTAACAGTTGGATATGTGGCTGTGACGTAAGAAATGCTTTGTTTTGTTTCCCTTGCGTCTTATTCGGAAATAATGATATGTGGGGTACGAAGGGCGTGAAGGATTTGGGCCACTTAAGCGAGCATATGAAGAAGCATTCGTTGAACAGGAAGCACATCAACAATGTAGTGGACCTGAGTGCTCTAGGAAGTGTGAACATTGCAACACAACTAAGCCGGGCATATCACGACTCTTTGCAGAGACATCATGCAGAAATAGAGAAGAACAGGTATATTTTGTCGAAAATCATTGACTGTATTAAATTTTGTGGGGCATTCGAACTTGCTTTACGTGGCCATGATGAGTCTGCAGCATCAGAAAATCAAGGAGTCTTCTTGGGATTAGTTGATTTCATGAGCAGTTTAGACAGTGCCATTAAGGAACACATGGAATCCAATAAGGTATTTAAGGGCACATCAAAAACAATCCAAAATGAATTGCTAGATTGCATGCTGGAAGTCTGTCGTGAGAAGATACTGGAGGAATTACATGACACTAAATACACGGCTATAATGGCAGATGAAACGACTGACGTCACTGAAGAATTACAGTTGGCAATTGTGTTCAGATACGTACCAAATGGCCAACAATTTGAAAGATTTTGGGGATTTTTTAATCCAGATGGTCAAACCGCCGACGCAATATCTGAGTGCATACTGGAGCAGGTCAATGGTATTTTTCAGTATAATCCAGAGATAATCATCGCCCAAACTTACGATGGAGCAACTGTGATGAGTGGCGAAAGAGGTGGAGTTCAGAGGAAAATAAAAGCTCACTACCCACTCGCCAATTACGTTCACTGCTACGCCCATCAGCTCAACCACGTATTGGAGCACGCGGCCTCTCAAAATCAAGCTACGCGCTTATTTTTTTGCAGCCTATCTGGATTTCCTGCATTCTTTTCCAGATCTCCTCAACGTCTGGCGGCTTTAGAAAAAGTAGTAGCTCGACGAATTCCTGGATGTTCATCAACAAGATGGAACTTCAAGTCTAGAACGGTCAATGTCGTTTATGAAAACAAAGATTCTTTGCTGAAATGCTTTCTGGACCTGGAAAATTCAAAATCGATAAGGACTGTTCAAGAGGCTCGCGGACTAAGGCACAATTTAGAGGAGGAAGAGTTTTTATTTTGGCTGTCCTTTTTCCACAGAATAATGCCTCATGTGGATATTTTATACGCACAGCTACAAGGAAGATCGACGGATGCCATTAAAATTGGAAATGCTATTGACATTTTTTCGAAGACTGTTGCTTCAGTTAGGGATTCAGTCGATGCAATAGCAAATAAAGTTTCTTCAGAAATGCCAAAAAGCAAAAGACGCAGAATGGAAGTCTTTAGGACGGCTGACGCTAAGGATGTATGTGATCGAATCACTGAGGAGCTAAGGCGTAGATTTGAGTCTGTGTCTCATTTAGAGGTCGCAGCTTTATTAGATTCGATGAATTTTAGTGAATATTCAAAACATTTCCCTGAAAAAGAAGTTAACACTGTGTGTGACGTCGACAGACTCCCAGACAATAATAGACTAATGACTGAGCTTAGCGTTCTCTATGAAAGAGGTGATTTTAGGGAAATAGGTGGTGCAGTTCCTTTGCTCCAAGTAATAGAGAAGAATAAATTGCAAGATACTTTCGCGCAAATAACAGAATTCCTAAGGATTTTGATCACGATACCAATGACGACATTAGAACCGGAAAGATGCTTTTCAAGTCTGAAAAGGATTAAAACATTCCTTAGAAATACCATGTGTCAGGAACGATTGAATGCTTTAGCAATGCTATCCATCGAGAAGAAACTTATATCAGAGATGAACTTCAACCAAAAAGTGATTGATAAGTTTTGCAGAAAAAAAGATCGCCGCATGGACTTCGTTTTTCTCCATTAAGTGAGGAATAACAATTTTTTATCTTGAAGTAATAATTTCTCGTTGTTGCATAAGTAATGACTAATCTGCTTCCAAATTCTCTATTGTTTGTTTTCCATTTTAAATCGTGATTGAAACGAAAAATTATTAACATTATCATTATTGTTGCTATTGTTGTCTTTTTGTTGTTATTAACGCTGTTAACCAATGTGCATTTGTCATCATGGCAACATGCAGAATTTAAACACCGTATTTATAGTAGATTTTTTATAGCACGTAGGACGATTTTTTCACGAGCCGCCACTGCATATAATTAACCATTTATTTTATATGGATGACCAGAAGCTCTACGCTGCCAACGCAAAACACCTTCACGTGGCCGTGGACACCGTACTGGAGTACAGTGAGAACAAGGTTCTTGCAACGAACAAATGCGCAGTTTCTACACTACTTTACACATTTATGAAAATGAAATGGAACGTCAACGAGTTACAGAACCTCGAAAGTATGAAGAGGTAGTTGTTGGCCATCTTTCGACGTCTTTACCTAAAATCTCCCATCAACAGACTGCATCTCTCTGGCAGTGTAGGTGGTAGAGGTCCGTTGAGAGTCCGTTGAGTTTCTCCACAAGAAATTTGTTTTTGGAAGAGCATACTCAGTGCTCAATGGCATAAACTTCCTGCTTAGCCTCGTATATGAAGATGTAATACTCATTGTATGTTGTACACATTTTGTTTATCACAGTTTATATATTGACGTGCGTTGTTACGTATTTGCGTATCTATATATGTGCGTTGCGAAGAGTTGTTCAATAAACGCCTTGGTGAACACAATCTGCCGCGATCGAATGCTTTCAAAAACAGAAGTGGGATTAATCGAGCCGCATTTCAGTAAATTTTGACAGAGAACATGAAGACTTTTTTCCTGAATTTTCTTTCGCCGTGTTGTGAATTCTGGTGGGAAAGATTTGCAAAATTGTTCTGGAGTTTTCTTTTGCCGAGAAACTTGAGCTAGTTATGGTTTTTGAAGGAGAATGTTGCAATATTGTATAGTGTTTTATTCTGAAAATAGTAAACTGATGTATCAGAATGATTAATGTTAGTGTTTTGACGGATGACGAACTGAAAGAAATCCTTGAGCTGAGAGAAGAAGATACAAAAGGGGATAAGGCAGAGTTGTTGTTGGGACTTAATTCTTTGAATACAGATGGAGTCTGGATTCGAGAAAATTGCCTGGACACCAACCTCCTTTTACGAGAAGCTCAGGCGTCAACAGAACAATACCGGATGGTGCAAGACGAGATGATTCGGTAGCGAGATGCTATTGCGGAAGAACATGACCAGGTGACTCAGGAACGAATCGAGATGGCCCAGCAGATTAAAGCCAAGCAGGAGTATTTTTTGCTCTTCAGGAACAGATCGCTGCTTCTGATAGCGTTCGCCGATGGAGTCGCCAAAACTCGGAAGATCGTAATCGTGTTCTCGATGAAGGTAATTTTGTGAACTTGGTTGAATAACCTGATTCTGCCGAGATTAAGGTTAACAGTGACCCTGTACGAGATGGCGTTGAGTTCGAAATTCGAGGTGGACAAGCATGGGTGGAGCAGACCATCGGAGAAGAAGGCTCTTGCATGAGGAAATCGACGAAGATCGTCGAACGGGAATTCGCCAGACAAAGGATGTCCTTGCGACAAGCTTTAACCTTATTCGAAGACCGACGTCCAGCAGACAACCCAGGAAATGGAGTACATAACCTCTACGATCGAGCTTACCGGACTGGATTTTCACATCGGACGCTTGGAGAACAATTGGACATCTACAACTTTGATGACCAGCGAATATAAACGACAACTGGACCAAAAACACCACCAGATGTGACAACTCTTTAAAAGATAAAGAGTCAAAATACATGTGGTGTCCTTCTATTGCTGCCGCCCGACCAGAACTGACATAATTTTTCTTCCCCGTAGCTCATAAAAAGAAAGATGATACATTCTAAAGAACATTGTGCTATTTAGTACACTTTCTGGACGTTATCGATACAAAATTACTGCAGATAAGTTGGATGAATAGGACACAGAGAGCAGCATTACAAAGTAATGCAGTCGGGTGCCGTTTGGCATCGCTAGGCGATAATGGGTAAATATGATCCTCTACCAGCTCAAACCTCCAAAAAACCTTTTACACTCGTAAGCATCTAAGTTCATTTTCCCTCACTCGATCATTGCTGTCGGGTTTAGGAAGATCTAACTGAAGGGTAAAATGCAAAGCTCTAACGCCTATTGAATATATGCGTAAGGTTTATTTTCCACATAAATAAAAATATAAAAATATAGAAAAATATTTCCCCTTATTTTACTCGCCTTGCATGGTTGAAGGCAAAAAACAAAAGAAAATAGTTATCGACTACTATTACAGAGGTTGCCAGTGAAATAGCATCCGAATCGTTGGAAAATACACTTTGTACAAAATCAATCAAAAGAATATTTAAGCGAAGTTCAAAGTAAAGAAAAAGAAATATTCCGGTTATACATTGTCAAACGCTGGTTTACCATTATCCTTGAAATCAAGATTTTAGTTAATATTGATGGTAGAATTTGGTTAAAAATTCATAAACTCTCACCAAAGGGAAAGGAGTTCAATACTGATTTAAAATTTTTACGAAAGCAGCAAAGATATATTTAGCAAAATCAATGAATAAATAATCATATGACCATGATCCCTAGTCAAAAAGAGGGTGCTTAATCGACACCTGTTCCCGAATTCCGAGAGAAAGGCCTTAACCCCTCTGCGTTGGGTCCCGAAACGAAAAAGCGGAGTACCTGTGAGCGCCAGAAAGGGACGGATATATACGACACATAGCGACGGATATATGCGACGTTCGTTCGTTTGCGTCGGAAAATCTTCGTCGTATATATACACTGTTCGTCACCCCGGTCAGGAAACCTACTGTCGTATATATCCGACGTTCGTAGCAAAAGGGTTAAATTTTCTTCATACCGGAAAAAATTGAATACTATTCCCTCTTTAGTAGCATTCGCTTAGAATGTTTCACGTCTGTTTGAATCCAATGACCGTTGGTGGTCATCGCAAGTAATACTCAGAGAAGGATACATCTGTTCATCTCCTCAAGTTTACTTTTTGCATAATTAAGCCCATATATGGTTTCACTGTGCGCATAAAATCGGCAAATGGCAAACATCTATTGTGTGGCAAAGTACTGTCCATGGCATGAAATTTAATATTGTTCACACACCAACGAATAAGGAGAAAGACGCCTTTAATAATGGAACGGAAGAATTTTTTTCAGCCATATCTATGACGCATTTCATTCTGTATTAATAATAAATAGAATACTTAAACGTGCATCTTTTTCTAAACGCAGTTCGGATACAGTTAAGAACAGAATTTCTTTTCCTCAACTCCTTCTCACTCCGTTTCTCCCTTTGAGGAAAATTTCTCGCGCGAGAAATCTTGAGATAACCGCTGACAAGCATATATCTCAGCTAATATTAAATCGAAGTCAGTCGCCAATCAGGAAGTGTTATAAATAAGGGAATCGGATGATAAATTACTTGAGTGGATTCCATCATCCTCCGGCAATAATCTTTTCCTTTTATAATTCCAGAAATTTCTTTTTGCGCAGTTCGCCCGCCCCAATAAATCCACTGCGACTGTCTTAAGCGATTTCTCTTTGTGAGTGCTATTGAAGGAAAGGTAGGTCTCCAACCTCTTGATAAAATATCTGTGTGACGGCTGACGTAAAAGTCAAATATAAAAAAGTCCGATAACATGCCAAACTTGGTAGCTCGTCGCTCTTGTGATTAAAAATGAGAATTTCACTCCGTTGGAGAATGCGTAAGCCTAATACAGTATTCCTTCCTTAAAGTAATATTTTATCCTTTTTCGAAATGATTGCAAAGTCAGTGGACAAGATGACTTTCTGGTGTTATATAGTGATTAATGAAATTAAATTGTTAATATGCATTTTAATGAAACGTTATAGTGCTCATTTTTAGTATAGTATGAACAATTTTCCTTGAAAATCAGTGGGAGTACATTGCCAAGAGGAATATAGAATTAACCTTTTCTAACATGCGATACCTATAAAATTCTAAAGTGAAGTACAATACAATTAAATGTAAATGATTTAAACGGCTCAGCACAATACGTTTACATTATTTTAATGCTACATCGCAAAAGGAAAACCATTTTCTCATTTTGTGTTGTGTAGTGAAATGAGCCAGAAGAGTTATATGATCCGAGAAAAACATGTTTTCACGGCCCGTCAAATAATAATAGAACATAATTGTTGAGAATTTCTGGGCAACCAAGGAAGAATTGCTGGGGAATATTATTGAATTAAAGCATGAGTTAAAATACGACCCAAGCCATTTAAAGAGTGAGCTAAGAAACAACGTCAGCGAGGACAACGATGAGCTAAAAATCGATGTCAGGGAAGTGAAGGAAAAGTAAAATACGTAACTTTGGAGGTTCAGGACGTGTATGATTCACGAATATAATAGAGAACTTAAATATGGTAGAAGTTGACGTAAAAACCGGATTAAAAGATCTTTTGGAAACCTTATCGCATGAATTTACGCATACTGGCACAGTAGACCGGCTCAGGATACTGATCTGAATTTAATGATGAAAAATGTAAATATTCAATGGAGTATTCCAAAGTGACAATTACTATTGACGATTCATTATAAAAATATCATGAATCCTAAAACGACGGTGGCCAGTAAAAAATCCAAGCTTATCTAATTTTCATGTATCGTCCACCTCATCTAGTTACAGTACTATGTTTGGAATATTACAAAAGAACTGCCTTTATATTTATTCTTGGCAAATATTTTTTAAATATTTTAGCACCATATTCATTCCGGAATGGAGAAAACCGCTTAGGCCGAGTGACGGATTACTGTAATAGGGTTGTTCAACAATATTTTAACTTTTAGTCTTTTAATACATTAATTCATGCTTTAGAAGGAGTAATGACACTTATCTAATGGTTCATTCTTCGTTGCAAATCCCAAGAGAAGAGTTTTTAAAGGGACAAATTTAACAGTGCACCAAAAATCCCTACTTCCATCTTGAATCGACGTGTGACGTCACAAGGCTGTTGATAAAGGAATACGGCGTTGTCGTAGTAGCGCAGGCAGTCACTTGTGGCAAACCAACTGAAAGCAACCGGCTGAAAGAGGACATTTGTTTCTGCATGGTGCAAGGGGATCATCATGAAGAAGATACTATAAGTGGTGCTTTGTCCTGCAATGTTCCAACCAAGAACACTGCGTTTCAACTCAAGAATTAATACTCCCAATAATGTGTTTCCAAACGTGGAGAAAGAGGAACAGGTTAGTAAGCGCTGGTACCGACCCCATCGACTCAAACTTCCCGTAAACAAAACTTCAATCATATTATGTTGTTAAGATCATTTCGATGTATGTATCATGCTTCCTTAGTACTCTGACACAGAGTATATTCATACTCTGTTGTGATATTTAGAGCCTTCAGCCTATTAAGGCGTCCAGAGCGAGGTTCGTCATTGGCATCTTCTCGTATATCTTGGAAGATCATGTACCACTCATAAACAAATTTTTTTACTCAGAGAAGACTTGACATATGCCATTATCAATATTTCAAGTGTTTTGGAGAACTTGATTCCATTTTTTACACAAAATTTGATGAAAATTCTTAGATCCATTTTTTTATAGCAGAAAATCTCCGAGCACACCAAAACACGTCTAACGCTTGTATGTGTCAATAACAAACTAAATATGTTATACTGTTGAAACTATAAAAAAATGTTTGGGACATGTGTACCAATACAAAAAACAAATCGAAACTCAAATTTATGTGGCCCGCGAAATTTGAAAAGTCACATTACTTTTTAGCACACCTCGTAAGCAAAAAATATATATTCAGCAAATGCATTGCAGCAAAAAAATAAATTGACAGCAGAAACGCGCCAGGAGTGCAGCTCTGAATGCGAGGAAGGATCAAGGTTACCTCCACCCATCGGCCATGGAATGTGATCAGCTTCTTTGTTTTGATATTTTCTTGATAAATCACCGGACCATAGAAATAAAGAGAACCTTTCTCGTGGGTAAGCTGTTTGGAAGTGCTTCAAGTGAGGGAAGTATTCTCTATGAGTTTTTCTTGAAATGCATTTGCGAGGCTAATGTTTTCTCCGAAAAAGTCATTTATCCCCAAATGAATGTGCAGGACGCAGTCTCTGTTGGAGGGTAATTTGTCTCATTGAAGCTTCTGCTGATGTATTTCCATACAGATAATCTTACTCTTTTCAGAAAACCGTATTTTCTCTTCGTTCGTATTCACGTACATGTGTAATTGTCTTCACGGTGCGCTGTTGCCCTCTCCTCCGGGAATTTCCCTAGAAATGATGTTCCATTGTAATAAGATTCTCTTAGAAGGACATCGCCTGAATCCTTTTCAAAATACGCATCAAGATTCCTTTCAAGTTATCTTCAATTCTTCTTTCGTGGTTTATGCGTGCGGAGTGTTCCACTTCTAGTGTATGCTTGCTCTCTGCTCTGCCCACTGTATGGCATTGAAGGAAATATCCAGACGTGACTGATTTCAATAGCTGAAAACATGTCATAGATTACGAAGGATAAATCGATTCTGGAAATACTAAAGCTAAGTGACAGCGAGGATGACAGTTTCTTCATTGAATCTGAGGATGACATTCCACCAGCACAAGCGACTTCAAGTAGTGTCAGTGACTTGGTGTCGGAATCGCTACCATCAACGTCAAGGGCTGATCACACGTTATACTTCAAGGTAAGGGATCTCTAGTGTATGAATATAATAGAATTTGATAACCAAATTACAACGATCCAAGAGAAACCACAATGATCCAAGAGAAAGATTCGTAGACCAGTCATTTCATTTTTTATTACGGTGAAATTTTCTAAGTACCGATTGCTTCATCCGCAATATGATGACTAGCTCAGATGGACTGAATGCGTTTATTTTAAATTTATAAAAATGTCTATCGTTGACTAACAGAAAAAACCTATTTTATGTTGGAAATACATTACCAACATCACTTGTTTAAACATTGAAATGAAAATATTTGCTAGATATCTTAAAATGAATTGTAGAATTCCGTTTCAAAGCCGTATCGGTGCTGTAACACTAAGAGTATTCATTTCCGAATAAATATATATCGAGGCACAAGCAACTATTCCTTCAGTAAAACCATTGCATGAACAAATAGTTGACCGCGACCGCATGCCCCAATGCGCTACTCAAGCTGAAAGGGGCTAGGATTATCACCGGCCGGGGGCCGAGAAAAAGGTTCGACTCCCCACTGGGTCTGGTCTCATGCTGAGGAAACTGGTACCTGAGCAAGTCCTAGCCTAGTGAGAGCTCCGCACTGGCGTTTCATATTACCAACTTGGGGCCCCGTCGCGAAATGGTTTAGTAGTTTGAGCGAAATATCATTTTACCTAATAATCAATGAACTTGGTCTCATTTTAAAGATAAAGATCTCACCCCCTCCTAATGAGATGAAACCCTCACTAAATTACTTTTGGAGATATATGCCATATAAACCCAGCTCTTTTATATGGGAAATGGTAAGTGTATGCCCTCTAGAGAGATCTATTTACCAAATGAGGTAAAAAAACTAACAGCGTGTAGTTTGTATGTTTTCTCAGCCTCTGAATTCCTATGTAGTTAGTGTCATTATTTTATTATGTTGGAATGATAATAAAAATTTAAAATTCTATTGTACATATTGAATGGTTGTAATAAGTTTTGTATTTTTTTTTATGTGAGCCCATTAGTTTGATTGTAATGATTTTCTGGACTTGTCCTCTACATGCATATAACTTGTCATGGGATGAATAAATGTACTTACCTTCTGACCTGTTGCCTGAAAAAAATATTATTAACTAAACTTTGATCTGTAACAATGAAACAGACAAATAAAAACAATAGTCCAATACGTTGTTTAAACATTGATATGAATATTTTTGCTAAAGTGCTTTAAATAAATTGTATAATTCCATTTGTTAGCCGTATCGGAACTATAAAACTAACATTATTCATTTCCGAATAAATATATATCGAGGCACAATCAACTAATTCTTCAGTAAAACCGTTGCATGAACAAATAGTTCACCTCGACCGCATGCTCCAATGTGCTACTCAAGCTGAAAGGGGCTAGGATTATCTCCGGCCGGGGGCCGAGAAAAAGGTTCGGCTCCCCGCTGGTTCTGGTCTCAAGCTGAGGAAACTGGTACCTGAGCATGTCCTAGCCTAGTAAGAGCTTCCAAAGGGCACTGGATCCTTCTTGACAAGAACATGCCTAGCGTCGTGTGGCAGTACTTTCAGCGTGCGTTGTGCGGTAACGTGACATTTGTCAAGTGCACTGTTTGCGGGGCCGAGCTTAAATACTGCGGCACGGCATCAACTCTTCTGAACCATCTGAAGGCAGTGCACATGATGGCGGTCGCAACACCAAAACCACGTGAAGGCAAAAGCAGGACAGCAACGGCGTCAGCAGGAGTGGAGGACAACGACGACGATGTTGACGACGTTGTCGAAGTCCGAGAGAAGCATACTAGCCAAAGCCAAAGAGAGAAAATGGTAAGGTTAGCATTTCCGTAAGTCTACACATATTAATTTATGAAGAATAGAATAGAGTATTTTGCTGCCAGTAGAGAAATTTTGAATGACAAGTAAGAATAAATCGCTAACGATGAACAAGAGTTTTCGCGTTGGAACAGTCAGCACTGCTTTTGTTGAAAATTTCTTTCATTTTCGGTTTAAAACTTTGCAACTCCGGAGATCTGATTCCATCGAGTCATTGCTGATGTCGCCACCTGCATCTCCAGCGATAGCGATACCTCGCCCGGACCGCCGCAGTTCCAACGCCAGAGGCAGTGCCAGAACTGCGAGTCGTAGCCCATGTCGATCCCCATCTCCCTCACCTTCACCAATGAAGACCTCAAGGACAGGACCCATTGACCGAATGTTTGAGAACGCTGCCGCTTTTTCGAGTAAGCCTCTTATTCTGACTTAAAGAAAACGGCGTGGGTGGGTGTAGGTCTATTGCTTATTTTTATTATTTCACTACGCCACACCTATAAAATTTCTTTAACACATCTTGCCTTTTCAACTGGAGGGCGTAGAGAGAAGAAAGTGAATGTCGCCCTTGCATTCATGATAGTGCATGACAATATCCTCCTCAATACGCCGGAAAAACAGGGATTTAGAATTTACTCCAGGAAACTCAATGGAACTTACAAACCCCCGTCAGAGCCCACGTCGACTAAGAACTTGGGAATATGTTACTTTGCATTGAAGGATACCCTCAAACTCTGGCTCGGGAAGGCTAAGTCATAGTCTCTTTCTTGTGGTATTTTCACTCGAAAGGAAACGATGGTCGGTTTTCTGGGTCCCACAGTTCATTTTGCTCATGGTTAGTGAAGCAGTGCAGCGCGAGCCTTCAAGCACCGCGCCGCACTGCTCCCATCCCCCGACCCCGGGCCGTAGTGTAGCATCAGCAGCAGGCAGCAGCGCGATATGTGAACGTTATACTCGGTTTATTTTTCAGGCGAGCATTTCAAATCAATCGACCTTGGTGCCCACGCTATGCCACAAAGATAGGGCTTAGAAAATTTGAAGGCTATTTTGACTCATATTATTGAGAAAGATTGGCATATTGACATGAACAAGGTTTCAGTTATGACGACTGACGGTGGAGCAAATATTAAGGGCGCTGTTATTTAGCTCTTCGGCGAGGAGAGGCAATAGATTTGTTTTGCTCATCAGCTAAACGGCGTCGGCCAAACCGTGGTAGAACTCCAAAAGAAGCCGCCTGTGCCGTCGGAGATGGCAGGATGACGGCGTCGATGAGGAAGATGATGTTGATGATCCGGACACGAACGCAGGTGAGGAAGTCGGTGAGGATGAGGACGATGAGGTCCTCGATGAACTGCCACTGAGGTCACTTCTTGTGGAGGTGAAAAGAACGGTGCGCTTTTTCCGCAGTAGCGATGTGGCCACAGTGGAACTCCAGAAGCTGCAGGCAGATGCAGGGACACCCGCCCACCGTCAGTTGAGACTCATACTGGAAGTTAAGCATAGATGGAACTCTTGATACGATATGCTGGAAAGATTTCTCTCGCTGTCAGACATGATCGACACTGTCCTATCTAAACTGTCAAGAGAGAAGACTACAAAAAGGAAACCTCCACCCATGCTATCTGTAGAAGAGCTAGAAACGTTAACCGAGGTCAAAAAACTTCTTGGACCATTGGCCCGCATAACAGCTGAGGTTTCTACTGACAGCAATATGTCCGTTAGCAAAGTAATCCCTCTGGTAGCCTATATGAAGGAGGTAAGCAATAATGAGTTTGGAATCTCATTAAAAGTACGAAATACGATTTTGTTGCGTCTTAACAAAATCGTATTTCATTTCATAACATTCGCAGAAAACACGTCAGTTTGATGCAGTAACGAGGGTTGGCAAGCACGTGAAGAAAACCCTCACAGACGAGGTGGACGGAAAATTCGCTCGAGTTGAGACGCATCCTATTTCATCTTCAGCCACGTTGCTTGATCCGAGATTCAAAGCACTTGGTTTTGGAAGCTCGCTTCACGCCAATGCTGCCAAGAGGAACCTGGGTTATTTAAGTCCAGCTCCAGAGTACTATCAGCATGAAAAGTTTTTTCACAGATATACTTTACGCCCGAGGGTCCCTCCCTCCGGTGAGTGACGCACTGGGAGTCTCTTGCGCGTGGGAGTAAGTCTGTGACGAAACTTTTAGGATGAAAATACTTACTGTTTATTGCTGTTACTTCGTTTCACCCCCTGATTTTGAAGTAACATGAGATTCATTTTTATAGGTCATAAAATCCAAGATTTCATTAATGAAACCCGTGCTGCTGCTGACCGAGATGCACAGGCAGGTGACAATCCTCCTCTCCGACGACGCCTTTCAGCCGGATGACGACGAGGAACCAGATCCGTGGGCGGCGCTTGACAAGCGTGTCCGCATGGCCAACGCCAACGCCGACCAGGACCGTGTTGGGGGAATGCCAGTAGAAGTTAGGCAATACCTCAACAGGACACCCGTCGATAGGAAAGTCAACCCCAATCCTCTGAAAGTGTGGGAGAAGATAAAGGGTGAATACCTCAACACGTACCGTTTCGCGATCAGAGTGCTAAGTATGATAACGTCATCCGTCCCATGGGAAAGACTTTTCTCTATGGCCGATAAAATCGGAAAGGCACGCCCTAGATCATCAAGAGAGCATCTCAATCAGTTGTTCTTTCTTAAAAATTTTAGTGATGCCGAATGGTTCCAAGCGGTGATCCCCAAACTTTAATGTGTATGCATTAGTAAATTTTTACTTCTAATTATTCAAGAATATATTCTAAGTAGATTTTTAGGGATTTTTTATACTGTTCAAATATGTATTATGAGCGTTTTTCGAATGAGTAATAAACATGTTTTTGTACCAACTGTATTGTTTTCAAAAAAGAACCGTCGAATTTTTCGATTAATCGATCTTATGGTTCAAATGTCGATTTTTGTTGAAAAGTCGAGCTTTTCATTTCGATTAAAATTTGATTGCTCGAAAAATCGATTTTGACCAAAAGTTTTCCATCACTACGCTCTCCTTTCGTATATGTCCATTACTATATTATTTAACCCACAGTCATTAATTACCCTTTCATTCCTGGCCCTATTCATCTTACTTTTGACGCAAACATTCGTCAGATAATTCAGACTTGGTACACCATATACAAAAATGTACTCAAAAAGCACCGTGTACTCGGGTAACTTCTTTTTTAACTCTTTGACTATGGAAATCTTTCACTTTGAAAGCATTAAAATCACTCTGATGCTTTGAGACTCAGATTTGGAGATAATGTATTGAAAATTCATGTTGTTCAGCCTCTGAATTCCTAAGTAGTTAATGTTATTATTTTAATAAATTGGGACGATCATGAGTTTTTGAAATTCTATTGTACATATTTCATTGTTGTAAAATGTTATGTATTTTTTATATAAGCCAATTAGTTTGATTATAATCATTTTCTGGACTTGTGTTATATATGAACATAACTTGTCCCGGGATGAATAAATTTACTTACATACTTTCTTTCCAACCTGCTGCCTGAAAACAATATTTTTAACTAAACTCTCATCTGCAACAATAAGGTAGAACAATAAAAGTAACAGTCCATTACTTGAAGGCAATTTAGGAATATTTTGAATGCTAAAATGAAATAAAATAAGAGTTGGATGGACAAGGGGGGTAAGATCATATACGTTATAAAAACTAAACTTTTTATCTTTCGAAAGAAAAATATTCATTACTTAATGAATTTATTAATCGTAACTAATTTTACTTTTTTAAAAATCAGCAAATAAATCATAACCTTTTGAATATACGCCTGTATTTTGAATACGACCTGTAAGATTATCATTCCTCATAAGTTGTAACAAAAATACTGAAAATGATACTTGGCACCTCGAGAACTTCCACTTTAACACATGAAAGTTAAAAAAAGGCAAAGAATGTTCAATATCAGGGTAAAATGAGTTTTCAGGAAAAAAATTCCTAAGCCGTGGCCTTACATTTAAAATCCTCACGCTCGCACAAAGGAACCACAGATAAACACCGCAAAAATTGAATCAATCGCCGTTTTGTATACTGGTTCTGAACAAACACTTTAATTTATAACCAAGATTTTTTATTCAGAATACTCGGATGCTTTGCAATGAATTCATCACATTTCCTCTTTTTTGGGGCATTTATTTTCTATGTGGTTCCTAAAATGACTGCTTACGATACGATTTCGCTCCTCAATGTCAATGGGACGAGTAACCTTCTCTTCTTGTGGACATGTGTTAGAGTTGCCCTAAAATCAGTTTCGAGTTCTCCAAACTGGAAAAAGAATCAACGTGTAAATCTTTAGTGTAAAAAATACCTTCTCCACTATTCTCACCTTCTGATCGCAGTTTATTTTTAATATTTATTTCTACTTATCAAGTCCTATCTCTTTAAAGTTTCTGGCGTCAGCTTTCTCCACCAGCATTACAATTTTGACAAATTATATTGTTTGGTATAAATCTTCCTGCAAGCAATAAGATTCCTGATGAACCTCATTTGTGTGGCCCATCAAGGTTGCCAATTTCGCCATATCATCCTCTCTCATGTACAACAACTGAGTCAAAGTGGCAATATGTATTCTCAACTGGGTAGATGCAATCCATTTGCGGTTTACACGCGCCGCAGAGATTGGCTTATTTTTCCAGTATTTTGCCTCCCCATATTGGGGCGTTTAGATTTGGTTTGCCGAATCGAAATGGATTTTTGGGACAATAAAATTGTCTCGTACATTTAAGATAAGCTACATATCCTCAACATCAGAGTTGAACTAGATTGGTATGGTGCTCCGGTTTCTTTGGCCCCGTATCATAATGTGCTTGAATTTTTTCAGTAATACCTTCTCTGTTAATGAAACTGCCTGGTCACATTCTTCATAACCACTGCTGATAGTTTGAGACATTTCATAGATGTGGAATCGTCGCTTCTGAAGCTCGACGGGTTTTCGTTGGTTTAGCAGCAACAATTGACAAAAAATAGTTTCTAACAGTTAAAAAAATGCAAGTTCATAATTGCCGTTTGTTGCAAGCTTTTCCGCTGAATTTTGCCTCTTTAGACAAATATACATTCAGTTTTCTTAATTCACTTGCCAGTGGAAATAATGTAACTATGTTCAACCTCTTCACATATTAACCATCGGCTGCATGATTTCAGATATTATCCCTCCAATTTGAATTTATCAGTTGAATCATGGCTTCTATACTGGCTTCTACAGTTGCAGGTTTCATGTTGGCATGAAATCCCTTTCTCTTTCGAACATGAACTACAGCTATGTCACAGCAATATTTCAATACTTTACTGATGCTCATAACATATGTAATCGATGCAAAATATTCCTTTTTGCCATTAAACCTGGCCATAGTTTTAGTTCTTTTCACAAGAAAGTCAAAATGCTCCGGCTCCAGGGAGTGGAACAAGTTTTTTTGCTGATTGGTTGAGTCTTTAAACTTTAATTGCAAGTTTAACTAACTCTCTCATTTTCCTACATGTCACTTATGAAGAAAGTAATTCCCTGTGTCTCATTAGGTAATGTCCTCCAAAACCACAAATTAACGAATCCTGCCTTGCCACTAGCGACACTCTGTTAGCTCGCATTCTTGGGAAAACTTTTTCATTTAATATTTCGTTGATATTTATACCATCAACTTAATTGTTTTGAGCATCTGCTGCATGACATAGAATAGAAGAATCGTTTATTTCACTCTGAGACAGGTCCCTTAGAGCAAGAATACAAAAATTTTGCGATAATATAGCAGGAAGATAATGAACATATTAACATATAATTTAATTCAAATCAAAAAATAAGTAGAGCTTAATAATATAACATGTATTAAAAAAGACAAACAGATACAAAAACAATAATTTGACATGTTTAGCAGTTGAACTTAGAGAAAGGTAAAATTACAATAAATATTTAAATATATGGAATATAATTAAAAATCATAACAGCTACTCTCAATTTAATACAATTCAACAATAATTTGACATGTTTAACAGTAGAACGCTAAGATAGGTAAAATCTTAATCAATATATGAATAAATGGTACAGGATTAAAAAAAACATAAACAGACCATGAGGGAAAAAACAATTTTTGTCTAATTAAAAAATCAATATAAATATAATAATAATTTAAAAAATTAAATTGGCATTGGTAACTGAGTTCTGACCAGGATAAACTATTCAGGATAACATTCATTTAATAAAACTTCATACAATTTAGATTAATAAATTTCCATCGGGCGAGATTTCCTCACATCAATTAGAGTGGAATTCCAAAGCTGTGAGGCGGCCATGACAAACGACATGTGAAATGTAGTAGTTAGGTAAGTCGGACATTGACGGTTACTTGATTCTGTTCTAGTAACCATAGTATGATAGAAAATTCATTAAGAAAACATATCAATTAGGTATGACGGTTCATTAGTGCCAAAGATAGAGAAAAGAAAGGTTCCAAGCAGGTATTACACCTGCACCTAATATTACACCTGATCATTTCTTTAAGCAGTATTCCCTTGGTAAAAGACTTGTTAGAGAATAGGATAACTTCCCTAGGTACCCTGAGGAAAATCAAGTTTGAAATTCCACGAGAATTATCTAACGCTAAACTTAGAGCTGTAGGAACTAGCATTTATGCCTTTCAGAAACACTTGAAACACTTTATCTTACGTTCCGAAGAAAAACCAGGACGTTATAAAGGTTTCTTGTATGCATCATAATACTGCAATTGATGACAGATCTGGAGAAATGTGTAAGGCTGAAATCATTACTGACTATAATTTTAAAAGTCAGGAGTGGACACTGTCGACAATAGGTGTGCGACATGCAGTACCGCAAGACGTTGGAAGCGTTGGCCATTAGTTATATTGTTAACATATTACGTAATTCTGAACAATTGATGTTTTTATTTGAATACATGTTGTTGTAAGTTGTCTTCAGAGAGTAACAACCGAATAGCATAGTGTAGTGATAAAAAATGTTTGAATGCTGATTTTGTAAGCATGCCTTTAAGATGAAAAGGGCCTGTATAAACCAGGAACATTCGAAATTCAGTGGCATTTCACCTCATAAATTCATTAACTACCCTAGGCTTCCTGGAAAATTCCCATGGGATATTCTTTACAATGCTCTGTATTTGAGGATTGAATTTCTCAACTTTTCTAGCCTGCAATCTTACATAAAACTGCCTTTATGCCTTTCAGAGTATGATCGATAATAAACTACTCCCTTGATGATATAGTGTGGCATTCCGAGAGAAAAAAATTGGACATAATTCCACATAAATATATCCTATGAAATTTTACTATGAATCATTTCTTTAAGCATCAATTTTTAAATAAGGTTCATTGAATAAAATACATTACGAGGAATTTTATTTACCTTTTAAAAGATCTGTAAATAATAAGATACATGAGTTATGTACCCATATCTAGTGAGATAAGCAAATAGGAGAAAAGAGACCATATTAACTAGCTCAACTGATCGGAAAAATTAAAGATACGTTTGTTGAATTATCCTGCTTTCAATATCTAGAGTTAATAGAAATGTAAAATAAATAAAATTTGGCAAAGATATAAACAATTCCGCATGGGGTATTAAAACACACTTACGTCACAAAGTGAGGTGCGTAAATTTAAGGGTTAAATACGTGTTTAAGTTTCTAGTACTGCAGATGGTTGTTATTTGTATTATGAAGTATTTATTCATTATAAGGCCATTAGTAATTAATGCCAGGTCCTGGTTGATAATTTTCGTCAATCGATTGTGTCCTACGACCGTCGTCCCATCTTGCGAGGGAGAATCACGATAACTCGCCATCGTATTTAGCTAAAACACACGGCCTCTGCAACATAAACTACAAAGCACATGTTTTTAAAACTCTTTTTCCAGTGACAAATGGTTCAAAGAGAGCAAAATATTAAAAAAATAGCCTTAAAATCGGTATAAAAATAGCTTCGGGAAAGAATGGGTTATATCGTTTATTTTGTTGTAAAATCTGTCCTGATACACTTCTGCATGCTTTTATTCACAAATTCCATCGCCCTTATCTATAAACAGTTTTCTCTTGGTTAAAATTATTCCTAATGAACACAGGGGGTCCTTTTATGAAATTGTTACATTCACCCCGCAGGAGATACAATTTGATCCAACGTTCAAATTATGGCTCTTGGTTTACTTATCCAAGATCACTCTTCAGCACGGATTATAGTTTCACATTGATCAGCATTTTATGTCAATATCATTTAATATCTTTCGTGGATATATTTAGGAAATCACTTCCTTATACGTTCCGTGCACATTTGCATTAATTAAGATTCACAGGATTTGAATGAACGGGAATTCAGTGCAGTTTAATGTTATATCTAATCAAAAAATAATTTTAATAATTGCTTTCTCAACCTGAATGAAACGAGTAATTTTATTCCTCTTGACTGTCAACAAACGTCAATTTCAGTGCAAATGCTAAAGGCTTATACCTAGAATTACATATTGCATTACATCTGAATAATTTTTAAGGAAATCATTTAGGATTGAGAGACAATTCGAGATGTCTATCTTTTATCCTCATAAATCTATCAGCTATAATCAACCACTGTGATTGTGAGAGCCATCAAGATAAAGAAAATATCTCCGAACCAAATGAAAAAATAACCATCCTCCAGTTTTTAGGTAAACTAGAAATCTTGGGTCCTTCACTCAGCATAAAAATGAACTGTAGTCAAATCTACCTGTAGGTACTCTTTGAGCTAATGATCAAAGACTCTGTGGATGTATATTTTCAAGATTTGAAAGATATTAAGAAAATAAACATGAAGACCGCGAGCGAGATAACGTTTCTCCACCAAGCGGTACTCTTGGTTAAGTAAAATTGTGTTCGCGAGACTCTTGAAGCGGGCGGCGAGATTTCAATCGAAGACAAGGATGGTAAACGTTCACTTCAAATTCCTAAAGAAATGGTATCCATGGGCAGGATTCTGTATAAGTTACCGACATATATCGGTGTCACTAACCCATTTAAAGCGATATTGGTAGGTCGGAGCGATTCCGGGGATCGGGGTGATCCTACTGACGATTTAGAAAGACTTAGTAAGGGGACCGACCGACCGACAAGTTTTTTCAGGTTTTTTCGCACTTCGCAGACTGAACTCTTGGTAATAAACTATTAAGACGTGTCTGGCGTCTCTAGGAATCTGGTGTTGTGATTCCCAATGGTCAACGTTTTGTTGGCGAAGTGTTCAACCGACGGTGATTCAAAAAATAAATTAATTGTTTAATACTGAATATCTATTTCCGTAAACGGGTACTGTGGTGGTAAAACTTGCGCTGTAAAAATGATCGCGTTTTATGTTTTCTGTATTAATTACTCATCAGAGCAAATATGTATGTACTAATTTATGAAAATAAACGGTAGGTGATTGCTTACATGGGCAAAAATGTTATCTGTGGAAAGATAAACTTGACCACGATACTGTATTCCACAACCTGGAATGACCAATGTACTCGCAAGGTTTCTCTTGTGATACCTTGTGTTTTGAAAGTCTCATAAACTGACGATGATTAGTTTTGAACCAGCCTTAAAATTTTATGATATCTTAGCCGTGTCTCAGAACTTAAGGTGTTTGAAAACGCATAAAATGTACTGAAAACTGTAATGTCCTTATTTATTATACGTATCTTTAACCAATGTATCCGTTGGAATCGTACGTATTTCTTGACATATTTTTCCATTAGAAAGTAATTTTAAAGTCCATTTGTATGTTATCATTCCATTGAGATTTGATTCTGTCCAATTCAGTTTTTCATAGCTATGACCAATTCATTTTTCCTCAAATGATGCTCGTCACAGATTCAAAATCCATTTTTAAAATGCCAGTATTCTTATATCAACAAATTTTTTTCGGACTTGCATGAGGATCAGTGTTTTGATTGAACCCTGGTTGCAATCTACCAAAACTGAAGAGACGTGTAATGGGCTAATATCCCTTGTATGTGCCTGGAATCCCGGAAAAATATGGATTGAAAACATAAGCTCAGCCTTGACAGCGATGTAAGTTTAAATCTTGTTTTCACATTGCTGTTAGATTCAAGCAATAAGAGGGATTATTTCAGTGTAATTCTTTTACTGAAAACGTGTCCCATAAGTAAATTAAATTCAGGCAACTTAATTATCTCCCTAATAAAGTTTAAATGCCTCATTCTCCGCTCCTTAATAAAGCGGCTGAATTAGAGGCGACGGAACGCGTTTTTGCGTTACAATGATCCTCTGCAATGAGTATATAGAACTCTTTATGTTCCCCGCATTGAACGATAAAACCTCTCCTTTCTTTCCCCATTTCAATTAAGAAGAAGGTTTCGGGTTCGAATTCTTACTGCCCGATTACAAAGATGTCGAGATTGCAAGCGGCCTAGGAGAAAAGGGATGCGGTTGCCCTTATAAAGCCTGCCCTAGACCAATACTACAGTGGAAAAGGGGAATTTAAAAAGGGAAAGAGTATTTTGAGGGGTTATATTCCCAAATGATAACGTTGTGACGTCTTAAATTGTAGACGAAAATTGGATAAAAATGTAGAACTTTCTCCATACAATGCATGCATACACTCAATGAGATAGTCGTTCTTATTCTAGAATAGATTTCACCTCAAATCTCTATCCTGCGGATAAAAGTTTGTAAAATTGGAGCTAATGGAATATTTCGAATCATTTCATGTGAAAGTGAATGGTATGAAGTCAGTCATACCAATAAATACCAAGGGTCGAAATATATGTCGTGACAAACCTTCGCTTAAACGTTAGATGCAATTCGGTTTCAATGAAAGTGGCTTATTGGCGTAACAGGCTAACATACCGACATGAGGGGGATCGGGTTCCAATCACAGTAAAGGCTAATGATGTTCTCATGGCAAATTTCATTCCTTGATGAGTTTAATAATAAATTTGAATAGAAATAACTGTGACGTTGTTTGGTTTGAGTTATTATAGATTAAATGAATTACTTGAATCATTCTGTACCTGATGAAATATTGCTCTTTTGGTTGAAATTTCGGCAATAAACCCATTTTAAAATTTTTATTGACATTATTTCTATTGAAATTTTTTCTATTGACATTACGTATGTAAGTTTCTATTGGTCATTTTACTAATATTGGTTATATTTATCGTACAACCTTTGATTTTAACTGCACATAAAATGAATAAAATATTAAGCTTATATGCTTTTTATTTTAAATTCAAACGAATCTCTTCCGATAATTTGTTCAAATGCAACTACATGAAATTATTACAAATAATGCAACAAAGCACATTAATAAAAAATTTTAAATGTAAAAGGCATTTAAACTTTCATTGGAGTATAAAAGTAAAATAAAACATCATATTCTGGAAAAAACATTAATCGCTAAATACAAGGGCAATGAAATAACAGTGTAATTACATATTGAAACATGCATTACATGGAAACTTATTTATTTTGATAGATTCATATGAAACCTAGAATCATGTTTCATCTGTATTGTTTTGAAGTCATTTACTACAATGTCACAATAATACAATTATGAATTATTATTGCAAAAATCGTTCATTTATTTAATACATTTTGACATTTAAACAAAGGAAAAGTTTAATTATAACAGTATACACCAACAAAAAATATCAATTTCTATGTTTCATTATTTTTTATGGTGAAAGCCAATTAAGGAGAAAACAATGAATTGTGTTACAAATAAATTTTCCTTCAAAATGTTTATTTTAACATTGGAAAGTATGAAAAGTGAGCAGAACTTAAAATTCTGACAGTTTTGAACTTAAAGCAGAGAACTTTAAGACAATAATTACATTATATATGACATCTGCTTGGTGGCTTGCTTATTTTTGCAGTTTCGAAAGAGATCTGAGCGTCTTCTTGTCAAATTGATTGTCGCCGATTCCACCAAGCCAGTTATTTTGCCACCATGTCACACGATATGCAGTTATCCTCGGGGATTTCCCAGCATCTTCTAAGTGTGGAAGAGAAAAAATAAGTTTATTATCCCGGAAGAATATGTTGGATTTAGAAGATACAGTCTTCCTATTGAAATTTAAAGGCTCAACATTAATGCAGACGCACTTCTTCATTCTTAAATGTATTGATAAGCAGTAGATTTTCTTATTTACGAACTTTTTGGAAATACAGTTGAATATTTTCATGAGAATTAAATACTCATGAGTTCTCCACTCTAGATAGTAAATATTTAACTTTAAGTTACTGAGCAATACTGAGTTACTATAAGTAAACTGAGCAATTCAAAATGCTTTACATTTGAGAGGCTTTTGTTGAACAGAAGAATCCCACGATTTATAACAACAATATAATAAAATTTTGTTTCTTTAATATCTCCACGTATTTTAGTAAAATTTTACCAGAAAAAAATTGATCTTTTTGTTTCAACCCAATAAAAAATTAGTTCGAATAATCACACTTATCCATGAAAAAATGACTGTAATATAATTAAATAACATGCGAAAGCATTGAAGTCGGATCAATGTGTTTTTCCAATCTTTATTTAAAATGATTTTTCTATCCAATCTACAATTTAATTGAAATAACGTTACTTAAAACCTAGTTTAACAACTGCTGGAAACGCCAATTTACACCGAAAAGTCCCTAGAAACTTAAATAAATGTGAATGTAAAATTTGCAAAATATTTCATGGTTTTTAATAATTGCAATATAAATTGATTTAATAATACGTGAACTGTCATTTTTTGTAACATTTTAATAATTATCCGGAACTCCTCATTTTTTATGACTAGTATTTCTCTTTAAACATTCTTCAAGTCGATAAAAGATTACATTTCCCATGAAATTCATGGAAAAAGTAATTTCATTTGGAATAAGATTTAAAAAAATAGTTTTCTCGCAAAAAAAAACATTTTAATGAGCATGTGAAGCGTATGAAACTTTTTAATTAATCATACAGATGTAAAAATTAATGGCGTTGTTTAATATAAAATTTTAACCTTGAGATCTGTTCCAAAACAATTGAATTTTCATTTCATGAATTCAATGTCCCTAAACGATCTTTTTGTTATAACTTGTGTATTTTTCAATGTGACGTCATTCAAAATACCATTTTAACTTCACACAAACGAGTGCTTGAAATTTAAATTTTTAAGTTAAAACAAAATAACAATTGACACGTTTCACGCGATTAATTCAAATGTGTTAATATATTTGAAGGTACTGCCATGCTTCATCGTGACGTACGCGTTACCAACAATCTCGTTCTATGAAATGGTTTTACATTATCAACAACAATTATAACGAACAATTATCGTTCGAAATTTGGTCCCTTCGAATTCGAAGTATTTCTGTGCAATCATTCTCGAATGGACGATTAATTGGAGTGAAATTATAACGAAACCTTCTCTTTTAAACGTACCGTTGTCTCACTGATGAGTGTCGCCACCACGTGTCCATCGTAGTATTCGAGGAGTGACGGGAGTTGTTCACTTAATCTCGACCTTCCGTCTTCGGATCCATAAAAGGCGATCATCGAAGGAACGGCCGATGCCAAATATATCTCCTTGCCCTGTCGAGTCTCATTATCAATCAGTGCAACATGTGTGATCCACCAATCCATTTCCACTTCCTCTCTCTTCTTCCTCTCCGCCTCCTCGAGGATTCCCTTGAATATCTCTCCGTCTTCCGAATACGGAAGTCCTTTGTTTTTTAATACAAAATACACCGACAACTGCGACAAAGCAGAGGCGAGAAGTGCGATAGCGTCTATGTCACTCGACCAATTCCCACCCACGAATACCTTTCCCTCTTCAAAGTTAGCGAATGACCAAAGGTCACTTCCATTCCGTTCTCTCCCGTCGTGGTCTCTCAATCTCGGATAAATTCCTCCGATTCCATTAGATTCATAATCCACTAATACTTGGACGGTCGATTGAAATTGAAGGAATTCCAGAATGGACGCCGTAATGCGATCCTCGTCGTACAGCATTCCGTATCTTCTCTTCATGGTCGAACTGTTCTCTCCGTTCATTGGCTTCACTTCCGTCTTCTGCATCATCGCCTCGATGCATTGCTCTTTAAAATCCGTTCCACTAGGTGCAGCTGGTATCGGTATTAGTGATATAATCGGCGTATCGATTTCTTTTATGTTTTGCACTTCCTCAGTAGTCTTGTGAATTTCTGATTCAAGTTTTATCGGAATTTCCATTCCCTCTTTCCCCTGCTTTTCAATGGATTCCTTCATAGAAGCGACTTCTTTGGTCATCAAAGATTTGGCTTCATCCAATTTTTTCTTGAATTCCTCTTGGGAAATTTCAATATTGGACGTAATGGAGAATACATTTTCCTGTTTGCAAGCCATGTCAGCAAGAGGCTGCCTCAATGAAGTCAAACCCGTATTTATAGCACTTTTAATCTCAGATATCTCAGCTTTCACTGATATTAGAACTTCTTTCAACTTCTGCACTTCTTTGGTTACATTCTGATTCTGAAATTCCAACTTTTTTGAAAGCTCGAAACCATCTTTCCTCTGCTTTTCAATGGATTCCTTAATTGATGTAATTTCTGCTGATTGCATTGCGTTGGCTTCATCCAATTCTTTCTTGAATTCCTCCTTGCTTAAGATACTCCTTGTTTCTGATGTCTCTGTTCTCATTTCTTTAATGAAGTCCTTAATTAATGTGAGTTCGGCGTACAACTCTTTCAAACCGTCTATTAAATCAGTATTTATTTTTCTAGATTCGTTATCTTGCCTAGTTTGCATTATTTGTTTTATTTCTTCGCGATCCTCGTCCCCAGGGTGACTGGTGACCAATTCTTTTGCAACTTGAAGTGGAAATTTCCCTTCCTTGTCTCCCATTGAAATATCGCCGTAGCTGATATATTTCTGTGGATAAAGGTGGAAATCTGTAATTACTCAAAACGGTAAATTATTTCCACTAATTTGTTCATTTGTTTCAAATACGAAAAACTATTGATCAGTCCATACATTTTGTACAGAAACTGAGCTTTGTTGAGTGTCCAGAGTAAAGGTATTGCCTGTTAAATGTTACCCACGTAGCATTGACATTTTTTAGAAAAAGATTTATATTCAACTGAATTTTATTAATGTTTTTGTGAAATCTATTGATATCTTATAAGCGGAAATGGTATAAAGGGGTCAAATATAATCACAAGCGTTGTTGAGATGTATTATGATACACATGCCATCCGCTGATCAACTCTAATGTATTCCAATTGGGATTTTCGTTAAGTGATCCAAGAGCCATAATTTGAACAATCAGGTTAATTTAAACTCTTGCGTAGTGAATAAGACGATGACTTATTCTCAGTTTCATGAGAGTTATTAGTTGTCCACCACGTGTAAACAAACAGAAAAAATACTCAATATTGACGAAAGTGATGACGTGTGAGTGTAAAATTATGAAATAGTTTGTCAGGACAGATTATACATCAGAAAAACTACGATGTTACAAGTGGCTTAACATGTATGAACAATTGCTCGTCCACATTGAATTATTGAGTAAATATTCGCAGTTGATATAATTAAGTGAGATTACTATATTATCTGAAATAATCCCAATGTGTGTTTTTATATATAATTCTCTGCATTTTGGAAATTAAAATGAACGAATGAAAAAAATGGAAAATTTTTCAAATTCTCAATTTTATGATAATATAAGATACGGCTGTTCCTTAATATTTTCAAACATTCCTTAAAATATAAAAATAATATTCGGCAGGTTCGTAAATCAACCCCTTCATTTCATTTCCCTGCTCACCAATAGAAATAAAATCATTTAAAAGATTTGAAAGGAACCAATGACCGAATATGAGTACATTTATCTGAGGAAAATAAATCTCGATGTAAATAATATTTGCCACAATGTCAAAATTTTAACTGTCACACGCAAATATAGTGAAGCAAGGACTATGAGATTTAAAAAAATATCATTCACAGTTGAGTGGGTCTCGAACACGGATAAATCGATAAAGCGCCTATCGCTTTAACCAGAGAAGGTGGAAAAAACTTATTTTCTCATAAAACGAGGAAGTCTTTACTTAACATAAGTTTCTACATCACATAAGAAAAATGAAATATAAAAAAAGCAATTAAGTGCAATGAAATTGATGATACATTATTTTTTCTTTCAGTTGAAAGATTTGGACACAGCGTAGATTCTAGCAATATCTGGACCAATTACGCTTGACTTAAAAAAGGACTTTTTTAAAACAATGATACTTATATATAGGTAACAGCCGAGGAGTTACAATAAACGAAGTGTTTCCCAATATAAATAAAGTGAGAAATGCAAATATGGTAACATCTTTCGTTTTTAACGAGACGAGAGGTCAGATTCCTCGGAACTGCGGAGAAAAGGATCGGTGTTGATATTACGTTGAATGTACTTTGCACAAAAAATCAAACTATATATATTAATTAAAATACGCAATGGATATATTTTGGTGCAATTACCGCAAAAATAACGTAACAATGAGTACATTCTAGAAAATTGTACAATCGCTGAGTAATTCGAAACCCATTGTAACTTTTAAAAGTAAGTACACCTCATCATTTACTATCATATGAAAAACATATTCCACTTTTCCCATATTTCTCTAAAAATGCGGTTCATTTTTATATAATTTTGTTATTAGTTATAGGTATTTAAATATTTATGGGACAAACCAACGTGTGTAGCATTACCATCAAAGGGCATTTCCTCTTTTCATTCACTTATCTTTTAGGTATAAACATACAGAAGACTTGGATTTTAGCTGTAGCAAATATAATTTTTTGGTGATATTTATTTAGTGAGATGATGCAAAACAAAAGTTTATTCGGTTTTGATGGTAAAAGAGAATGCACCCGTTTCAAGGATAAAATATGACGAATTTCTAAAAACATCGATGGATTCTGGTAACTCAAAGGGTTTTAGGGAATCATAGATGAAAATGCAATTAATGCTAACACACCAAGCATTTTAATTTCAGATAAATGTTAAAAGTAAAAAATGAAACTGTTTTTAATGACGATATTTTGATATGTTTTATAATTTTTTCACGTATTTCATTGTTGTTTTTTTTTCACGAAATTCATTACGTTGTTTCCTACTCTGCCTATTCTCATTAGAAAAATTAACTGATTAATAATAGGCAAATATATTAAATAAAAGTGAACTGTTAATAACTTTTCAGAGTTTACATTTAGGAGTACGAGATTCCGGCATTGCCATTCGACACTCAATCCTATCCCACCGGAGCCTGAGGCATTATAGGGAGCTTTAGAGGAATAGTTTGGTTTCTGAAATATTGATAACATTGCTTCAATAAACGATACCATGGAAATATTTTCCAAACTATGGAGCTAGACTATGACAAGTAAAATCTCTTCAAAATTGGCCAATCGGACTATTTTATATTTGAGAAAAAGTTTCAACAGCATCTTGGGACACATTATGTCAGTGGAAAAAATTTTTCTCTGGATTACGAGATTCATTGAACGAACCTTTGGAGAAATATTGTCACCAAGGGTTTAAGGAAGGATTGGGATTGCTTTTTGAGTAAACCTGCTTGCGATTTGTCTGTAAAGGGCTTTGTTCCAGAGTGATTGTACGGATTTATATTATTTTATTTTTCACCAGTAACTTTTATAGCAATAAAAATGAAATAAATAATGTTTCAATGTAAAATATCTATAGAAATGATTGAAAAGTACTCGTATATAATCTTCATAGTCAAGCCATTTTCTATAAATTTGAAAGAAATATTCAAATGAGCCGTTTCTTCATAGTTATATTTTCTATACTCCTCGGTTCTGGCATATTGTACAAAATACAAAGACGTTTGAATTTTTTTCCGCACAGCAACCCAAAATATTGGCTATGCCACTTGCTGATTAGTGCATTAAGAAGCTTGAGTGGCAGAGATATTAACTCTGCAAACGTGGCTTACAACGCAAAACGTAAGTATGAACAATTTTCCAAAATAATGCCAGATATGTCTCAGGACTGAGGAGGGTGTACTCAATCCTCACGTTAACGTTTTTTATAACTAAATGACTAAATTTTCATAAAGGAAGGATCCATTTAATTCACATATATTTGAGAGCCTGATATCGAACCAATTGCCATGAAATTGAGTACACAGCTCCAATGTATAATAGATATGATATTTTAAAGGCTAAAATCTTTTAAAATATTGGTACATTTGACAAAAAAACAATAAAACTACCAATGTTCGAATAATATTATAGTCTTGGACAAAAGTCCATTAACCACGGTTCGTATTATTTCACAGTGAATCTTTAAAAATGTAATACATTTATCATTTAGTTTCAATCGACGGTAGTAAACATTAAAGAAAAACAATAAATGAATTGAATACATACAATAAGAACATATAAACAACTGCTTTTTTGTAAAAATAATATTGAGGTCCAACTCTTATTTAAGCAGTCGATAAATGTGATTTATTTCTATGACAGTTTTAAGTAAATTAGTAGGAAAAATTTCTAAAAAAATAAACTAAAGCTTAACTTTAAATTCCCTAAGCAGTTTTAATTTAAATTATCAGATTTTTATGTTATCCTGGAAGAAATATGCGTTGCTTTTAAAGAATGTGATATAAAGAATCCACTTAATACATGTATCAAAAAAAATATTAATTTAATGATGTTTCATGGAAATGAAGGAACGTTTAAGAAGAGTTTTCTCAGGCAACCAAAATATTGGGAATACCAAACTGACACAGTGTTTAATTTTGAATTGCCCTACGCAAATTATGCGTTGTGAGGAAAGTAACAGAGAAAAAAATTCTGTAAATTGTTCGTTACTTAAACGTGAATCACGGAATGAAGCGCTGATTGCTTAGACCAGACTGAGGAAGAAAAGGCTCATCATCGAATGAAATTGAATTAATGTACAGAAAATAAAATACAACGTCCTATAAGAAATTTAAAGTGAGAAAACGTACATAAGTACAGTAACATTGATTGAATGTCCATGAAAACTGCTTCTTATGATTTAGCGAAACGTGTTGAGTGCGACGCATTTAGACACGATGCATTACATTGTATATCCGACAGAATTTAGCGCAGTACTGTGAGTGTAGTTTCTTCACAACTCAAAGTATTTTAAGTGAATGAGGATGCCATAGTAGCTGAACTTGTAAATGGATTTTGCGAGAAATAGATAGAACCGGTTTTGAAACACAGTCGAAGCGCTTTATGCATTTATGTAGGTTGAATTTAGCACTTAACACATTGTTATTTCTAACCAATATTTTTGTCCAACTTTATCACAAGTTATCTTTCTCTAACCGGCCCCAGAGTTAGTCGGACTGACAAACAATGGGAATTGCGACAAAAGAATTAAAAAATATTGTCTTGAGCTGTTTAAGGAGATGATCTTCCATTCAATGACTAAGTATTCATAATACTGAGGTACTCCTGTGATTCTTTACATGTTACAATGCAGTGAAAGGATATCACAGTCGAATTATGGGCCAGAGAGAAAACAATCGTCATTCTTTAAAAAACTGTAATTGTCTGTAAAACTGTGCAATTGGCAAAATACTTCTCTTTAGTGCTACAAAAATTTAATATAACGTCTTTATAAAACAGGTCAGAATCCATTAAACGCACTAACATAGAGAGTACGCTTTGATGAATGATAATTTTTTTGATATTTTACAACCTTTTGCAATAAAATATCCTTTTATACACAATATGAAAGAAAGCAATTAAACCATTGACATTCAATTTAAACACGATGAATAATGGACTAATTATGGCGTTGTTGTTAATGTAAACATCACGGTATTATATTTAAGCATGCGTAACTGCATTTATTTTTTTCAAAGTTGAATATTTGATTAATTTACAACCTGGCAGATATTTACTGAATTTTTTGCGATGAAGTTTTAAATGAATCGCAAGAAACATTTGTGATAAATTGCTATATGTAATAACTTTATATAACTATAACACAAAAACATTTTTAAAAATTTTCTTTTCCAAGAACAATCACACAATATTTTCGTAAATGCGAAAATACAATAGAAATAGACAAAAATAAAAAACTATGTACACGTCCAACACAAAAAGGGCGCAAAAAGGTTTGACCAATAAATCTTAAATATAAAACTCTACTCTATATCTATAAAAAAATAGTACCAAATCTAGCCTACTATGGAGAAAGGTACAATCATTAATTTAAAAAAATGAGCCCGGCGTATCGCGTGAATATTGCCACATTGTTTAAAAGCTTAAAAATATTGGAAAAATATATACCTGGCGATGATATTAAAACGTGCAATGGCAAAAAATATCGACTCAAGAGACGCAGATTTTTTAAATATGAAGTATGAATATTTTTTTTTCGCAGTAACTGCAACACCTTGTCAATTCCGAATAACTAGTTCCTCATACTTGAAAAATATAGTACCAAAAACTCGTATAAGCCGTGTATTTTTATTCGTTTATGAACTTTTTATCATTGCACAACATTATTGAAAGAAAAAATTGAACTTTCGTAATGCTTTTTATGTAAAACTGGCATTTTAATTGTTGCAAATCAGTATTGGTTACAATCTCATGAAATAAGAAAATATATTCTGGCTAAGAGAGACTACTTTTTGTGAAAGGAGTCTGGCATGATACAGAGGCCGAGGCAAAGAACAGTTACAACAGAGTGGAATTACAAATAGGAGTGGCGTACCTTGTGAATATTGCCTTGTCTTTAAAAGCGTCCTTTTGATGAGAACTTCGTTAGTAGTTAAAAAAGGAGAAAGGAGTAGAAATTCTTGAAATCACCGGTTCACTTCCTTTTCACTGTTAAAAGGTTGAAGATACCTCCTCTTTCGTTTAGTGCCAAAGAAAATATCTCCAATCCCCAAGTGGCCGAACGTTGTAAACTGAAAGAAAGGATAGCATTTTATGTTTGAGTTCACAATAATACTGGTATTAAAATAAATCAAATCTCAGGAAATATCTGACATTCGTATGATATCGTGATACGTCAAAGTTTTTTCGTGTAAACAACAAGTTCTTTGAGACTCAAATGCACCAAATATTCATATTGTTCAGTATATTCCAATTCTCATGCAGTTCGAGTCTACTGAAGAGAATTTCTCCCAAGCACTACATTACTTAGCATAAACTTTTGATATTACAACAAATTAAACCTAAAGAAATTAAAACAGTTTATACCGTGTGAGTACAGAATGTCCTCCTTTGCTGGCGTTGACTTCTTGAGAGCGAAGTACGGAGTCGTCGTCTGAGATGATCTGCTGCTGCAATGACTGGGTGGTCAGAGTTTTCTCTCCTGTCCTGTCCTTATCGGTGTTCGAGTCGAGTCGATGATTTGAATGTCTGGCTTCTCGAACGCCGCCTTTGTATGTCCGGGGACGGGCAGATAACGGAGCAGGAGGAGGAGGACCTTACTTTTCCTTGTATAGCCTTCGGCAAATAAAATACCTGCCTTAATTTCCTTGCATAGCCCTTGGCCAATGAAATACCTTCGTACTGGTCGCAGTGGAGTGAGTATGGCAGGTGAGCTGCGCATTCGAGAAATTTCTAGAATTATATACGCAACAGCGAGTTATCGGAAAATGACGCAATCCGTTCAAGAATATCCTCATCCGATTTCCTCAACTCACCCTCTTCCCAGTTCGGCGACCGGCCGAAGGTCCTTATCAGCAATGGCCAGCCAATACGCCACCGACTGTTATCTCGCGCGAAAAATGTCCTTATATAGATAGAAAGAGTAAGGAAAAGCATAGGAATTGGAAGGGTGGCCAAAAATAATGCGTACGTACGCTATTCTGGAATAGGTGGAAAATTAGTTATTGGTCTTTATCTGAGCAAATACGTATCAGTTTAAGTTCTCATTTAGTATATACTAGGATTAATTGGTTCGTCTAAGTATTAGAGCAGTCTCCCCATCTACTCGGAGGTCGGTCACCAATATGTTAACGAATGCTATGTACAGTAATTCATCTCCCAACGGACATTGTCCATTCGGCGGTTTGATACGCACATTGAGATCATAGGTGTGCCTAATCTTTCATAAACTACGCTACACCTGATGTAATTTTTAACTGTCCCTGTGAAATACTTGCATGGAGTAACACATGAAGAGAGGGAATTTTCTCGTCCGAAAACCCTTAATATGCAAACAATTATTATTACATTCACGCTACGCCTAACGACCCTCACGCGGCTTGGAAACGAGATAGCATGCACGAACGCGGTTCTCATACCCATCCGTGTATGAGAACCGCGTTCATTAGTTCTGTCACACGTCATCTGACGTTTAATCAATATCCTCACTCACCATCAATGCGGAAATTCCCCCTGTCAAGGCAACCTAGTACGTAAGCATCTTTTAGGTTGCATAGGGGATAGGGGATTTTAGGGGATAGCCGTTTGATCTAGCATCCTGTAAAGGAACAGATACTAATGGCAAATCCAGTGAGAGACACCAAAACCCGGTTCAATTTATCAAGAAACTACTCAGAATGAAGTGTTGTCACAGGGGACAACTGTCATCAGAGTGTCGAGCCGGAAAACCCATAATGCTTAATTTATTGTTTTTCTAAGGAGGCAATTTTGCTAAAAGGATTTAACCAGATAACCCCATCATGTAAAGGAGCCTAAGAAGGGAACACATAATTTTTTACCATCATATGTTTGTAATTTTAAGAACTTGAATGGATAGAGATAAGTGTCATTTGTTTGATTGTGAAGACTTAATTTTCTTTAACAGAGAAAAGATGTGAACATGAATTGAAATAATTGCTATGGGCTATGATTTTGAAAACAAAAGCAGCCGTATTGTGTATTAAATGTAATGAACAATTTAACCCCTATAATGCCTGTAGATAAAAGAGTGTGAATCATCAATATATTTAATTATTCCCTCCACCATGTTCTAAGTTAAACCAGCCCCCTGACACTCCCGATGCTTTCCCATAGGAGCTCATGTCTTCTTATTGAAGCTGTTCCCTTATTAATATATGTGCCTGGTTATGGGTTTCGGTTTAAGTGAAGTAATTTAACAGGAGTAATATTACTCGATTCATGCACAGTTGTTATTTTTATAATTGGCGCCTTAGCAACACATTTAGTACATACAGTTGGAGCTAGCGCTCCTATCGGAAAACATTCGCACCGCATTAAAAAATTGTCTCACTAGTGCTGCCACATAGCGGTGGTCATATAATCTACGTCATGCTGAGAAAATACATCCAACATTCCTCAATCCGCCGCTTCTTTTTCGAAGAGCCGCCATGGGTCCAAGAGTGCATGATTCAATAGGTATGCCCTTCCAGAGAAGTTGGTTTGCGTGTGTCGGATGAGGATAACATGAATTTAATGTTGTGAACGCGGAAATTGCATGCATTAATTTACTTGTATTATACCTGTGCAGTACTGTGCTCAATTTTTTCAACATTATGTGTCGAAAATTGTAGTTATTTGAGGATAAATCAATCATATCGTGCACGTATTTGGTACCAAGCTGCAATACGGGCTGCAGCCATAAATCAATGGGGATTTTGCCGTTTAAAGTCCATCGAACCTGGAACAGTGCGGTGCCTGGCAACGGGAAATACCCCGACATGATTTTCTGCTGAAGGAGAGTCATCGGGTGTGCGCGAAGCATTTTTTAGAAGAGGAAATTATGAGGAACGTGATCCATCGTGACAAGGACAGAAACGTGTTTGCTGTTCTATGCAACATTTTTAAAGATTTTTGGGATTTGTTTGTGAATGTGAATGAGTCATCATTTTTCTTTTCATGCATTCAATTATTGTTTTATCTGTATTTAATGCTGGTTAGGGGATAATATAAGCTTTGTGAATATTCTGCCATTGTTAATGTCACTATTTAATCATAGTGGACTTCGTGCAACAATTTGTGTGTGCATATATATTCATATTTTCAGCTAGCACATCCGGATTTTTTTATATAAAAAAATAAGTCAACGCTAAGGAAGAAACATTGACGGAAACTGTTGACGCAGCGTTGAGGTATTTTTAACATAAACCCGTTGAGCAGTGGTTGATCTACTCCTACTCCCGACAGTATTGTCCTCTAATAATTGTATTTTGGCTCAATTTCGTCATAATTCATGTATTGAATGTATAATGTGTTGAGATCATCGTATATTCGGCTGAGCAGAGCAATTATTCATGTAAAATAAACGTATTTCAACCGCCAATATGCATTCAGTGGAGTGCGTTCAAGTGTTTTCCGTTCACGAACAAAATATTCGCCTTATGGTTGGTTCTATGATTCACATAATGCATTCTTTCAGTATTATACCTTGATTCTTTTCACGGAATATAACATTAACGCATGTAAACATGGGTTTAAATAATACGTATCATCGTCGTCTGTTCGGGCCGATGTTTCGCTACGCCCGGCGCGCATTTAACTCTGGGCAACTTTACAATCATCCTTACTTGCAATATTGTTGGTCACTCTGCTGTTCCTTTGGTTCATGCCTAGACCCCATCTTGCATTCTGCGCTTTTACGATTCTTTACAACGCTTGTCCGCTTGTCGTTTTAAACTGTTCCTTTTAGTTCAATCATCCTTCATTTACCGTCACTTTTCAATATCATTCATACTTCATCGCTCATTTCATATTAGATGTAGGTTAGGATGGGGCTTAGATGGAGGTTTACTCCCTTTTTCTAGGTTTTCTGCCGAGTTGGTTCATGTTGATGACAATGTTTTGCCGGCTGTCCTGCTGGCTTACTTAGGTCCATGTAACTAAACATGGACACGAGGAAGCCAGCAGGATTGCCGGCGAAATATTGTCCAAAACACGGTAGAACACTAGAAAAAGGGAATCAACAACCATTAAACAGTATTATCTAGTTCCCAAGAAGTTCGTAACTTGACTACAAGAGGTCACTACTGTTCCGGCTCTCTTCGAAGTAGTTCGCTGTGCGGCCTGGAGATGGCGTTGTATCTTGTTTCGTAAACGTGTTTCCTTTACGTTGCGGCGTTTTGATGCCATTTTTTCCTCTCAGTTTCCCCGTTGTTTACATAATGTTTATATATACAACCTTGTTCTTAAGAGTGTTGTTTCAGTGTTGTTTATGTAATGTTGACGTAAATAACCAGATCCGTGCTATCTGGGTTTGCATAATCTTCCTCGTTTAATGTATCAATCCTCCCTTCGAGGGAAACCTAGCGTTTAGGAGAACCTCAAATTTGTTTGTGTTTTTCTACGATCTTTCAACTTTTCAGAAAAAATGAATTATAATTCAGGAGAACGAAAAAGTCACATTTCTCTGGTTCAAACCATAGTTGTTTTAACTTCCATTTCCATGTCACATTAAAAAATGATGGCTACATATTTGAATGGCTATTTTTACTGTTCATGTTTAGCGGGATTCCGAGAATTTGGAAAAAAGTAATAAAATAATTTTAAATATTTTTGGCAACAGCAACAACTTTCTAATAAAAAGTTAAGATTGGATATTTTATATATCTCTATCGTATTCATTGTTATGGGTCTCCGGTCAGGATCCATTAAGGAGGTGGTCTGGCCTGTGCACCACCCAGGCTTCCATAGGAACATATTAGTGCACTAATGATTTCTTGGAAAAACATATTACCTCCCAACTGGCATATCCAAGAAAATATTGGGGCAAGACTGAAATATTTGGGAGAATATAACCTCACTCTTCTTGGAATAACTCATTATCTTTTCAAAATTTTTCTTGGCGTGTATTCAAATTGAGGCGTTAACGTCCTGTACGCATTTCCCTTGCTCCTGCAAGGATTTCTTTTCAAATGATGTTTCGGTGGAATTACAATATTTCTTGGAATTATATCGCCAGGATTTTTTTTAGAAATTCCTTTCGTTGGTTCCTTTTAGCTATCGTTAGTTTTGCTTCCGTTCTCGACGGGTTCAGATCATTTGTTTCTTCGACGAGTGGAGCATTCAGCGAATTTCACGGACGCGACTTTGCTTGTTCTGCAAAAATGTCCAAGCTAACCACGGACCAATCCATCGTAGAAATATTGACAAGAAGTGACAGTGAGGACGAGGATTTGTTCAGTGACTCTGAAAGTGATATTTGTCAATGTTTGTAGTGATGAGAGAGTGGATTTGGCCATCAAGGATCTAAAATGTGAATATCTGAAAGTGCAAATACCTAGGAATATGCGACGTGTATTGAAAGTTGTCATTCCCCTTGAAGTATTTGTTGGTCTTTGATACAATGCGCTTTTGCTGAAAACCGTAAAAATAACCGTAGAACTTCGTTTAAAATTTCTAAAGGCAGTGCAAAATGAAAGGTATACATTGGTGTACTGATATTCCCTGCAAAATCAACAATTTTAAAAAATTTAAATCACCTTAGTAACACTATTCTGACCGCATAAATACACCGCGATGGGCTACCTTCGAGAAAAGGGTCGAGGATTATATTTGGTCAGTTGCCGAGAAAAAGGTCCGGCACCCCGCTAGGCAAGGTCATTAAGCGTAGGAAGCGACTACCTGGACGATTTCTTGCCGCGAGAGAGCTCCGTACAGGGCGACGAAAAAAATGCTATAAGCATTCGTACAGCCAAAACCATCTTTCCGTGAAGGAGTCCGGCGCGAAAGGGTTAAATCTGGTTTCAATGCTTCTACGTGTTTGTCCTACGAATGCAAAATCACACGATGAGCAAGATATTTTGTATATATCGGATTTATTGAGTGTGTCTATTTTATCTTTGGTGTTCCCCAATAGGTGTTTTAGCTTGTTATTATTACTAAAAGAAATCTTGGTGTTAACCGTCTTAAAAATCTTTTCTAGACCTTTTGTGATTTCCGGGTGGTAGGGTGAGAGCAATCTTCCTGAAATACTCTCACATTCTCAGTAAAAATTTAAAGTATCTGCTTGAGATCTGCAAGTCTATCAACTCTGAGACCTGTTATCAAGATCTTGCAAATCATGAACCAGTGGCCCTAATTAACTCTTGTTGGCTGACTGCTACTAATAGGTATCTTCAACTTTCATTTTTATTAATTAAATTTCCCCATTGCTTGTAAAAAGAAAGATGATACATTCTAAAGAACATTGCGCCTTTATGTAGACTTTCTTGAAGTTATTGATAATACGTTACTGCAGATACAGTTAAATGACAGGACACAGAGCGCAATATTACAAATTACAGTCGGATGCCATTTGGCATCGCTAGGCGCTAATGGGCTAACATGATTCTTTACCAGCTCAAAGCTCCAAAAAACCTTTAATCACTTCACACTCGTATGCATCTAGTATCTACGCTCATTTCCTCTCACATTGATTATTGCTGTCTGTTTTATCAAGATTTATCTGGAGAGCATATTACAAAGCTCCAACGCTTATTAAATATATGCGTAATGTTTATTTTCAACATTTATAAAGATGATCATATTTCCCATTATTTTACCCGTCTTGCATGGTTGAAGGCAAAAATCTAAAGAAAATACTTACTTTGTACGTTTCTGTATTGCCTTTTCAAAAATGAACAATCCAGTTATTTCTAGCAATTTTTTTTGCAAGAAATAATAGGTCAAACATATCGAATAAAGTGGCTGCTGATTTCCTCATCACCCCCAACATAGAACAACCACTCATCAAAATTCTATTTCTGCTTTCAAAGCACGATTATGGAACAGTGTTCCAAGGGTTGTAAAGGATTCTGTCTCTTTGCCTGTATTCACGCAAGGATTTTTTCGTTACATACAAGCCCTTCAAAGAGTTTAACAATTGTCGTTGTTTTTCTTCTTTTCTGTTTTCTTATAACTATTATTACAAAATAAATCATACCATTCATATAAATTTTTGTTATTTTGTGAAAAATAAGCTCTATGTATTGTATAAACCCTTTTTTACGTTTTTAACGGACAATCTTTAAGTCTAAGAGTAATAAACTATACAATAATTAATGGCACATACTTGCATTCGTTCAGAGCAGAAATAAAAAAAATCGCCTTTTCTCATTGCAGAAATTATCAATCCACCCGAAACATCGATTTACCATCGATATTAAATTCGGTTGCTAGTTGAAAAGGAGGCTTATCAAGCTAAGGTAGCGTTCCTCGGTTCCTTCGACAAAGTAATGCAGCTTTACTCAATCTCAGTGAGACTCAGGACTGAGGTTAGGCGTTCGATACGAGTAACCGCTGACCAAGAATGGGCAAAGGCTCCCACGTGAGGTGTGACTATTGTTACGGGCCTAAGTCTTTAATACACTGACCTCTGATCTTCAGTTGCCGGAATTTGATATGTTTTCTTTTGTTTGGGACCAACATTCTCAGACATACATTGTGCACATCCTTCGCAGTTATCCATAAGTGGATTAGGTTCGTACCACTTAATTTTATACGACAAACGCTCACTCCAAACCTCATCACTTCTGGATGAATTTTTAACTGTGAAGTTTTTGTCACAATATGACATGTATTCTATATATATTAACTTTATATATATATATATATATATATATATATATATATATATATATATATATATAAATACGTTGATGGATTGGAGTCAGCCATGCGGCAATGAACACACGATGTGGATAGGATGGAGGAGATAGACACACAAAAAAAAAGAGAGACGATCACACTTACATAGCTAGCTTTCGGAACTAGTCCGTCTTCCGACGGACGGACTAGTTCCGAAAGCTAGCTATGTAAGTGTGATCGTCTCTCTTTTTTTTTTGTGTGTCTATCTCCTCCATCCTATCCACATCGTGTATATTTATATATATATATATGTATTTATTCTGTATCCGTTTGGTTCTCTCTCTGTCAATTTTTGAGCTAGAAGAGTTAGATTTGGTGCGTTGATTGTGGAATATCTGCCTTCATGATTTTGTTCTAGCTTTGGATTTTTATAGCATGGGCGTGAGGCAGGGGGTGTTAGGACACCAATTGTACAAAGGTAATAGATATTTGGGGATAAAAAAGTGCAAAGGTGTTTATTTTCGCATATTTTAATCAGTTTTACTAAAGAGAGAAGGTTATCGTTTTCGCCATTAAACGGATAAAAGATTGCAGTTTCTTATTTTTTGACTAAACTGTCTCTTACGAATCAAATTTTCCTAGAATACGCGTTTTTATGTTCAAAATCATGAATTTTATACTTCAGTCAACAAAAGGATACTTCCTTGGTAGCCGTGGAACTAGCATAATCTATAGAAGGGAAATGGGACATTTACAATTGTGGCTGGGTTTTATATCTATAGATAGATATTATATTGGAAACCTAGGCCGTATATCGGAATGTTGCAGATAACGATATATTCAAGGATATTTTCGCCTAAAATTGGCTAAATTCTTTTCAAATGTACTAATTAAATTTGGACCCAAAATAAAAACAGGAGATTGCCTCAATATTATATAATTATTATATTCATATATTATATTTATATATTTATATTAATTTTATATTAATTTATAATAATTTTGTTTTTCTGTCAGTCATCTGTATCCGTTTTGTTTCTTTCTCTGTCAATTTTTTACCTAGAAGAGTAAAATTTGGTGCATTGAATGAGCTAAAACTGCCATCAGGATTTGGTGGACAGTAGTTTAGTGGACGTGGACAGCTCTTGACCTCCCAAAGGTGTTGTTCAGGCAAAAATTAAAATGACTCGTTGATTGGGTGTTCATCACTTTTGATTCTATTCCAATTTTGATTTGAATTTTAATAGGATACAAAAAAATTATTGGTCGGTCCGCGATCCTGAGACAGTGTTGATAAAGTGGCGAGCCTGCACGCTCGTACAGTTGAACTTGATCCTCACCAGTCGGCTCATCATCAAATAAAATCATTCCACTTTTTAAAAAGACGTATGTTGTGGATGAAACTGGCTGATGGATCAAGGCGATATCAGAAAATCTTCCGCCGGATTATATGTTCTTGGTGGCAGAATAAGAAAAAATGACCAAAGTATTTCACTTTCCAGAAATACGCGGTCGAAAATGCAAAACTTTTATGTGCTCAAGCAAATGATTATCAAATGCATATATTTCTTGAGTCTTATTCCGTGACCGAAGCGTAATAATCCCACAATTTTCAAGTATTTTTACAATATAATTGTATTTCTCACCTTTTCGATATTATCGCTGTTAAAACAAAGAGCAACACACGTATGGAATAAAAGGACTCCGCAACTGGTGATTTCAATCTAATGAGAGAAGTCCATTTACGCCTTCTTAAACAAGAATTTTCCCAGTGCATAATATTTATACAATAGGACACTCTTAAAATATAAAAGAAAACTAGGAAGTAGGATAAAGCATTAGACGCTAACAGTGACCGTTGCCCGGCTGCTTAAGATAAGAGGTATCGATGGTATAACTCATCTAATTATTTCCGGTTCAAAAGAGTTATTGGTTTAATGTATTGGGCCCTTTTTGTCACTGGATTTACTTTTTTTGCGTTGACTTTCAGAACATCAATCTTATACAATCTTTTATCACCTATAAATTCATCTTCCTATTGGAACAAAAAGGCGGAGTTTGTAGACTTCATCATTGTAAATCAAGCTTGAAATACCAATTTAAGCATTTATCGAAGACTGTTCTATTGGAGCGTGTTGTGGTTTTTGAAGATGAAATTTCGCAATATTTTATAGTTTATTTTGCTGGAACATTGCGGGACAAAGCAGCACAAAGTGGTCCAGCAAAGAATGCTGTGTTCCATTAATACCTTTAAAAACCAACAACCTGTATCTTAACGTTGAAAAACAGTAACACTTTACGTAGCGCTGGTGCCACGCTACTCGACGCAAAGTTTCTGTAAAAACATTCAAATTTATAATGTTGTAAAGATTATTTCGATGTACGTGTCATCCTTACTGAATACTCTTACGTTATTTGGAGCCTTTCACGATGTCACTATATTTCACCTCTTGATTGATTTGACGTGATTAATCAAACCTCATGGGAGATAGAAACAGCCTTTGATAAATGCTTAAATTGGTATTTCAAGTTTGATTTACAATGATAAAGTCAATAAACTCCGCTGTTATGTTCCATTACGAAGATGAAGTTATAGGTGATAAAAGATTGTATAAGATTTGTGTTCTCAAAGTCAACGCAAAAAAACACCACCACTTGCAGGCTTATATTTATTTCTACGTGAGCACCTCGTTCTTCCATTATTTCATCATGATGATCACCTGGAACCATTAAAAAACAAATTTTCTCTTTAATCCGGTTCTTATTGTTAAGTTGTCAAGAGTAACTGCCTGCGCTACTTCAAAAGCACCTTATTTCTGTATCAATAGCCCTGTGACTTTACACATCAATTCAAGATGGAAGTAGGGATATTTCTGGCGTGCTGACCCAAAAACAGTAAATTACCCTAAAACAGTAAATTTTCGCTCGGCCTCAGCTTTTTGCTTCATTTGGGAATGAATATGGTGATATAATATTGAAAAATAATTTCTAAGGATGAATATGAAAGGTGTTCTTCGATAATATTGCAAACATAGTACTGTAAGTATCTGGATGAGGCGCAAGACAGATAAAAATGAAATAAACTTGAAATTTTTAATGGCCGTCACCTTTTAAGGCTTATTGATATTTTTATGATAAATTTGCATCAGCCACTCTCACTTTGGGATACTTTACGGGGCAAGAGTCATTAATCATAATTAACTACTCAAGAAGTACCCTGAACATATTTAAATAATTATGTGAAATCGATTTTTATCTGAAAGTTCCGCGGTAATTCCTTAATATTCTTCTTTCCGGATAAAATTTAATGATGATTCATCCATAAAAGTATTTGCTTGAAATTTTTTACGTATGTTTGAATAAAATGACATTGGGTGGTCATCGCAAATAATACTTAAATGTTCAGTGAAAGAACTTACAATAGTCCCGGAGACTAAATTGCGCGTATTCTGATTACTTTCTCAACGACGAACTGTTAAGAAAAGACTTACGTTAGACTAATCAATTTAACGGCTAATCGATCACGGATAATTTAACGGAAGATTCCTTGCAAATGTCCACCGTCAAATAGACCTCTTATAATCGACGAATATTTCCCTGGAAAAATACCCCAGTAATAGATTTATGGTTTCTACAACGTCATTGAGGAGAAGTCTACTAAGAATAGAACTATCTTTGACCCATGTCACGGCAGGTGTCAAAAGCTTTTACTCCGACGATAAAAATATTTCAACCACGAGGAAGAGTCAATGGATGTCGTACTTTCCGCTTTTTTTTCAACTCGTACAACACGGGTTTCAATTGACTAGCAGTCATCATAAGTACAACTAATCTTTAGAAGATACGAAAATGACTATGGGGGCTATGTACTTATTACTGCATGTAGACGATATGCTGATACTCGATACTTATCTTTAGTTGGACCCCACAGTTAAATTTAGTTGGGACGGAGCTATTCGTTCATCAGGGAAAGTTTACTTTTTCCATAATTTGGCTTTTATATGGTTTCACAGTGCGCATATAATCACCAAATGACAAACATTTGTTGGGTGGTAAAGTACTGTACGTGGCATAAAATTCAATATTCCTCACCTACCACCGAGTAGTGTTAGACGGCTTTCATATTGAACTGGATGATTTTTTCTAGTCAAATTCGTTGCATATTTCAATCTGCAAAATTACACACACAATATCAAAACGTGCACATTTTTTGGAATGAAGTTCGCATAGAGTTATATGAGAAAACACTTCAACCTTACCCCACTCTGATTTCTCCTTTTAAGGAAAATTTATTGCGCGAGATATCTTGAGATATCCGCTGGTAAATAAAAACTGAAGCTTATATTACATCGAAGTCATTCGGCAATCAGGGAACGTCATAAATAATGTAATCGGATGATAAATTTCTCTTGTGTGGATTGCATCATCTTCCGGCAATAATCTGTATAGGCAATAATCTCTTGCTACGTTATCTGAGTGACGGCTGACGTAAAAAATCAACAATAAAAAAGTCCGATAACAGGTCGCCCGTTGTTCTTGCGATATTAAATATGAATTTTATTCCCTTGGAAATAGTCTTCGCCAAACACAGTTTTCTTTCCTAAAAATAATTTTTGACCCTTTTTCGAAAAAATTACAAAGTCTGTGGGCAAATTGATTTTTTGTATTTTTAAGGGCTTGATGAAACTCAATTGTAAGTGAATATCAACGAAATGTTGATAAGGTTTAAACGTTCAAGCACTGACTTTTATTGGAGTTCAAACACTTATAAATTGACATTAGTTGGAATGAAACTGCTTAGAGGAATATAGAGTTGATATTTTCCAACATGTGATACCTTGAAAATTTAACAATGGAGTACTATCCAATTAAATGTCCTTGATTCTAACGGCTTTTTGAAATATGTAAAATGATCCTAACGTAGCTTTTCAAAAGTAAAACTTTTCTCATTTGGAGTTTTGTAATTAAATGAGCCTGGAGGGTTTTGTGATATGAAAAGAACATAAGTTCACAGCACATAAAATATCAATGGAATTTTGAACACGCCCTATTAATTAGCTAAGGCTTACCGGTGATAACTTATAACATATTTTTGGTAGGGCTTCAGGTTCTCGAAGTAAAACATATTGGCCTTTTACTATTATCAATGTACCCATGACACAATACTGCCTCCAGTACTTTACTCGATTCATCATGGACTCATCTAAAAAACACGGATATAAATACGGTTATTTCACTCATAGGCAAATGGAACAAATCGGTGAGTGAGTTAACTTTGTGTGCTTGTTTTAATATACGGTGGGATTATCCACATCTGTTTATTTCTCAGAGTATATTATTGCCAGTGCATCTGTAGTCGTCTTCTAAATGTTACAGATAAGACAATTCTCGGATACAATGTGTTGATATGGTCGTAAGCCTAAAATGTTTTTCACTACCTTTGGAAGCCTAGGCAAAAATGTAATTCACAACCCTAGGGAGTGGACGCTCTGTGCAGAGAATCCAGAGACTTATAGAAATATGTTGGTATATGATTGCTTTCTGGCTACTGAAATGAGCTATTTTGACGTATGTTTTGGGAAGCAAAACATTCCATCCACTGGTTGCTGGATCCATGAGTCGGAATAAATTTTATTTGATTCACAAATCACTTCATTTTGATGATAATACACAATTACGGACAGATTATCAGATCTACAAAATTAGACCTTTATTTGATCAAATGAACAAAAAATTTACCGAGATGATAGAGTGTTATAGCAATGATTTTTTTCTTGATGAAGGTATGAAACCATACTATGGGTTACATTCAATGAAAATATTTATGAGAGGAAAGCCTATCCGTTTTGCTTGTAAAATATGGTGACCCAGATAGCACGGATCTGGTTATTTACACAAAATTTACGTCAACATTACGTAAACAACACAGAAACAGCCCTCTTACGACCGAGGCTGTTTACATCAACATTATGTAAACAGCGGGGAAACTGAAGGGAAAAAATGGCATCATAACGCCGCAACGAAAAGTAAACACGTTTACCAAACGTGATACAACGCCATCTACAGGCCTGATAGCGAACTACTTCGAAGAGAGCCGGAAAAGTAGTGACCTCTTGTGGCCACGCATCGAACTACTTGGAAAATAGATAATAATACTGCCAAATGGAGGTTGATTCCCTTTTTCTGGTTTACCGCCGTGTTGATGACAATATTTCGCCGGCTATCATGCTGGCTTCCTCAGGTCCATGTATTCAAACATGGACATGAGGAAGCCAGCAGGATAGCCGGCGAAATATTGTCCTCAACACGGCGGAAAACCAGAAAAAGGGGATCAACCTCCATCTAATCCCCATCCTAACCTCAATCTTAGATGTAATGAGCGATGAAGCATGAATGATAACGAAAAGTGATGGCGAATGAAGGATGATTGTCCTAAAAAGAACAGTTTAAAAACAACAAGCGTTGTAAAGAATCGTGAAAGCGCAGAATGCAAGATGGTGCCTAGGCATGGACCGAAGGAACAGCAGATTGACGAGATGGCACGTGAGGACGACTGTGAAGTTGTGTGAAGTTACCCAGCGATCAATGCGCGCTGGGCGCAGCGAAACATTGACCCGAACAGACGACATAGATACGGATTAGTTAAACGCATGTTTACATGCGTTAATGTTATATTCCGTGAAAAGTATCAAGGTATAATAATGAAAGAATTCATTATGTGAATCATAGAACGAACCAGAAGGCGAATATTTTGTTAGTGAACGGAAAACACTTGAACGCACTCCACTGAATGCATAGTGGCAGTTGACATACGTTTATTGTCCATGAATGCATGCTCGGCCGAATATACGATAATCTCAATACATTATGCATTAATCATGACGAAATTGAGCCAAAATACAATTATTAGAGGACGATACGGTCGGGAGTAGGGGTAGATCAACCACTGCTCAACGGGTTTATGTAAAAAATACCTCAACGCTGCTTCAACAGTTTCCGTCAACGCTGTTTCCTTAGCGTTGACTTATTTTTTATATAAACGAATCCGGGTGTGCTAGCTGGGGAGTAGCCACTTTGAGAGGTTACCTTCCTAAATTTAGAATTTTCGCAGGGAAAACAGATAGACCTAAAGGTGCCTCTCTTTGTGCCACAGTGAGAGTCTATTTGTATTAATTTTCTCTCTCCTGGTTCAAACTAGTTTGTTGATACATTTTTTTACATCGCTGACCTTGGTAGAGAAGTTGAAATTTAATAGTTATATGTGCATAGGAACCATTAGCGATAGCGTATAGAAGAGTGTGATGACGGAGGTCCTGTTGCAAATGTGAGCAAAAAAGAGCGATTTGCATTCTTAGCTCTCATTCATACGAACAGTGTAATTTCTCAAATTTGCTAACATAAGAATGCGCACGTTACCATTGCAGCAAACATGACTTCAGGAATGTTTCCAGCCTGAGAACGTGCAACTGTTGGAATTCAAAGTGCAAAGAAATGTTACAATGTTAAATTAAGCCAAAAAATTGCTGTAAAAATTTACAACCATGGCATGGCAGGTGTGGATTTGTTTGATCAACAATGTCCTGTGTATCGTGTGAGAATTAGGTCCAACTAGTGGTACTGCCTTTTTGCAGATTATTTCTAAACAGCAGTATTGTGAACTATTGGCATATTTTCCGTATCAATAATCCCAAAAGCGATCAAATTGACATTTTAAGAGAGACTTCAATTGGGTTAGTTTCAACAGATTCACAGCCAAATTCACTCTCACCAAAAACAATGAGGCAGGCAATCATAGACGGAAGATACGATGAGTATGATCACTGGTTATGTAAAAGTAAAATCCATCGAAGGTGCGGTTCCTTTTGTAAAAGCTTCAAATTAATATATGAAAAGTGTAACGTTGGTGTTCATTCTGATGTGAACATCAAAGAATATCATTTGTGGTATGAATATAATTTGAAAAAAATATATTTATCAGACAAACAAAGATTTTTTTATTTAAGAGTTTATTTTATTTAAGAGTTTTATTTAAGATTTAAGAGATAAACAAAGATTTTTTTTAAAACATGGTTGACTCCATACTTTACTGCCAGTAAAAACTTTTTTATTTCCAAGGATAAGTTAGTTAAATGCAAATGTACTTATTAACAATGTAAGCAGCACAGTGTCCTATTTATTTGATGTTTAGATAAATTTGTTTAAATGAAGTACGATATTATTTTTGTCTTGCTATCCTTTCAATCGTTTTCGTTTAGATTCATATGGACTTTATCCCACCGTGTGTTTAAACTCACAGCCTCTGCAGCAGAAATTATACAGCAGAGATTTTAAAAGCTATTTTTCCAGTGAAAAATGGGTCAAAGAGGGAAACATATTTAAAAAACAGCCTTAAAATCGGTAAAAAAAATAGGTTCGCGAAAGAATGGGTTAAATCGTTAATTTTTTTATAAAATCTGTCCTGATAAACTTCTGCATGCTTATATTCACAAATTCCATCGCCCTTATCAATTTTTCAGTTTTCTCTTGGTTTAAATTATTACGAATGAACATAGACCGCTTGGAGACCTCTTATGAAATGAAGGAAAAGAAATTTTTACATTCACCCTGAAAGAGATAAAATTCTACCCAACATTCAAATTATGGCCCTTGATTTACTTATCCAGCACAGATTAGAGTTTCACGTTATTAAGACGTGTCTGGCGTCTCTTGGAATTTGGTATTGTGATTACTTGTGATCAACGATTGGTTGGCGAAGTGTTCCACCGTCGGGGATTCTAAAATTAAATTATTTAATACTGAATATCTATTTCCGTAAATGGGTATGTGGTGGTAAATCTTGCACTGTAACAATGATCGCGTTTTACGTTTGCTGTATTAATTACTCATCAGAGCAAGTATGTATAAACTTATTGATGTAAATAAACGGTAGGTGATTGCTTACATGGACAAAAATGTTCTCCGTGGAGAGATAAACGTGACGACGTGTATTCCTCAACTTGGAATGAACAATTTTCTCGCAAGGTTTCTCTTGTGATACCTTGTGTTTTGAAAAACTCATAAACTGGCGATGATTAGTTTTGAACCAGCCGTGAAATATGTTAGCCGTACCTTGGAACGTAGAGTGAGTGGAAACGTATAAAATGTACTGATAACTGTAATGTCATTATTTATTTTACGTCTCTTTAACCAATATATCCGTTGGGATTGTACATATTTCTTAACATGTTTATCCATTACTAAGTAACTAGAAAGTCTATTTGTAGGTTATCATTCCATTGAGCTTTGATTCTGTCCAATTCAGTTTTTATACTAATGACCAATTCATTCTTCTTCAGATGATGCTTGTCACAGATTCGAAATCCATTTTTAAAATGCCAGTATCCTAACATCAACAATTTTTTTCGGGCGTCCAAAATTATCTGTGTTTTGATTGAACCCTGTTTGGAGTATATCAAAATCAAAGAGACGTGTAATGGGCTAATATATCATGTATGTGCCTGGAATTCCGGAAAAATATGGATTGAAAGCAGAAGCTCAGCCTTGCCAGCGATGTATGCTTAAATCTTGTTTTAACGTTGTTGTTAGCTTCAAGCAACAAGTGGGATTATTTCAGCGTTATTTTTACAGAAAATATTTCCATAAGTGAATTAAATGCAGGTAGCTCAACCATCATCCTCGTTTCAGCCCTCGATCTCCGCTCCTTCTTAACCCGGCCGACATGCCCTACAATACTTAAGGCAGTCTTTTGAGCTTCACAGGCATCTGTTTCATCTTTAGATCGTCCATCTTTACTTACACAGGTATCCTTCTTATCTCGCATTTCATTAAGATAAAGCAAAATGTCGTAATATATGTCACTTTAAGTTCAAATCCTGAGACAATAAGGTGCTTTGTTCCAGCTTGGTACAGGGAAGTGACTAGAGCAGTTTTTAGAGTCATTTCGAAGGCCTTTTTAGTGGGTCTTTTTTATATAAGGTGATAAGCGATGACTTCTCGTGTCTAAATATATAGTTCTCGTTCTTTGGGCGCAGATTAAAATTGAAAACCCTAAGCCTGCCCTGTAAGGTTCAGAGTGACTGTGACTTCTAATGGAGATATTTCTTTTTGAGTGGTCACTATCAACAGCTCATACTTTTGCCATCTCGAATAGCAAGAAGGCAAAGCGCAGCTCAAATAAAAAGAAAACCATCTTTCTCAATGCCCCTCAGTTCTTACCATGGCTATTTCAAGTGAGGATGCTATTGCAGAAAAAGTGATCAAAAGTGAATTTTTGCAGGATTAAGATAGTTCTAGTTGTATAATTGGAGAAAAATGGTGCCATGATAGTGACAATTCAAGTGTATTGGAACTGAAGGATGACGTTACCCTACCCAAGGAGGAAGGGAAGTCTCGATGACTTTATTTTGATGTCAATATGATGGGCAAAACGGACAGTCTTCAGTCATGAGTTTGTTGTTGACTCAAATTGACTAAGTTTGACTAAAATTTGACCTTCGAAAATTTACCGTCAGAAATTCATAAATGGTCAATATTAGTTGAGAAACAGATGACCACTCTGACAGTTTCACTTGAAAAAATACGAAGTTAGGTTTAGGGCGTCACTGTTATGTTACATTGACGTCGCCATGACGTCTACAATTAACTTCCAAAACACCTTGATGCTTTGCTCCTATCGACTCTCTGATCGCACATATCACTTTATCATTATCACTTAATGCCTATTTAGAGTCGAATGATGCAAATCGGAAAGCGATAATTGGCATTTTAAATTTGGCGCAATAATTACTCATAGCTCAAATATGAACTGTCGCGCCCAACGAAATGCTAGTCTTGCAAGTTTTTTATGAGTACATTTTACCCTTTTTAATTCTGTAATTTCTATTCTCTTGAGGATTGAAAAGGGGAGACTATGCTCGACAAATAGTATTGATCTAGCAAAATTCAATATACTTCATAGAAAAAATACATAAAAAATAAAAATGATTTCTCTTACAGCACAAAAATAAATTCCAAATCTAATTATTAACTGCTGTTACTCTTTCCAGCTGTTGCTTATCGGCCTACCTCTTCCACATTTCCCTGGTATTACACCAGTACGAAAACAAAAGTCAAACTATCACAAGAGTCAAAAGGAATCATTTTTATGTCAACATGACAGAGGTCATTTCAAGTCAAAGTGAGTCGCAAAGGACGTCATTTTGTTGTCCACTTGACAGAGGTTATTTCAAGTCAAACTGATGTCAAAGTGAGTCACGAAGGACATCATTTTGTGGGACCATTTTGATGTCAATATGACTTTTGCACTGTGATCCTGAGGTGACATCATGATGACGTCTATGTGACTTTTAATTCCTCCTTGGGTAGGTAGGAGTGACTTTCTAGGTTATATTCAGCTGCAAGACTCATGAAGAGCCACACTGATTTTTAAATAACCATCTGAGTTCAAAGAAGACAGAGGGCCTATTCATGATAGAGCGATCGGTGACAATAAACTTTCCTTCCTAAAATGTATGCTAGGGGGGAGAGATTTTTTGGTGGCATTGTGAAGAATAGAAAGAAATATGCAAAATATTTCCAACGCTCCACAAAGAAAGGTTGACAAAGACTGGGTAGACGTTACGATGAAATGGTAGCATAAATTGGAGTGCTTGTATACATGGGAATATTCGATTTACCTGAAAGAAGGGATTATTGACATTGTCAAGATATTGACTGCTCAATTGTTCGTAACTCTATCACCTTTGGTAGAAAATTAAAAATTTCAGAAAATTTCCACATAATTGATAAACCTCTGGAAAAAAGCAAGGAGAGAAGGGTTTTGAAGTTAGGGAAAAAATTGGGCCGATTCTTGAGGTAATGGAAACTTTCCATCTAAAGTATAAACCAGGTCATCAGTTAAGTGATGACGAAGCAATGGTTGGATTTAAAGGACGTCACTACATAAAACAATGCGTCTAAGGAAATTAAACTAAGTAGGGACTTAAAATATGGGTTTTATCAAGCAACCATACTAATTTTTATTCAGAGAAATGTATACTTAGGGAAGAAAGAAATCGTGAAATTTTTCTTGAAACGCAAGTTATAATAAATTTAATGAAAAACTGTTCAGGAAAAAATCATCACGTGTATTTGGATAGCGTTTTTTCAAGTGTGACACTCATGGAATTATTACTTACGAATAACACACTTGGATGCGCAACTACACCACCATCTCGTAAGTAATGGCCTGCGTAATTAAAATATAAGAAAAAGCTAAAACTTCAAAGAGGAGAGAGTCGAAATTAACTGAGCGGAAAAGTTACTGCTACGGTTTGGCATGATAAATTTGTGTCCTTCAAACATTTTGCGATCCCAGGAGTAAAGTATATGTACCAAGAAAAACAGGAACAGGGAACAAACAAACTGTGGTCTCTTGTTGACAGTCAATTGCAATGTACCCCAAATATATGGGTGGTGTTGACAGAGCTGATCAGAGAAGGATGTATAACGACTTATGTAGGGAAACGAAATAAGTTGTGATAATATTAGTTTGCCTTAGTGGTGAACACGCAATAGGGAACAGTTTAATACCTCATAAAGGAGCAAATTTACCCTCAAATAGTGGGCATGGAGTAACGCAGAAAAATATTTGTTAAGAACTTTATCGGAAGATGATAGGGAAATTCTCCTCCCGAATAGTAATAGGACGTAAAAGAATCCTTTCGGTTGGCTCTTTTTCACAGAGACAGCACCATTTTCTTAAAATGATCGAGAAGAGAAAAAAGTGCGTGCCTACTCCAGCTCAAAGAGAAGAAGAACTCCTCCTTGACGGGGCATGGAAACGTCAAGGAAGTGCATAGGCTGCGTTTTACCTCTGTGTAAATTAGGATGTTATCTTCAATATCTCCAATAAAATGGGATGAAAGTAGGGAATCAAATGCAACATAAGGTAAGACACCTTTGTTTTAATAAATTATAATTTTATTAAAAACATTCAATTTGTTAAATAAAACACTTCATTACATTTCAAATCATTTTAAGTTTAAAGGATTTAAGGTTAGTGGTAAGTTCCATATCGCGGAAAAAACATGTCTACTATTTGGGCAATAGAGTCTTTAAATTTTGTGCGTGATGGGGAAGTGTTTAAGTCCAGTTTCGGGTGGTTTTAGAAGGAGAGGGTTAAAAATCAGCCCTAGGGTTTTTTTGTAAAAACAGATTTTTGTAAAACTTTTCGGGACAGCATTGGCTATGGTAAATGAAAAGGTGGCCAATAGAGAGTATTATTAACCGCCCTTTTTTTCTCGAAGTTGAATGGGTGACAAATTACAGAATTATGAAAAAGCTAGATAATTGAGTTTTCTCTTCGAAAATTTAGCGATGTGAGATTGATCGTGCGTCTATACTATTTACATATGTGTTTTTCATGTATCTTAACAACAATTCAGCAAATGGTTCTCAATTCGTGTAGAAATCACCAAGTATTTGGTTTTGAGGGGCTTTAGTGCATCACCAATTATTAGGAAAATGATATCAGAAATATATATGCCATAGGTTTCATTATTATAACAACCATGTCAATTACCGATGGTGTAATAATTATTACTTTTGGTGTAAAGAAAAATGTTATTTATTTGAAAAGCAGGAATCTATTATCTATTTATCATGGTCGACCAATATTCTATATTATATCGATATCCTGATTTAATTTGGTGATTTTGTTGGAGGGAAATTAACAAACAAATCTCAGTCTTACTTCCAGGGTCGTCCATATCCAACTTGTTTTTTAGCCGCTCCAACATTTCTCTGTTTCATCTCTTTTGGTCCATGGCACCCTCTTCATCTGCATCTCCAACCATTTCCAAATCTATCTGTACTCCTGTCGTGGTCTTCCTTCTGAACACCCTCTTCAAACCTTCCTTCATTTCACACCCGTCCTCTTTTCTTAACAAAAGTCCTACCCATATCATTCATCTGCATTTCATCTCGCTTATCTCTACCTACAAACTATTCTGCAAGCCACTGCTTGGCTGTGTGGCAGAGGTAGTTAGGACACAAGCCGTGTAAAGATGTAAGGTTTTGGGAGGTGGAATTAAGACGTGCATTATGAGACTGTATGGAACGGAGCTAAGTTTTTATCACTTGGTCATTTATTAAGCGCAAAAAAACGAGTGTTTGTACCTATCTGTTGGGCAACATATTTCACTTCCCGGTAACGTTAGTTTGTAAGGAGGGAAGGGCAGTTAATGGGCTAACCGACTAAAGGAGAACTCGATATTGGTTGAGGCGGCCAAGAGCGATTTATAACAATCAATGTAGCTAACAAACTATTTATATTTGTCCACATTTTCCCACTCTACATGCGCCCTCTACTGGCAGCCAGCCAATCCCCGCAAATTCACGATTTAAGAAACAACTGTTTTGCGAATAAATCTCTCGTAGATTCGCCTTAAGGGCGGTCTGACCAATATCTGTCCTACAAAATCCGTTGCCGGCGAAAAAACCTTGTTTATATCCCCCTCTTCATAGTTCACCCTCCTCTGATTTCCTCCTTCTTTCGATGTTGGTCCGAATCACAGGCAAGGGAACTTTTAGAACGCTTCGGTATTGCAATGATCTTCTGTAATAAGCACAAAGAACTCATTATGTTCCATATACCATGTAATACCTCCTTTCTCTCTTTCCTCTGGTCAATGGGGAAGAAGTTAACCCGGTTCGACGTCACACTGCCCGATTACTAAGATGTCAATATTGCAAGCGGCCTAGGGGAAAGGGGATGCAGAGGACGTTATAAAGCCTGCCCTAGGTAAACACTATATTGAAAAGGGGGATGGAAAGAGAAAAAAGTATTTAAAGTGGTTTATATTCCCAAATGTTAAGGTTGTGACGTCTTAACTGATTTGACATATTAGTCTCGCTTCTCTTGATGTATATGAGTCTGGAATCCCATTGTTGCCGCAGTTTAAATAAAAGAAATTCGTTTTAGACTGCTGCTCAACTTGTAACCGTCTTCTCAGTTGACGTTCTCCGTTCTCTTCGCAATTTCTATAACCTCCCTGATTCACATTGGGTGATGGCGTATTTCCCTAGATGTCAATCTTGTACCCTCAAAGTTGAATGTATGAGATGAAATAAGAATAGTCTTTCAAGAGTCTTTAAAAGATGCGAGACATAATTGTTGGTCTCTTTCGAACGATGGAATATATGATTAACCCTCTATAAACTAAGGAGTTTAATTATTTTCGTTTCAATATCATTGGAATATCTGCTTTCAGAAAGGCTTCTCTATTTAGTTAGCATGGAATAACCGTTGACCTTCGGGTTAAGTGTGCGCAAAGATGAGCCGCTGAGATGGTGTTCGGCTATTACAGAAATCGGTAATTATTATTCTTAATTGCCCGTTTATGCTCTCGGAGGCGTATTTTTAGGGCTCTGCATGACTGAAATTTAGGATCAGGGCAATGGGTATTAGTCCAGTTTAAATATTGTAACTTAAATAATAAAATCATGGCATTTTTCTTTGAGATGAATTATTAATTCGCCAGTTTTTCATATACCTTTCGAGGAGTCAGTTTTCAACGGGCGGAGATTAACAACAATTCCAGGGTTGATATTCATTATGTGGAATACAGAAACTATGTCGTAGGTTTTGACAATTGCTCTAAGTAACAAGTTATATATTTAAAGATATTCTTTTGCAATTACTGTAGAATTACAGGTTACTTTTATTGTTTCAGCATTTTTATAAATACCAGCTTATGAATATATTTTCCTCCAAAGGGACAGTTTAATCGTTCCATGTTATTGATCGAAATCTGGAATATAGGATCAGGAAAGCAGGTTTATATAATTAATTAAAATAAGGATAAGGGTAATTAAAGTTTTTAACTTCGCAGAGATGAATCATCCATTTATTTATTCAGCAATTTTTTGTAACACAGTCCGAGGAGTGTTTTTCTACCGACGGAGATTAAAACCGTTAAATTACTTTAATTGAAAATCTGGATTACAGGATCCTTGCCACGCATTTACTCTGTATGATAAATAACATTTTGCAGTTTTAAGTGTTTTACGTGCCGATATTAATTTCATCTATATTCAGAATACCGTCCTAAGAGTTGGCATCCTACTGAAAGAGAGCAAAACCATAACATTTTTCTACCAGAATATGGAATACTGGCTCTGTAATGGTGTTTTGGCCAAGGTGAGATAAAAAAATATTACAGAAAAATCGAAGATTTGTGAGCGAATCACCTTCCAATGCGTATTTTTATGATTTGATAAAATATTGGTTTAAAAAGTATTTGGTTTTGAAGGGCTTTAGTAAATTCTCAATTATTTATAAAATAATATGAGAAATAATTACGCCATAATGTTCAATGTTACTACAACCACGTCAACAGCTGATGATGTAATAATTGTCATTTTTCGGTCTATAGAACAATTGTATTTGTTTGAAGAAGTAGGAATATTGTAACCATTCATCATACTTTATATCATATAGATCTTCTGGTTTAGTTTGTTGATTATTTTGAAAGGAAATTTAAAAAAAACACTCACTTTTAATTCCTGGGCCGTTCATATCTATATTATTAATTAGCCGCTCCAACATTCCCCCGCTCCATCCCTTTCCGTCCATTGTATCCTCCTCATCTGCACCTCCAACCATTTCCAAATCTATTCTCACTCGGTTTCAACATCTTTTTCGCGGTATTCCTTCTGGATTTCCTCTTCAAACCTTCCTTCAATTCACACCCGTCCTCTTTTCTTAACAAGTGTCCTTCCCATCTTATTCATCTGCATCTCACCTTGCTTATCTCTATCAGCGCACTATCCTACAAGCCACAACTTGGGTGTGTGGCAGGAGGTTGTTAAAGCACGAGCTGTGTAAATATTTAAGGTTTTGTGAGGTAAAATGGTGAAGTGTATTATGAGAGTGTCTTGAATGGAGCTCAGTTTTTATAACATGGTCAATCATTAAGCGCAAAAAACCGGTGTTTGTACCTATGTGTTGAGCAATCTATTTCACTCATAATGTGACGTCTTTCTGACCTAAAGACACAGTGGGGCGTCATGATAATATTTTTTATCGCACTGAAGCATAACAATTTTGAAATTTATTCAAGCAACCTAAGCTCAGTTCATAGCCTCTTGTGTGTTAAGGGACTCCCACTTTAAAGCCTATAAAAGGTTTGAAAGAGAATACATTTAATTGTATAATTTTTTATCAAAGTGCCCAGCTTTTTTTGTATTTTATTAAATTTTTGATCAATTTATTATGACCATGGGACTAATTATCGTTCGCATCTATAGTTCATTATTGAACGAAATGCCAGTCCAAAGCGTACTCTGCCAAGCAGCCGAGACGCCCCTTTTAAGCTGACATAAGCGATAAAAGTGTAGCTAAATGGTTGATTCAACCCATGTCATATTCTGTGCGTTACATTGCCAGTTATAACTTGTGGTGAGCAATTTAGTTGGTGTTATAGTTTCAAATGGACCATAGATATGATCCATTTAATACAAGAAAGCAGGATATATGAAATAAGAATTTATTGTGTTACAACAGGAAAGAAGCAATTTATAAGTGTTTAAATAGGGAAAACTCTACAAGTCCTGTCCGCTGATTTCTCCTTCCTCCTGGTAGTCGGAAACGTTAGTTTGCACGCAAATGACGGGTGTTAACGAACACACACACTTGTTAAAACTTGTTGTTTGCACACTAGAAAAACTTGTTAGGGGTTTAGGCGGCCTAGAGCGGTTATAACCGTCAATGTTGGCAGCAAACTAGATATTATTCGTACATATTTTAGCATTCTACCTGCGCTCTCTAGGGGCAGCCGGCCGAACTCCACAAATGTATAGTTTAAGATACAAATGGTATGCGTTTAAATATCTCGTACAGTCACCAAAAGACCTGTCTGACCAATATCTGTCCTACAGAATCAGTTGCCGGCGTAAAAACTTTGGTTACATCCTCCTCCTGATAGTACACCCTCCTTTGATTTCCACAATCTTTCGATCATGATTCCCAATCAGGGACGTCGGAACTCTTAGAGCGCTTCAGCATTGTAGTGATCATCTGCAATGAGTATATAAAACTCTTTAAACTCTTTATGTTCTATGCATTGAACGGTAAAACCTCTTCTCTCTCTCTTCTCTTGTCAATGGTTCTTGGTTTTACGTCACTTTGCCCGTTTACTAAGACGACGAAATTGCAAGCGGTCTATAGAAAAAGGGATGCTGTGGCCCTTTTTAATGCCTGCCCTAAACCAATACTACAGTGGAAAGGTGAATGCAAAGAGGAATAGAGTATTCTAAGAGATTCACCTTCTCAAATTTTTAGCCTGCGGATAAAAGGTTGATGAAAGGTGAGCTAATGAAACATTTCGAAATATTTCATGTAAAAATGGATGGTATGAAGTCAATCGCTACTATAAACACCAAGGTTCGAAATATATGCAATGAGATGCCTTCGCTTAAACCTTAGATGCAATTCGGTTTAAAAGAAGGTGGCTTGTTGGTGTAACAGGCTAACATACCGACATTTTTGGGATGGAGTTCGAATCACAGTAAAGATTAGTAATGTTTCCATGGCAAATTTCATTCCTTGATGAATTTAATTCTAAATTTGATCCAAAATAACCGTGAAGTTGTTTGGTTTCAGTTATTATGACAACAAATGTGAGCTCATCAGTTATTACAATAAACATATGAGTACAATAAACTATTTGAATCATTCTGTACCTGATGAAATATTCCCTTTTTGGTTGAAATTTCAGCATTGAACACATTTTATAATTTTCATTGACATTGAATTCCGTAAATTTCCGTTTGTCATTTTAGTAACTTTTGTACTATTCATCGTACAACATTTATTATAACAGCATACAAAATGAATGAAATATTAACTTCATATACTATTTATTGCATATTCAAAAGAATATTTTCTGGTGATTATTCAAATGAAACTACATGAAAGTATTACATATAAAACAATAAATGAATTTTTTTAACAATTTTAAATGTAATAGGCAGTAAAATTTTTGTTTTGGCTGTAAGAGTAAAAAAGGTACATATCTTATTCTGGAAAATCATAAATAAGTAAATAAAAGGACAATGACATTACATCATAATTATACATTTAAACAGACATTACATGGAAAACCTTTTTTATTTTGGTAGATTCAAATGAAACCTAGATTCATGAACCATTAGTATTGTTTTGAAATCATTTATTACAATTTCACAGTTAAAGAACAATATAATATAACAAGAAATTGTTCTTTTTTTCAATAAACTTTGACACTATTACAATAAATTGTCTTATTTTAATAGTATCCACCCACAAAAATATCAACTTATGTGTTAATTTATTGTTTTTCATGGTGTACGCCAATAAAGAAGAATACAATTACATACAGTTACACATTAATACAGTTACATATGAGTTAAATATTTTTTTAACATTGCAAATAATGAAAGGAGAGCAGAACGAAATACACTTTGAGATTCCAATTAAAAGCAGAGAACTTGGATCCAATAATAATTTCCTGACTGTATATGACATTCGGTTGGTGGCTTGCTTGTTTTTGCAGTTTCGAAAGAGATCTGTGCGTCTTCCCTTCAAGTTTCTTGTCACCAAATCCACCAAGCCAGTTATTTCGCCACCATTACTCACGATATGTAGTTATCCTCGGGGATTTCCCAGCATCTTCTGTGTTGAAGAGAGAAAATAAGTTTATTATCCCGGAAAAGAGTATTTTGGGTTTTAAAAACAGTCTTCTTGTTGAAATTTTAAGGCTCGACATTACAGCTGATGCTCTTCTTCATTTTTTAAATTAGATAGATTAGTTAGGAAGATTGTACTATTTAGGCAATATTTCAAAATCTAGTTGAAGATTGTCTTTAGAATGAAATACTCATGAGTTCTCCATTCAAGATATAAAACATTAAAGTATTAGCATTATTCACGGGAACAATTTAACACGTCTTACATTTGAGAAGCATTTGTTGATCAAAACAATACCACTTTTGTTATATCAACTAAATAATACTTTTTCTTTTATTACTCCCCGTATTATAATGAATTTTTGCCAGAAGAAATTGTTCCTGTCGTTATAAATCAATAAAAAGGTAGTTTAATTAATCACACTTATCCATTAAAAATGAATTGAGTACAATGAAAAATGTTTTCACAGGAGAAAGCTCTGAAGTCTGATCTAATATTTTTCCAATCATTAATAAAAAAGATTATTCTATTCCATATTTAAGTTAATAGAATTTACTTTACTTAAAATCCAGTGTATTAACTACAAAAAACACTAATTTTAACGGTAAAGTCCCAAAAAAGAGAAAGAAACATGAAAACAAAATTTGCAAAATGTCCCAGGGTTATTTAATAATTGCAAAATTAATTGTTAAATAAATGCGAAAACTAATATGGAGAGTTTTCAATCAATCTTACCGAAGTTGAAATAAATGGCGTCATATAAATTAAAATTTTAAACTTACGGGATGTTTCTAAACGATTGATTTGTCACTGCATTGTACGTAAATGATTGTTTTGCAACTACTCGTGTATTTTGAAAAAGGTGACGTCATTCAAAATAAAATTAAAACTTCACACGAACGAGAGATTGGATTTTGAATTTTTTTAAATTTAATTAATTAACAATTGAAACACTGCACGCGGTTGATTCGTATTTTTAATGTATTAAACAGGCACTGCCATACACCCTCGTGATGTACGCGTCACAATGAATCTCGTCCCATGAAATGGTTTGCGACAATTTCCCGTTCGAAATTCGGACATTTTAGATGTAATTATGTGCAATTATTCTCAAATGGACGATTAATTGGAGTGAAATTACAAATAAACAATGTTTTCTTTTTTTACGTACTTTTGTCTCATTGATGAGTGTCGCCACAACGTGTCCATCGTAGTATTCGAGGAGTGACGGGAGTTGTTCACTTAATCTCGACCTTCCGTCTTCAGACCCATACAAAGCGATCATCATTGGAACGGCCGATGCCAAATATATCTCCTTTCCCTGTCGAGTATCTTTATCCAGGGCATTATATTTGATCCAATAATACATTTCCACTCCGTCTCTCTTCTTCCTCTCCGCCTCCTCGAGGATTCCCTTCAATCGCTCTCCGTCGCCCAAATACGGAAGTCCTTTGTTTTTGAATGCGAAATACACCGACAACTGCGACAATGCAGAGGGGAGATGTTGAATAGCGTATCTCTCATTCGTCCATCTCCCATCCACGTACGCCTTTCGCTCTTCAAAGTCGGCGAATGAATAAAAGTCACTTCCTTTCCGTTCTCTCCCGTCGTGGTCTCTTAAAGTCGGTTTTATTCCTCCGATGTTAGAAGATCCAAAATCCACTGAAACTCCGAATGGCGATTGGAATTGAAGGAATTCCAGAATGGACGCCGTAATGCGATCCTCGTCGTACAGCATTTCGTATCTTCTCTTCATTTTCGAAATGTTCTCTGCGTTCATTGGCTTCACTTCCGTCTTCCGCATCATCGCCTCTATGCATTGCTCTTTCATTTGCGCTGCACTAAGTGTAGCTGGTATCGGTATTTCCGATGGAATCGGCGTATCGATTTCTTTTATCTTCTGCACTTCCCCAGTAGTCTTCTCACCTTCTGATTCAAGTTTTTTAGGAATTTCAATTCCCTCTTTCCTATGCTTTTCAATGGATTCCTTTATAGAAGCGAATTCTTTGGTCATCAAAGATTTGGCTTCATCCAATTCTTTCTTGAATTCCTCTTGGGAAATTTTAAAATTGGACGCAATGGAGGAAACACTTTCCTTAATTTCATTTTTAATCTCAGATATCTCAGTTTTTACCGTTTTTTCAATGAGATCTTTGGTCGGCAATACGGATTGCGTTGCGTTGATTTTTTCCAATTCTTTCTTGAATTCTTCAAGGGAATTTTTAAGTTCGGACTTTGAAATGGAGAAAAAATTATCCTGTTTGCTAGCCATTTCAGTGACAGACTGCTTTAATGCAGTCATATCCGTATTTAAATCACTTTCAATCTCAGATATCTCTGCTTTCACTGATTTTTCAATAACATTTTTTAAGTTCTCTTGAGATATTCCCTCCATGACTTCCTTAAGACGGTTTACAGTTGATAATAGGCTAGACTGTTTATTTCCTTGATCAAGTATTGACCTTTCTAAAGCATTCATAGAGTCTTTGACTCTGTTCGAAAGTGAAATCTGGTTGGCCTGTTCATTTCTCATTGTCAGGATGGACTGCATTAGAGTAATCATCGAGGAACCCGTGTTATGCTTTTGATTGTTAAAATCATTGATTAACTCCCTGAGAGCAACGATATTCGTTGATAAACCAGAACTCAAGCTGGTAATATCTGAACTCATTGTGCTTATTGTGTCATTGACAGTAGCCAACTCAGTTGTCAAGATGGTCTTCACGACATCCTCGCTACACCGATCGGAACCGGGTAATCCTGCCGCAGCACTCTTGCATTCCACGTGTCTACGGTCGCCACGATCTCTAGCTGATCTCAGGAATTGTAGTATTTTCACGCGGTTTAAATCGCCTTGATGCTTTTTCATCATATCCTCGGCCAATTGTATCGCATTGCAGCCGTCATTTCCCTTAGTCGAAGGGTCAGAACCTAAAATCATGGCCTTGCGAACCCATCTGGGATTGCCTACCCTAACCGCTTGAAGGAGCAGCAATCGTGGGGTCGCGTCGATGTCCGGTACATTTCCAAGTAGACTGTTATCTTGCTTCTCAATGACATCTCTTATGGTCGCATCGTCGTCAATTAGCGCTTCCATTGCTTTGAGATTCACTTGGCTGTTGGCCATCCCTGCGTTGTTAACGGAGTTAATGCAGAGAGAAATTGAAGGGAGTAAGTAGCTCAGGGATTGCAGAGCTGTAGTGAAAGAAGAATCTTCCTCTCTATCCTCAAATTCCACGGCAGTTATAGTCGATCACCTTCAGTTTGCACCTGTGGAAAGAAAAAAAGAGATATCCACCTTAAAAAAGGATTGTAAACAGACTCTGAGTTGGCTATAATGTTACGCGACTGACATTTTTAACATTTTTTTATAGTGGCGATTGTTCTGTCTCGGGACATAACCCATTCGTTGAAATTAAAATGGGTATTTGTTGGTCGTGAGACAATTAGAAAAAATACTTATGGTGAGTGGCAGGATGAAATGATAAGGGACTCAATACGGAAAGCGCTTAAACATCAGTGCAGCATCGGCTTCTCTTCTGTGCGCGGAGACAAAGTTTATGTGCGCAAAATTCACATACGAATGATTGCTATGATGCACATATATGGGAGAATATGCTTTTGTCACTATCCAGGAAATGTACGCAAAACAAGGCCAAATACTCTGACACCCGTCGATTAGGCACATGACTAACCAATAGTGGACATTCATCGGAGGGAAGGGAGAGTGAGGGACATTCAAACAGAAAAAAAAATGAACCGGAAACAGAAATAATGAGAATTAAACCCGGCTTAACAGCGATAATTTGTAACTAGAAGTCCTTTGGACACCGGAAGAAACTTGAATGCGTTCGCAAGAAATCTTCGCACAATTCAAACTGTTTTACTACCAATCCGAATGACGGATGAATTAAACTTAAATCGGGCTTAAAAAAATTCGGCAATAACAATTAGAATACATTATATTGTTATATGACATCATCAGAGACAAAATGGCTGAATCTATTGAATAATGTTCCTTAAAATGTCCGCTTCAGGTAATCGGAGTGAGAGGTTAGGATTTTCACGCCAGACATCAATCCATAATATGATATTGTTTATTTCTCGGCGGATGATATAAATAGAATATAAGGATTCTAAAGGTATTATGTTTGACTCTGGTAACTGAAAGGTTTGGTGGTTTGAGGATGAATTAATAATGAATGCAAACACAACAAAGTATTTTGATGTCGGATGAACTTTATAGATGAAAAATGAATCCAAATGAATGTATTTAATGCCTATATTTTGTGACATTCCGTAAACTGTTAAGTGATTTGTTACATTTTTCATCCCCTTTTATTCCCACTCCGCCTCATTAATACTTTAAAAAATTAATTGATTTAAGAATAGAATAATATTTTAATGCAAAAAATGTTTAATTTTTGGTATTATTATTGACTGCAAATATATTTTCTCGTTAATATCAATGCACTGAAGTTAAAAATTTTTTTTCATTTCCCCGTTACATAAAAAAATACAATTTGTTTTTTGATTGACCCCTTTTTCTTTTTTTGTTGACACTAGTTTTTTTACCAACGTACTAAATTGAGGGTCGGCAACCAGAGGGTTATAAATAGACGGCAAAAATATTATTGTGGTTTGTTACATTTTTCATCACATTTTTTCCCCACTCTGCCTCATTTTCACTTAAAAACTTAACATTTTTTTAAAAGAATAGGCGGCAACATTACTATGTAACACAAAGTGTGCTGCAAACTGTTTTTCAGTGTTTTTCCTCAGACTGCAAGAATGTGTGACGATTATTTTACAATTTTCCGGCCTTGCTTTTGGATTCATGACATTAGTTCAACGGAGCCAGAGGCATTATCATGAGTTATGGAAAATTAGTGAAACACCTGAAATATTGATACCATTGATTGAATCTCGCATACCATGGAAATATTTACCAAATGATGGAGTGGGAATAGGAAACTCTAACCCTCTTCAAAATCGGACGATCGGAAAATTGTATATTTGGGAAAAAGTTTAAGCAGAATTGCATCTTGGGACTCATTAATTCAGTGGAATAATTTTTTCTCTTGGTTTAAAGAGCCATTAATATAACTTTTGAAAAACGATCGTAGCCAAGGGCTTAAGAAACGAATGATACACGGCTTAATCAAAGAAAAGGGTGTTTGCATTAGCGGATAATCCAGCCTGTATGTTTATGGAGACAACAGAAGCAATAAAATTATTGTTTGAATATCAAATATCTACGTTTTGGAATGATGAAGATTCGTAAACGCTCAATGAAATCAAGCCGTTAACTATAAATTGGACAGAAATGTTCAAATGAAAAGTTTCTTCAAAGGCTTTAAGTTAGTCGACGAATGACATCTACTTGGATGTATCACTTAAGGTTTAACTGGTAATATTCCCTTCATGGTTACGCATCGCCAATGATTAATGAACTCTAAAATAAGAGTTAGTCCTTACTGTTGATGGAACTACGAACTCGTAGAATTATGTTTAAAACATATTGTTAGAATGATTCATAATAAACAGCCCTTCATCCGGAAGATATAGGGAGACCATAGAGAGGCTAAGTAATGTATTCGTGTTTAGTACTGCATTGCCATTGATGACTTAATAATGCACCCCGTCTGATTTGACCGTATGTCAAGTTAATTTTCCATGTGATGCGCAAACAATTTTCGTTCTTTGTCTTTTAAGTTGAAAAACGAGACATAAGTTTCCATCATTTAAGTCAGGGAGATGTAATGACGATATTTATCGCAAATAACATTTTAAAAAATGTATATAATATATTTTTCCTGAAGAAGTTACTGAAAATCTTCCTCGTGACCTGATTCTGATGGTTCATAATCAAATGAGAACACTGAAAATTTGCAGTAAGCGGCTAGATGATTAATGCTAACACATTTGTTAACAAACGATGGGCTTTTGTGTCAAAAGGGTTTATGAAATGGATCGATTCTAGCAAATATTAGAGTTCAATCGTGTATTATATTAATTTGCTGGCTACGTAGGATTTACTCCAAATGAGAAGGAGTCGTTTACTAAATAATTAGTAGGTGCTTTATCTATATGTTAGATTCGTTATTTTGATGATTATCAAAATTTAGAAAAAAATAAGCATTTATATTACACCATGCCTTGTTGATTTAATTTTATTTAATATATTTCGCCCTTCGTTACCTAATTGTGTTTACTTGTTTGTACGCGTCTTATACCTTATAACGCGTAATAATATGAAAAAACATGTCGTTTCTACGAGTAAACATGAAACTTAGACACATGTCCGTCTTTTGACCTGCCAGTGGGAAAGTAATCAATTACACGCACAAAAAACCAAATTTATTCGATTTTATTGTCGTCTCAAACGAGGGGTTTTAATATTATTTTTCAGCCTGGCCCTAAGCCTTGGGAAAATGAAATAAACTTTCAAATAAGCATTGATATGCAGACTTAACTACAACATTCCGCCATGTACCTCACACGGCGTTATCAGTCCTGCACGACTTCCGAATATAACGCCATGAATAAAATTTCTTTACGAAAGCCTGAATTTTATTTAAACATATTTGAGAGCAAAGTACCAAACCAGTCGTCCTCAAAAAGAGCACACAACACACATCTTAATATGGTCATGGTATATGGTAGGTTAAAAATCATTTTGAAAATCGGTTGATTTAACAAAAACCAAACAAGCATTCTAATTTTCGACAAACATGCTACCAGCCTGGTACGAAAAAAGTTTATTGAAAAAGTTTATTATTGGTAAATTATTAAATTGGTAAAATATAAAGTTTATTGACTCCGGCCAATATTAGTCCAAAGTGAATATTTTAAAAGTCAGATGAATTTTAATTTTGTATACAGCTATAGTGGTACACATTAATGAAAAATCATAAAAGAGACTATATGAAATGCATAACCATGCAAAAAATCATTGCGATCCAAAAGTAATGTCAGCAAACAAAAAATAAATATATATTCTTATCTTAATTTTTAATATTTAATCATAAAAACTCTTCATGAAATTGACTGAAACCTTACTTCCCACAGGCGTCAAAAATTGATTGAAATTAGAGATTTTCAAAGATATTTTAACAGCTTTTAAGTGACTTCAAGGCATTAATTTTCTTGTGCAAAATGCAACCATATAAAAGAATCATTGTCATACCTTATATATTTTTAAGTAAAATTTTGGGATGAATTACGACGAGAAATGTTAATAAATTCTCTTTTAAAAATGCCATGTTATAGAAGTGTTTTGAAATTATACCTTTTTTAGATAAAATTTTAAAAAATTAGCAAACTTTTAGGTTCTCCCGATATAAATATGCCATTTTTCATAAAGGAATCATCATGATGCTGCACTAAATACATGGATCATCAAATGAGAATAAATATCTATTTAAGGATATTTAATGGGAATGATCGAACATTTAAGAACAGTGACACATTTTAAAAATTCCTTACGCAAATACGCTGTAACGAGGAATATTACCGAGAAAACATCGAGCAAATTTTTCGGCTCTAGAAAATAGATCACTCGACTAAGCGATGATTGCTTAAACCAGACCGTGGCAGAAAATACTTGACTTATCTTAAGCAATTGAATTAATACGCAAAAAATTAATTTAACTTTCTCTAAGGGAACTTTTAAGGGAGAACACAGTGATAATGACGCCCATTGATTGCCCTTTTTACCTGTTCCTTAGGATTTACTACAACGGGTTTAGTAAGATGCATCCATACTGAAAGATCGTTGAGCAAATTTCGCTTTCGCCTCTGTCTTCCCCACCTCGCATAGACCTGAGATGGCTTATTCTTTATTCCTCCCACTTTCCCCCTTTGAGTTGCACGTCTTCCGTTCCTCACTCCCACCTACGGAGTCAGCTATGACCTTTGCGAATGGCCGCGCGACACGACTGACGTAATCGCAAGCCAATTGTAGCTCGTTTCGGAGGATTTCACGTGGTGACGACGTGCCGGCAAGGGAGCGCGCCAACGAGAAGGGAAGGGACTCTTGTCGTTGATGGACACTAGGAAACTGAGAATAAAGGAGTAACTAAAGTACATGTCGTTGTACACATTGGTTCCCTGATGATCCCTCATCGGACTTCGCACGTCAATAGCGGCATACAAAACGATACGATAAATTGTGTACGATACGATAAATAAATAAATGTTCTACGACAATGAAGTCCCCTAACGTTACGGGGAGGGTGAGAAAAGCCGATAAGTTCTCAGTTCTCAACGAAGAGAATTAATCTAACCATACCTCCTCTTGGCGGGAAATGGACACCATAGAGTGGCATACGTGTTTCTAGACACCGTGTGGAGGCCAGTATAAATCTTCTCCTCCATCTGTTGATGGGATTGGGGCCCTCTCTTGTCCCAAGGGGCTAAGAATGGTTCCTAATGGCGGAAGAGCCACAAAGCTGGCCAAACGGCATAGGATGGAGAAGGAAATGAGAAACCACTACATTTAACATCCACATGGATATCCCAAGTTACGAAGTCATGGGCAATGGATTGTTCTAATGAGAGATTTACAAAATATGGGCTTTGAAACACAAGATCGGGCAGGAGGAGAAAAAGGGCTTCTCTGTTCGTCAGCAAACGAAATCTCATCAAGCAAAGGACAAAGCAATGTATGGCAATAGGAACATGGAATGTGAGAACATTACTTAAATGGGTAAACTCGAAAAAATAAAGAGAGTAATGAAAGACATGGCGATGGATATACTCGGGAAAAGTAACACTAGATGGTCAGGAAATGGAGAAATAAACAGTGATGGCTTTAAAGTGATATTTAGTCGGGGTGAGAAAAGTGGAAACACTGGGGTGGCAGTAATTGTGAATTCAAAATGGTGAAACTAAGTAACCAGCTTATATCTGATAAATGATATACTATTAATGGTTTAAATAAGAAGCACCAAAGGAGGAAAAAATATATTTTATGATGTTTCTTGGGAATGAACGAATATTTAAGAAGAGTTTTCTCAGGCAAAAAAAATCTTGAGAATATCAAGACTAGACACAGTGTTACATTTTAAATTTCCCGACGCAAATACTGTTTTTGCGAATGTAAAGGAGGAAAAAATCTTGCCAATTGTTCGTTACACGAACATGAATCACTCAATGAAACGCTGGTTGCTTTAACCAGACCGCGGAAGAAAAGACAAATCAACGAAATAAATTGAATAAATGTCCGAAAATTTAAAAATAAACGTCCTATACCTAATTTAAAGTGAGAATTACTACATAAATACGATAACATTGATTGAATTTCTTTCAAAACTGCTGCTTAGTATTTAGCGAAACGTGTTGAGTGCGACGCATTTATATACGATGCGTTACATTGTATATCCTACAGTATGAAATGTAGAATTATGAGTGTAGTTTCTTCACAACTCATGGTATTCTAAGTGAATGAGGACGCCATAGTAGCTGAACTAACAAATGGATTTTGCGTGATATATATATATATATATATATATATATATATATATATATATATATATATATATATATATATATATATATATATATATATATATATATATATATATATATATATATATATATATATATATATATATATATATATAATTATATATATATATATATATATAGCCGATTTTGAACTCCATTTCACGCGCATGCCTTTATGTAGGTTGAATTAAGCACTTAACATAATTTTATTTCTAACCAATATTTATGTCCATCTATATCACAAATTATCTTTCTCTTACCGGTCCCATAGGTAGTCGTACTGGCAACTGATCGGAATTGCAAAAAAAGCATAAAAAGTTATTTTGTCTTGGGCTGTTTAATGGGCTCGTGAATGATAGCTATATCTGGACGAATTGGACGTAAAAAAAGAGAAAAATAATTTTAAAAATTGACTATTTATGGTTTTTTTTTCAGTTGAATGATATGGGTTCACAGCATTGATTCTAGCTATAGCTTGACAAATAGCGCTACACTTATAAAAAGAACTTTTCTAAAACACTGCAAATTACTTTTATATCGGGAAAAGCCGAGGAGTTTCAATAAACAAAGTGTTTCGCAATGTAAATAAAGTGAGAAATGCAAATTTAGAAACATCTTTCGCCTTAAACGAGACTGATTGTAGGGATGTATATCATTTTATTCCTCACTGCAAACTTTTATTGTAAGAGAAGTGATAAAAATATTGTTTCAATTTAAAATATCTGGAGAAACGATTGATATGTACTAGTAAAAACTCTTCAGAGTCAAGCTATTGTCAAGTCAATTGAGCCATTTCTTCATAGGCTTCATGGCAGTCGACAAATGCTATTTACTTGGATGTATCACTTAAGAGTTATTTGTTTACATTTCGTCCATGGTTACGCTATATCATTCATTAATTAACTATAAAAAATGAGCTAGTCCTTGCTGTTGAGGGAAACTACGAATAAGTTGCATTTTGCTCAAAATATTTCTAGTGTGTTTCATAATAAATAGTTACTAAGCCGGTAGATGTTAGGAAATATTTAAAAGGCTAAGAACTGTATTCGTGTTTAGTACTGCCTCGATGTTTATGATTTATTAATCTGATTTGACCTTAGGTCAAGTTAATATTCCCTCTAATAAGCAAGCATTCAGCATTTAGCCTTACAGTTGTGCACTGAGACAAAATTCCCCATTCATTTATTCAGAGGTTCATTGTGAAATAAGAGCACTGAAAATTTGTATTACTTGTCAAAATTATGAATGCTAAGACATCAGTTAACAAACAATGGGGTTTTGCGTCATAATGGGTTATGAAATGGATCCACTGCATAAAATATAAGAGTCCAATTGTATATCATTTTAATATGCTGGCTACATAAGATTTACTTGAAACAAGAACGAGAAAATTAATTTTTAAAAATATTTGCATTACTTTTTATATGTCCTACGATTTTTTTATTTAAATTCAGCAGTTAGGAAAAGAGCAATATTTTCAAGTCGTCTGCATTGCTGATTGTACTAAATGTTTTGTATTACACCCTCGTCACCTTATTGTGTCAATTTGTTTTCGTTATGCGTCGTATTTTTTATAATGCGTTTCACTATGCATAATTATATCGTATCTGTGAGCAAAATTGAAACCTTTAAAACATGTCTGATTTTTGGCCTGCCAAGTGAAAAGTATTCAAATATAATCCTTGGGAAAATGAATGAAACTTGTGCATGGGCATTGATGTGCAAATTCAACTACAACATTCCACCATTTAACTATCAAGGAGTCATATTTCCTATCCTCCTCGGTTTTGGCGTGTTGTAAACGATACACAGATGTTTGAATTTTTTTTCACTCAGTAACCCAAAAAATCGGCAATCTACTTGCTGATTAGTGCATTAAAAAGCTTTAGTGGCAGAGATATTAACTCTGCAAACGTGGCTTACAACGCAAAAAGTAAGCATGAAGAATTTTCCGTAAATGATGCCGGGTATGTCCCGGGACTGATAAGGCTATACTTATTCCTCATGTTTTCGTTTTATTATAACCGGATGACTTAACTTTCATTACTTAAGCATACATTAAATTCACATGTATTTTAGAGCATGGTATCGAACCAGATTTCACCAAAATAAGTGCACAGCACCACTTTATAGTAGACATGATTAAAATAGTAGTAGATAAAAATTAGATTAAAATACTAAAAAAATTGATCTATTTGACAAGTAACCAATAAACCTACCAATTTTTTAATAATGTTCTAGTCTTAGACGAAGGACAGTCCATTGACAACGGCTCGTATTATTTCAAAGTTAACTGTTAAAAATTTAATACAATTTTCTCTTTGTAATTTTTATAATATAAAGGGTTGTAAACATTAAAGAGAAAACAATAAAAAGACTTGATTAATTGCAATAAGAAGATATAAACAAGTGCTTATTTGTAAAAATAATAGTGCGGTCCAACTCTTATTTTAGCAGTCCATAAATATAATATGATTTATTTCTATGACAGTTTCGAGTCATTTTGTAGGAAAAGTTTCTACAAATAATTAACTTTATTTAAATTTTTTAAAGCAATTTTTATTTAAACTTTTGGGTCACAAAGTTCTCCCGGAAGAAATATGCTTTGCTTTTCAAAAAATTTGATGACAAGCATCCACTCAATTGATTGATCACCAAAAGAGAAAAAATATTAATTTTATGTTTCATGGGTATGAACGAATACTTATGAAGAGTTATCTCAATCAATAAAATCTTGATAACACCGAAAAGACACAGTGTTACATTTTGAACCCCCCTACGCAACCCAACCCCTTCCCCTACGCACACACTGTGTTTGCGAATGTGATAGAGGTAAAAATCTTGCAAATTGTTCGATACTCTAACGTGAGTCACACAATAAAACGCTGATTGCTTTAAACAGACCTCGGCAGAAAAGACTCATCATCGATAGAAATTTAATTTGTCCCAAATTTTAAAAACAACGTCCTATAAGGAAATTGAAAGTGAGAAAACGTTTATAAATACAATAAGATTGATTGAAAGGTCTTCAAAACTGCTCCTTTCGATTAAGCGATACGTGTTAAGTGAAACGCATTTCGATACGATGCGTTACATTGTATATCAGACAGTTTTAAATGTAGTATTGTGAGAGTAGTTTCTTCACAACTCTCACACACACAACAACAACTTCACAAAGTATTTTAAGTGAATGAGGACGCCCATAGTAGCTGAACTAATAAATGGACCTTGTGTGAAAATATAGAGCCGGTGTTGAACCCTAGAGGAATCGCATGTCTTTATGTTGGTTGAATTTAGCACTTAACGAAATTTTCCTTCTAAGGAATATTTATGTCCAACTTTATCAAAAGTTATCTTTCTCTGACCGGCCCCAGAGATAGTGGTACAGAAAAGTAATGGGAAGGGCGAAAAAAGCATGGAAAACTATTGTCTGAGCTGTTTAGGGAGATTTTTTTCCATTTGATGACAATATATTAATATCTTTGATAAATTCCTCGCACGTCATATCTGCCACGGGTAAAGAAATTAACTCTCTCATCAGTGAGAGGATTACACAGTGAAATTACCCTTGGAAGAGTGAGAAATCACATTGACGTCATCATGATGATATCTTAGTGTCACAGTTCAAAAGTCACCATCACATCGTCTACAAAATGGTCCTACAAAATGAATTCCTTTTTGACTCACTTTGACATCAGTTTGACTTGAAATGACCTCTGTCATTCTGATATAAAAATGATTCCTTTAGACTCTTGTGATTGTTAGACTTTTGTTTTTGCATTGGTATAATGCCTGAGAACGGTGGAAGGGGAATATGGGTAAGCAACAGCTGGAAATAGTGAAGTTAGTTGATATTTAGATTTGGAAAATTTGCAATACTAGCATTTCGTTAGGCGCCACAGTTCAAATTTTAGGTACGTGTTAATATTGTGGCAAATTTTAAATGCCATTAATCGCTTTCTGATCTGCATTCGATTGCAAATAGGCATTAATTTATAACAATTAATTGAAATGTGTGATCAGATTGCTCGATAGGAGCAAAAAAACACGGTATTCTGAAAGTCGAATGGTGGACTGCGACGTCAATGTAACATCTCAGTGAGGCGATAAACCTAACTCCACATTTATTCATGAGAAACCGTCAGAATAGTGAGAAATCATCTGTTTCTTTGCTACTATTGACCAATTATGAATTTCTGATTGTATATTTTCGAAGGTCAAATTTTTGTTCAATCATAGTCAATTAGAGTCAACAACAAACTAATGACTGAAGACTGACCTTTTGCATATCATATTGGTATCAAAATGAAGTCATCTAGACTTCCCTTCTTCCTTGGGTATGGCCCAGCGTAAAAACAATCGTTACGATTAATTGTATGTTCTACAAATAATGATTATCCCTGACGTTCTGGAGAGGGCGAAAAAAAAGAGAATATAAAAAAAATTGATGATAAATCGTTTTTTTGTTTCAGTTGAATGCTTTGGGTTCATAGCATTGATTCTAGCTATAGCTTGACAAATTGCGCTTCACTCAAAAAAAGGACTTTTCAACAACACTGCAATTTACTTTTATATCGGGAAAAGCTGAGGAGTTATAATAAACAAACAATAAACAATACAAATCAATATGAATAAAGTGAGAAATGCAAATATGGACACATCATTCGCCATTAACGAGAGTGATCGTAGGGATGTATATTATTTTCTCCTTCACCACTAACTTTTATATCAACAGAAGTGATAAAAATATTGTTTGTTACTTGTTTACATTTCCTCCATGGTTAAGCTATATTGTTCATAAGTAAAGTATAAAGAAGAGCTAGTCTTTGCTGTTGAGGGAAACTAAGAACAAGTTTCATTCTTCGTAATATATTGCTAGAGTGATTCATAGTGAACAGACTTGAAGCCGGTAGACATGTGGTAATAATTAAAAGGCTAAGAACTGTATTATTGTTTAGTACTGCCTTGGTATTGATGACTTAAAAATGCACCCCGTCTGATTTGATCGTAGGTTAAAATTATATTCCCTGTAATAAGCAAGCATTCAACACATAGCCTTTATAGTTGTGTAATGAGACAAAGTTCCCCATTAATTAATTTAGAAGTTCATTATGAAAGAAGAGTACTGAAAATTTGTATTACTCGTCAAAATAATTAATTCTAAGACATCTGTTAACAAACGATGGGGTTTTGCGTCATACAGGATTATGAAATGAATTAACTATAAAAAATCTAAGAGTTCAATCTTATATCACTTTAATATGCCCACTATGTAGGAATTACTGGAAACTAAAAAGAAAATTTCATTTAAAAAAGTAACTGCATTACTTTTTATGTGTCTTACGATATTTTAATGTAATTCAGCAGTTAGAAATAGAGTAACATTTTTAAGTCACCTGCATTGCTGGTTGTACTTAATTTTGTATATTACACCCTAGTAACCTTATTGTGTCAAGTTGTTTTCGGTATGCATCGTATTTTTTATAATGCGTTTCACTATGCATAATTATATCGTATCTGTGAGCAAAATTGAAACCTTAGACACATGTCAGTTTTTCCCCTGCCAATTGAAAAGTATTCGAATAAACACATAGATAACCAAATCCAGGTGTTTATAATATCGTCTGTAATGAGACTTTCGAATATATTTTTTCATCCTCGCCGTAAGCCTTGAAAAATTGAGATAAACTTGTGCATGGGCATTGATATGCAAATCTACCTACAACATTCCACCATTTAACTTTCAAGGCGTCATTTTTTTCTCTCCTCCTCGGTTCGGGCGGATTGTATAAAATACACAGCTGTTTGAATTTTATTTCGCTCAGCAACCCAAGATATTGGCAATGCTATTTGCTGATTAGTGCATTAAGAAGCTTGAGAGGCAGAGAAATTAACTCTGCAAACGTGGCTTATGACGAAAAACGTATGTTAGAAGAATTTTTCAAAAAAATACTGGATATGTCTCTGGACTAGGAGGCTGTACTTATTCCTCATGTAAGCATTTTATTATAATCGAATGGCTAAACTTTCACGACGTACGCTTACATTAAATTCACATATATTTGAGAGCATGGTATCAAAGCAATTGTCATGAAAATGAGCACGCAACCACACTTTATAGTAAACCTGACATTTTTAAGGCTAAAATCCTTTTAAAAAATTGGTCTTTTTGACAAATAATTAATAAACCTACCAATGTTTGAGTAATATTATAGTCTTGGACGAAGGACAGCCCATTGACAACGGTTCGTATTATTTCAAATTAAATCTTTAAAAATTTAATACAATTTTCACTTTGTGTTTTCATTATATGAATGGTAGTTAACATTTAAGAAAAACAACAGGAAGACTTGAATAATTGCAATAAAAAGATATACATAAGTGCTAATTTGTAAAATTAATATTGCGGTCCAACTCTCATTCAAGCAGATGATAAATAAAATAGGATTTATTTCTAAGACAGAGTCAAGTAATTTAGTAGGAAAAGTTTCTACAAAAAATTGACTTTATTTTTAACATTTAAACATTGCATTCAAAAATTAAAGTTCTCCCGGAATAAATATGCGTTGACTTTTAAAGAATTTGATAAAAAGCATCCATTCAACACATGGATAACTAAAGGAGAAAAATAATTAACTTTTTCACGTTTCATGGCAATGGACAAATATTTTAGAAGAGTTTTCTCAGGCAATAAAAATCTTGAGAACACCAAGCTAAAACTGTGTTACCTTTTGAATTGCACTACGCAAATACTGTTTGGCGAGGAAAGTATTAGAGATAATAATAGTGTAAATTAATCGTTACTCAAACCTGAGTCACTCAAATAAACGCTGATTGCTTAAAACAGTTCATGATAGAAAAGACTCATCATGGTAAGAAATTGAATTAATATCCGAGAAATTAATAAAAACGTCCTATACCTAATTTAAAGTGAGAAATTGTACATAAATACAATAACTTTGATTAAATGTCCTTCAAAACTGCTCCTAAGGATTAAGCGAAACGTGTTGAGTGCGACGCATTTAGATAGGATGCGTCAAATTGTATATCCTACGGTGTTAAAGGTAGTATTGTGAGTGTAGTATCTTCACAACTCAAAGTATTCAAATTGAATGAGGACGCCACAGTAGTTGATCTAATAAATGGACTTTGCATAAAATGGATAGAACGGGCTTTTAACCCCCAGTCGAAGCGCATGCCTTAATGTAGGTTGAATTTAGCACTTCACGCAATATTATTTCTAACCAATATTTATGTCCATCTATATCACAAAATCTTTTTCTCTGACCGGCCCCAGAGGTAGTCGTACTGACATCTAATAAAAATTGCGACAAAAGCATTAAAAGTTATCATGTCTTGTGCTGTTGTTAAAGAGATGTTCTTCCATTCAATGAATAAGTATTGTTAACATCGAGAAATTCCCCTGATTCTTAGCATGTTATATCTGCCACGGGTAATGGATTTAACTTACTCATCAGTGAGAGGACATCACAGTAAAATTATGGGCCAGTGTAAAAACAATCGTCATTCTTTCAGAAAACTGTAGTGTAAATGGCAAAATACCTTTCTTTCGCCCTACAAAAATGTAATCTAACGACTTTACAAACAGGTCAGAATCCTTTAAACGCAGTTAGCCAGAGAGCACGCTTTGATGAATGATAATATTTAATATTTTTCAATTTTTTGTTATAAAAATCCTTTCATATACAATATGAAAGTTAATAAGTATTCTATTTAAACACAATAACAATGGACGACTTTAGGCGTCGTTTTCAGTGTTAACAATACGGTATTATATTTATGTCTGCGTAACTACATTTATTTGTTTCAGAGATGAATTTTTTAATCATTTACGACCTGATAGGAATTTGCTTAAGTTTATTCGATGGAGTTTTAAATTCATCGCAAGACGTATTTGTGTAAATTACCTATTCATATTTACTTTATCAAACTATAACCATATAATATTGAAAGAAATTGCTTTTCTTGGGACAATCAATTCATAGTTTCGTAAATGGGAAATGACAATAAAACTTGGACACAAAAATGGACTATGAGGAGTTATTTGCTTATTCACTGAAAATAAAGAACTTAGAATAAAGTATATTGTATGGGAGCAAAAATTCACAACGTTAAAAGTATAGTTTTGGTAAAATAAAGTTATCCAAAGGACACTTTGGAGACCAAATCTAGCCTACTATGGAGGCAGATACAATCATCACTGAAAGAAATGAGTAGCGTGTGAATATTCCCACGTACTTAAATAGTTATAAAAAGTTGAGAAAATTGTGTATCTGCCGATGATATGAAAACGTGAAATGGCTAAAAACTTCGAGTCATGTGACGTGGAGTTTTTTCTAATGTGAATTATGAATTTTTTTTCGAAATTACTATAAAACCTTGTCGATCCCAAATAACTTTTTCCTCATACTTGAACAATATATCACCAAGAACACGTTTTACCCATGCATTTCCATTCGTTTATGAAACTTTTATCACTGCAAAATAATATTGAAAGAGAAGGTTAACATTGCCTACTGATTTATATGTAAAATTGGCATTAAAATTGTAGCAAATAAGTATTGGTTACAATCTCATGAAATAAGAAAATAAATTCTGGCTAGAATAGACTACTATTTGTGGAAGAAGACTAGCATGTTACAGTGGCCGAGGCAAGAACATTTACAACAGAAATGAGAGTGGCCTACCTTGTGAATATCGCCTTGACCTTAAAAAGCGTCCTTTTTCTGAGAACTTCGTTAGCAGTTAAACCGGAGAAAGGAGTAGACCTTCTTGAAATCACCGGTTCAATTCCTTTCCACTATTGTAAGATTGAAGATTCCTCCTCGTTCGTTTAGGGCCAAAGAAAATATCTCCAAGTCGCCAAACGTTGTAAACTGAAAGAAAGGATAGCATATTATGTTTCATGTCAATATATAATTGGAATGGAATCGAAACAAATCTCAGGAAATATCTGACATTCGTATGAAATTGTGATACGTAAATGTGTTTTTTTCAAACAACAAGTTCTTTGTGACTCAAATTCACCAAATATTCATATTGTTCTGTATATTCCATTTGTCATGCAGTTCTAGTTTACTGAAGAGCATTTCTCCCAAACACTACATTACTGAGCAAAAACTGTTGATTTTACTACAAATTAAAGCTAAAGAAATTAAAACAGTTCACACCGTGTGAGTAGAGAATGTCCTCCTTTGCTGGCGTTGACTTCTTGAGAGCGAATTACGGAGTCGTCGTCTGAGATGATATGCTGCTGCAATGGCTGAGTGGTCAGAGTTTTCACAGAGTTTTCCTGTCCTGTCCTTCCTTGGTGTTCGAGTCGAGTCGATGAATTGAATGTCTGGCTTCTCGAGCGCCGACTATTTATGTCAGCCGACGGGCAGATAACGGAGCAGGAGGAGGGGGACCTTACTTTTCCTTGTACAGCGCTCGACCAATAAAATACCTATCTTAACTTCCTTGCATAGCCCTTGGCCAATAGAATACCTTCGTTCTGGTCTCAGTGGAGTGAGCGGGGCAGGTGAGCTGCGCATTCGATAAATTTCTAGAATTATATACGGAACAGCGAGTTATCGGAAGATGACGGAATCCGTTCAAGAATTTCCTCAACTCACCCTCTTCCCAGCTCAGCGACCGGCCGGCAGTGGAGTGAGTGGCGCAGGTGAGCTGCGCATTCGAGAAATTTCTAGAATTATATAAGGAACAGCGAGTTATCGGAAGATGACGCAACCCGTTCAAGAATTTCCTCATCCGATTTCCTCAACTCACCCTCCTAGCTCGGCGACTGGCCGTATGTTCTTATCAGCGATTGCCAGCCAATGCGCAAACGACAAATATCTCGCGCGAAAAACTTCCTTATGTGGATAGAAATAGTAATTACAAGCTTCGGAATTGAGGGGCTAGCCTAAAATAATGCGTACGTACGGCGTTCTTGAATAGGTGTAAAATTATTAATTGGTCTTTATCTGAGCAAATACGTATCTGTTTAGGTTCTCATTTAGTATATACTAGGATTAATTGTTTCGTTACAGTATTAGAGCAGTCTCCTCATCTACTGTGAGGTTGGTCACCAATATGTTAATGAATGCTATGTACAGTCATTTATCTCCCAACGGACATCGTCCATTCGGCGGTTTGATACGCACATTGAGACCAAAGTTGTGCCTAATCTTCCATTAATTACGCTTCACGTGATGTAATTTTTAACTGTCCTGTGAAATAATTGCAAGAAGTAACACATGAAGAGAGGGAATTTCCTCGTCCGAAAACCCTTAATATGCAAAAAATTAATATTCTATTCCATTATCCGTTGACTCTCTTTTTGAGTCTTTCGGAATTTTTTGTATTTTTTCTAATAGTGCGAGAACCGAAATAATTAACGATTGGGTCATATACAGTGCCTACCTTCAAACACCGCTAAAAAAACCTAGAGACCCTTTTTGAATATCCTAGGGTACTTAAGGTTCACGGTATAGAACACGGTCAGGACGCCCTCGAAACGCCCAAAAGATCCAGGGGCAGTGTTGGATATTAGTGCTTTCGTCCAAATTTCGATAGCTCAAATAGTTTCGGCTAGGGGGGGCCAAACCTTCAGCCATAGTATTAGGACCGCATAAGAATGGAGAAGGTGGCGTTGTAGGAAAATCTTTAATAATACCACTGTTTGAATAGATAAGTACATAGTTCTAATTGCAAAGTTGCTTAGTTATTCAATACCCATCGAATGCAGACATCAAATTTTCTCAGACCCTTATGAGTTTAGGGTCAGGGTACTCTTTTACCCTTATTTGAAGAGTAAGCGTTTTGGCGTTAATTACAAAAGGGTTGTTCTTTCGACATTATACACGAATCAATGATTAGTTTCTACAAATTTACTACACAAGCCCCTCAAAAGTGAACCCCGATATGAAATTTTAATTTATAATATTCTTCAGTCTAATGATCCAAATTAATTATTTTAATAACACCACTGTTTGAATAGATAGGAACATAGTTTAAATTGCAAATATCCTTAGTTATTTAATACGCATCTGATGCAGGAATCATATTGAAGATAATTCGTGAGGGTTCAGGGTCAGGGTATATAATTACCCTTAATTTTGATACAAAAATTATTAATCTTTGTCTTTTACACAATAATATATAACAATTAACACCACATTCATAGCCTAACGCCTCGAAATAAATATGAAAAATAAATTCCACATTTAGAAATTTCGTCACGTTAGGAAGATGTCCCAAATGTGCTAACAACTCCACTGTTTGAATAGATAGGGATCTCCACCGCACATGATGCAACCCAAGGATGTGGTCATAATGCTTGGACATGTTCTGACGCGTTCATGGCTGAGGGATATAAAATAACAAAAGAGTACATCTTTTAACCATACGTGCAACAACTGCAGTATGGGGGCAGGTTTTGTCTCCTTTTATATCCAGACCTTATATCGGGAGAGAGAACGAGGTACACGAGTCAGTATTTGCCATATTCTTTTAGAAGACATCGATGATGCTTTATAATGATGAGAATATTTGGCAATCAAATCAAACAGAAACACATTACGATGAGAAATCCTCATCCCTCCACATTATTTAAATTACCCTTATTCGATTGATTATTCAGTTTTCTTCAGTAAGTCTCATAAACACTAATTAGATTATTCTAGAATAAAATTGGAGGAATATAAGCATCCTCACACTATTAATTGAGACGACTTCAAATAGGACCTTAATATTTTTCATATAAGATGACACACTGTGAGTAATATATCGTCCCTCGTGGAAAGCTGAGTACATCTTATATTCTGAACAACAATATGAACCTTCCATGAGGCTGTTAGCATTTCAAGAAGAAGAATAATGTTATACGGTAATATAAAATAAGTCTTTATAACTTAAATAAATCATAATTTTATGAGAAATCCACATGCGTCGATATTTTTTATGGTAAACTTCCTTATCAACTTGTGTATTTTCCTGCCAAAAATTGAACTCACAAGAGTTAATAAATCATTTTGAAAATGTTTTGATGAGACACAAGTAAAAAAGCATGATTAAATTACACATGTAACTTATTTAGAGATCAATTATAATATTCTATGTGGTTTGTTAACCACACTATGCGTACAATATCGCGCTTCTTAGCAAAAGTTAATATGTCACAGAACTGTACAAAAATGTTAGTCTCAATGATTCTATTCGCGGTATAAGAAAAGAGAGTAAACGGCTCTAAAATATAATTGAAAATGATTCTGATGAGTAATACACATCCCTCGATACTTTCTAAAAATGAACTATCTTCGCCTGCTAGCACGTTTTCTGAAAATTGATTGAACTCTGAAGAAATAATAAGATATTTTCAAGAGTAGTGAAGGGATGTATGCTTCCTGTAGTAAATAAAGGATACCAAAATCTCAGTTTATAGCTTCATACAGATTATTGTGTGGGACTTAAAAAACAATTAGCGTAAATTATCGCAACCACTTGGGATAATAATATAAATATCAAGTAGAGTGCCTCGAAATATTCTGTAGGATGAAATAGGAATGGAGGTTAAAACGAAAGTTAGCAATTATTTAACATTCAATATCCCAAATATAAGCTATAATCGGGTTGGTTCGTTGCAAAAACCAAAGACTGTGTGATTTATCGTCCCTTGATGGTCAACTGAGTGGTCCACGCTTCTGACAAAATACTTGCAAACTCCCAAGAGCCCACCTCTTGGGAGAACGAAGCGGCAGAACGGCTTGAACGCTTGAAAGCCAAGATCATGCTGGCGAGACGGCTGGTTTCAATAATTCAGTGTGTCATGGAATACTTTACATATGGGTAGGGTTTCTCATCCAGAGTCCGACGCATAGCACGAAGCCTCAGACTCTACTATAGGAAGAGACACTTCTCCGATCCTAAGAACTACCGCCCTATAACCTGACACAACACCGTGTATAAAAAGTTTACCTCCATTTTTGGTGACCTCATCATGCATCTGGTCTTGCTGGTTTGGGACGGGGAGATCGAGCATAGGAGTTTAATGCGCAAATTTGCGGAATTTAAGTACAACCTGCTCACTTATAGATGAATATAACTAGGTGCCGAAAACACGAAAGTGTACAAATGGAATCGTTATAGCGCGAAAAAGGTGCTAATCGTCACGGAGATCACAAAGAACAGAGTTTTGAAATCGAGCCATATCATTCGGTCGCTCATTTTGTTCCAAATTTCAAAAAAACGTGAAGAATATTACATATTTTGGAATTATTTAAAAATGAAGAGAATTGTTTATGTTGCGTTTAAAAATCGGCACTTGGCCTCTTCTAAAGATCCTTTGACTTAAAAAAATATATTTTTTCCCTTCCGTGCTTCTTTATTGGGGAGGGGGAATCGCTTATCTGATTCAAATTACCCAAAAGTCGATAAATATTTGATTTTTTTGGAATTTTTTCTTTATGAGTTACAGTGATCGAATTACGTTCAAAATCGAGTATGTCTCTTTTTGGAAAAGATGTTATTCCCATCCTTTCCTTCCTTCATGGGGTATATAAGGGGCATATAAATAAAAGAGTAACCTTATGGTCGTTTGTTTCCTCATGTGAAGTGTTGCAGCTCTTGTCCCTTGAAACATTAGAAATATGAGTACTTTTAGCTGCACCGCAAGTTTCAATTTTTATTTCTCTATTACTTTGCAATTGTTAACAAAAAGGATCAATTTCTTCCACACGCCAACGATACATTGCCATTGTTTCGGCAAAAGCATTTGTATCCCGGTCGTTCCTTTACTCGTGTGAAGAGTGACGCTGAGGCGTTCAAAACCTTATATAATATCCTACTTAGACCATTCTTACGTAAATGTATTTTACGTTTTAAATGAGTGGAGAACCTCGGCAAGGGTGGTTCTAGCTGCATGCCAGGTTTGGCGAGAGCTGGTGCAAGGAATTTGTTGAACCACTGCGCATAACGCGCCAGAGATTTCAAAGCACTCCGAAAGCAAGCGTCCAGGTGAGATGAGTCGCATTTTACTGCTAATTTTTGTTGGAGCACGGTCGTACCTTAGAGTTTAAGAATGCTGGACAGTTGACAAAGTAGTTAAGAACGTTTGATGAGAAGATTCATTGCCCTTTATTTGGACCATCTCATAGTTTGAACCATCTGATTCTTCCTTCACATGCTGATGATATATTGTATTGCCAGCATGTTTGATACTCCTTAACCTTTTCTCTGGCAAGTCCAAAACAAGAAATCAGCCCCTCTTCAGTAGCTTAAGTCTTTGCTGATGATAAGGACCACTATCATTTAAGCATCTTTGGCAGCGGACTCGCCATAGAATACACCTTATCAAAACTCTTCACAATAAGTAGTACTAAATAAGAAAAAATTCAACAGGAAAAAAACTATTAGAACAAATTCAAGAAACACTCACAAGACTTTTCTGACAGCAAAAAACGTTATTTCACTTATTTTCCTACAAGTGCAAAATGCACCTTCCGAGTGGTTGCAACAAAACAATATATAAATATATCTGTGATTAGCCGCTTAAAATGGATTGTATTTGCCCTGTTAATAAGAAAGTTCCTGTGATCGAGAGAATGTTTCTTTATGCACAGCGGATTTACAGAATTGGCAGGATAGGAACAGCCGACAAAAAAGAGAGTGAAAGTATTAAGAATAGGGCTGACAAGAAAAGCAATACATGAGAAAAAAGAGTAAGGTGGTTCTTATGAAACTACGCTCAATATAACTTCAGATACTGAAACAGAAGAGACAGATATGGTAGCCGAAAGTACAGACAAATATTTTCATATAAGGTATGGATCACACTCAGGGACTCAAATGAGAACAATTCTTGCTAATACTTCTCTTGTTGGTGACAGGTACGGTGTAATGAACAGAGCAACGACAGCTATCGACTCCAGTGTTCTCTCAAACTTTGGCTTAATATCTGAAACAAAAAAAGCAAAGGTTATTTACAAGAATATAATAAATTGATCAAAATCTTTTGTTCGGAGTATCTTGAAGAGTGAGTGGTTACAGACAGTTGACGGATATCCTAAAGGCCTGTACTTCGATGGGCGCTTAGTGGGCGATGGAACTTATTTAGCTCAGATGACTGGAAGGCCATATTAATTAAATCAAAGGAAATTGAGCTCTACGGCCTCTATAGATAGATAAAAATACAATTCTCCAATAGCCGTAAAAATGGCACCACTCGTCAAACATGTACCCACAAATACACTTACTGTGTTGGTTTGCGGGAAAGGAAATTCCACAGCAGGGACCAACCACAGCCTCTCCACCAGAATACCCTCCTGTGATGGTTTACGGTAATGTTACTTCCTCGCCAATGACCACCACAGACACAAACACTCAACCCAGTTGGGATCCTTTTCAAGGGCTAATGGGACCCTGATAAGGATGCCTGGGTTATAACCTGATATCCTTCATAGGGCTAATGGGACCATACTAAGGATGCCTGGTCATTACTTCAATCACACTCACAAGCACTCAAATCACTCACTCGCACACACAAATGGGCCCAACTTCTGGGAGAAATCGCTCAAAAAGAGCGTGGTCAAAGAAAAACACACAGAAACAAACGAGGGTGAGCGTCGGATACGCGTATTTCGGACACAAAGTGGCCCTCTTTAGCGAGCTGAAGGGAAAAGCACTTCCAACACGAGGTTGAAAGTGAACGAAAGGGGAGGACAGCCGGGATTAAATACTGAAGGGACAGAAGGAGGGGGGGGAAGAAAGCCAATGACCAATGGGTTGTTGAAGAGGGCAAAAAGCATTGGTGGAAAGTGGAGAGAGGGGGAGGGAGGTGAAGAGGAAAGAAAGGCGGGGGGGAGGAAAGAGAGTGGCGAGTGAACGTAAGTGGCCGTTGTAAGTAGGGGGGGGAGTCAAATTGACGGTTGAAGTAGGGGAAAGGGGTGAGGACAAACGAAAACTAAATATCAAAACAAACCGCCCGTTGAAGTAAGGCACGGGGATAACGACCAAAATTGAAATTTGAAACTAAACTGATAGTTGATGTATGAGGGTAACGAGAAATTACGTGAAACATAGAGAAGGAGAAGCACCCAAGTCTATAATAGAAAATAATGATGACTAATAAATCGGCCGTTTGTCGGCCATTTATTAGGTTTCTTCTGAGTTTGTGTATGTATAAACTTTCATAAGCGTCAAGCAAATGATTATCTGTTTGTTTAATGAGTTGTAGGTTGTGTTCCGATGTCTCGTGTTCTGTGTCGAGTAAGTGTTGTAGGATACTGGATTTTTCTGGTCGATTGTATTTGAAGTGTGACATATGTTCTTTAAATCTGGTTTTAATGCTTCTACCTGTGTTGGAAGTGCTTTTCCCTTCAGCTCGCTAAAGAGGGCCACTTTGTGTCCGAAATACGCGTATCCGACGCTCACCCTCGTTTGTTTCTGTGTGTTTTTCTTTGACCACGCTCTTTTTGAGCGATTTCTCCCAGAAGTTGGGCCCATTTGTGTGTGCGAGTGAGTGATTTGAGTGTGATTGAAGTAATGACCAGGCATCCTTAGTATGGTCCCATTAGCCCTATGAAGGATATCAGGTTATAACCCAGGCATCCTTATCAGGGTCCCATTAGCCCTTGAAAAGGATCCCAACTGGGTTGAGTGTTTGTGTCTGTGGTGGTCATTGGCGAGGAAGTAACATTACCGTAAACCATCACAGGAGGGTATTCTGGTGGAGAGGCTGTGGTTGGTCCCTGCTGTGGAATTTCCTTTCCCGCAAACCAACACAGTAAGTGTATTTGTGGGTACATGTTTGACGAGTGGTGCCATTTTTACGGCTATTGGAGAATTGTATTTTTATCTATCTAGAGAGGCCATAGAGCTCAATTTCCTTTGATTTAAGTGTATCCTAAAGGCCTGTACTTCGTAGGGTGCTCAGATGACACTCTTCTATTTGAAACAAAAGGCTTAGTAATTTAGAAATCTCAAGAGGGAGGAGCACATTTCAGTAATTCAGAAGTCGGGTTCCGTCTACCTCTTTCACACTGTACCTTTAACAAAAACAGCCAAGGATATAGCTTCTAGTATCCTTGATGCAGCTAGCGCTAAATGTTTGAACCTATCTATCGCACGCATCGTTTAAAGTGACAGTACGAATACTAATACTGGCTGAAAAAGGGGTGTCATTAGAGTTTTAGAGATATCCCTCAAACAGTGGTCTGTATTTTACACGTTAATAAACTCACTTTAAGACATTTAGTTTAAAAAATGGATGGAAAAACCGTAGGACCAAAATGTTTTTCGGTGCCTATTGGCAAAAGTCTAAAACATTGTGAGAACCTATCTCTGGCATCCAGAAAATTGAGAGCAATCTTCATGAATTACTCTCATATTCTCAGTAAAAATTTAAAGTATCTGCTTGAGATCTGCAAGTCTATCAGCTCTGAGACCTGTTATCAAGATCTTGCAAGTCATGAACCAGTGGCTCTAATTAACTCTTGTTGGCTGACTGCTACCAATAGGTATCTTCAACTGTTAACATTTTCCAACATACCATCACCAGAATTAATCCACATAACATCTTTCATACTGAAAGTTTATGCACCATTGTGGTTCACTTTGAAGACAAATCCAATGCTTGGAGATGGACCGATACATCTATAGATAGCATTGAGTTGTCGATGTACTTGCCTGAAAATCTCCGGCGTGTTGTTGATACTGTTATTCATACCAATGGATATTTCGCCCATCCAGAAAATCTGTTAGCTGCAATGATCTCAGATTCGAAGGATGGACTCAGAGAACTTGGCTAAAAGTCAATTCCTAGAAGCGAAAGATACAGATAAAAAAACTGTAAGACATTTCAAAGTACCGCAAATTTATCTGAAATCTACAGCTTGCATAGAAAGGATTGGATGGAATACAGTCAATATTATGTTTTCCTATTCTTCCCGAAGAGTACGACGAGGTTTCCATTAATGACTTCAACGCAAAAAAGAATTCCCTAAATTACATTCAGTAATTTTCAAACAACACAGTCAGTGGAGAGAACTGTGAATGTAGTTACTAAGGCAGCCGCGTGTGTGTGTGGTACAGAGAACAGAGATGGTTTCATTCGAGCCAAGCTGAAGTCTAGACAATTTATACCAACTTTAACTTCTATGGCTGATTCCAACACACTTAGTTTTGAAGTACCGGGTCCAAGTAATGGTTGGTTGGTTGGGTAGTGCGTGGGTAGAACTCATAGTCCAGCCACCTTCACGTGGTGAGTTCTGAGTCGCTCCCATATACCTTAAGTGTATAGGAGCGGGCGAAGAGCTGCACACTTATGACGAGAAAAACCACGATCGTAAGCTCACTTATTTTTTTGAATATGCCTTTCCCCTCCGCCATAAAAGAAGGAGAGGGATGGGAATTAGTTATTTAGTTAAAGAAAAAAGACCTTAAAAAGTGGCGAAATACCGATTTTGAAAGTAATCCGATCAAATTATTTCATGAAGAGGAAATTCCGAAAAAATCGTATTTTTTACGATTTTTCGATATCTCGAACGTGATGAGGGACTCCACCTACCCCTTAAAGAATGCAGAAGTGTATTTTTTTAGACTTAGATTCTTTCAAAGAGACCAAATACCGATTTTTCCCAATCATATTGCCTCATTTAAAAATCAACGAAAAAAGTTATATTTTTTACAATTTTACGAAACATGAAACGAAATTTGTGACAGGAAGATATAATCCGAATTCAGAATTTTTTTCTATGTGGTCACGATGAGGAGTAGCGACTTTTCCGTGTTATTACGATTTGATTAGAACACTTTCGTTTTTTTCGTCCCACTTAAATATATATGTCAGGATGCCATCCAGTGTTAGTGCAACGTATCAATGACCTGGATGGATTAAAGAAAGGCGTTTGACACCACTTTACAAGAGCTCATTTTAGGTATTTGGAAAGTGATGAAGGTCCATCCACTGGTTGTACCCTACAACCAATGCCTGATTCCACTTTCGAGAACGTGCTGTATCCTGACCGCAGGCAAGCGTATGGTCTGGACACACTTCATATCATACCCCTGTGGCATTTTTCAAGGTGAAAGTTTCAGCCTCTTTCCGTTCTGGTCTTACCTTCTGCCTCTCTCGCTAAGGCTGCGTCTAGAGAAGGATTACATGTGCGGTGTTCTAGGTGACGGGAAGCATAAGGTCACGCATTTTTTTATGGATTACCTAAAGATGTACACTTCCAACACAAATACCTTCGCAAGGCCCTGGACACCGTTGTAGAGTAGACAGAGGCTATAATAATGGAGTTCGTATTGGATAAGTGTGCATTCTTCCATCTGGCGAGAGGAAGATTCTCGGAGAACAATGATGACGTGCACCTCGTTGACGGGAGCGTCATTTGCCACGTCGAGAGCGATAACAGCTACGAGTATCTACGCTTCCTCCAAAGCCAAATGCAGGAGCTTGAAGTAGTGAAGGAGAAGGTCCCCGCCAAGAACCGACCCACTCTCAGGAAAATCTGGAGGTCTGAGGTGTCTGGCAAGAACAACGTTCTTGCAACGAAGATGTTCACACTTCTTACCCTTCCATACGCCTTTGGATTCAAAATTGAAAGTCAAATGAGTCGCAGAACCTTAACAGGGGAAGAAGGATGATGATGACAATCTTTTGAAGTCTTGAGCCGTGCCTGAGAGGCTCAACGTTCGAGCTGAGAGAGAAGGAGAGAACGTCAGCGAGAGAGGGACGTCAGCAGTCAACTGTCCCCCCCCCCTGGAAGTTGTTCCTCCGGGAAGAAAATTGGTCAAACTATATATATATATATATCCGACCCCAAGAAAGAGGCCTGTTTTTTTTCCTCGGTGGTTCCCGTATGGGAAGTTGGGGCCGCTCCACTCCTCGACGGCGCTCCTGGTCAGCTCTATCGCCTCCAGAAGTAAGCTTAGGATCCTGTATTCCCATTACCCCCTTGTTCCTCCGTTTTGCTCCACTCATATCACCCCTTGTGACGCAGTGCGAGTTAAGCATTTTGTTATTTTGTTCGTTAAATAAAAAGGGTGTCCTTAGTTACTCTGAATTTTTATTTTCCTTCTTACTGCCAATACCCTTTCCGTCGCAATCGGTGGCGACAGTTTAAATGGTAGCAGAGCGTGGTTAAAAAAATTTGGCAGTGAAGGGTGCAACAGTAACCGTGGCGTTCAAAGTACCCGAGGGGACAGCTTGGGTGAACGAGTTAGCTAAATCGGAGGCGATCGATTTCTGTTTGCGATTTAGGCTCGATAGTGTAGGGACTTTGGACGAGCTGAGAAGGCGTTTCCAGGAACATGTAAAGACTCTTTCGAGAGATAGCGAAAAGGCTGCCGAAAATACGAGTGCAAATATAATCTTACCAATTTCCACTCAACCAACCAAAAGTAACCTTAGAGAGGCTGGAACGTATTCTCGCTGCGGCGACACGGTGGGAACTTCGGTTCAAGGGGGAAGGTGAAGAAAGCGTTAGAAGCTTCCTAGAAGCACTCGAAAACTTCCTACACCATTTGGACGTAGAAGAACAAATGGTGATGAAATTATTGCCTGAACTCCTCGGAGTGAGAGCCCAAACCTGGTTTTGGAACAATAAAATCAGTGATTTTAACCATTTCACCAGGGAAACTAAATCAAAGTTCGGACCCCCTAATTACGAGTGGTGGTTGAAAAGGGATTTATACAATAGAACGCAAGGGCCTCAGGAGTCGCTTGGAGATTACTTGTCGCTAATTAAAAAAATTAACAATAGGCTTGAAAGTCCCGTGCCCGTGGAGGAACTACTAGAGATAGTTTTCGGCAACTTAAACCCGAATTACTCTTGGCATTTAGTGAACAAGCCTTTGTCCTTGGATGAATTAGAGAAATGGGGACGGGGACTCGACGCCAGAAGAATGATCGCGGAGTCATATCGTGAACCCCCACGTGGAGAGCAGATGGTGGATCGCGAATTCGGGGATCCGAGTTTGGGAATAAGGCTTGCTGACGTGGGGACAAGACACTATCCCTCGCGGTGGGACGAGCGGGCAACCCGCGGCCGGTGATTCATTTTGGGAGAGAAATTAAAGGCAGAGTGGTCTCGGTCACTCAGGTTCCCCGAGAAGGAATTGGAAGCGGCAGGGAAACAAGTGAAGCGCGGCAAGAAAAAGCCACGTCCTCGCCGCAAGAATATCGTGGCAGTAGGAGTTCGGTTATCGGTAGTGGAAAACGAGTTTTCACCCATGATCAATGTACGAAGCCGTTGCACTACTCGACTCAGGTGCCTTTCGTTCTTGCGTAGGTGAATTTTTCTTGCGAAACGTATATTACCCTACGCATTAAATTCGAAGCACAAATATCGTATGCCTGGGTGAAAATTTCTCATTCCGTATACTTTAGAGTAAAAATAGATAGGTTAACATGGTATTGCGAATTTTTAATCATTCCCTTTTGTCCAGTTCCCATTATTTTGGGGGCAAACTTCATGAAACACGTAGGAATGCGGTTAAATTAAGTGAAGGAAACCTATTCACTGAAAGGGCGACCAGGCGTGATGGCTCCGGTACTGCCTTTAGCTTCAAAAGAGGAAGGTACAGAGGCACCAATGTCCAATAGCCTTGACATGAAACAAAAAAATAAAATTAGAGATATTCTAGGAGAATACAGTGATGTCTTTACTAAGGCTTTAGGTTGTACTGATCAGTTGAAATACGATATCCCATTGTCAGACTGGACGCCAGTGCGCTCAGCGCCTTTTCAATGCAACCCACTGAAAATGGCTGAAATGAAAAATCAAATACAAGACCTTTTAAAAAAGGGGGTTATTCAGGAATCCAAGTCGGCATTTGCGAGTCCAGCATTTTTAATACCCAAGCATTTTATTCTTTTCGTAAGTAAAAAGGGAGCTCATAGTTACTCTGCAATTTTTATTTTCCTTCTTACTGCGACTACACTTTTCCGTCGCGATAGGTGGCGACAGTTTTATTCTCTCTCGAATCTTGAAGAGTTTTTAAAAGGTTTAAGGGAGCCAAATTGAAGAAGAACCGGAAGAAATGCCAGCCCTTCCAAAACAAAATGAAACCTTTGGGTCACATTGCCTCAAAAGATGGCGTGTTAGTGGACTCTGAAAACACGCGTGTGGTGAAAAATTGGGAAAGTCAATGTTCCATTGAGTTTGCGTAGACTATTGGCAGCTTAACAGAGAGACTATCGGGGATAGTTATCCTCTGCCGCGAAAAAACGACTAGCTAGACATTTCGGCCAGATGCAGTGTGTTCGCAAGAATTGATTTGAAATGTTGATATTGGAAAGTTGAAATGGATACACAAAATCGATTGTAGGCGTTATCGATTTTTACGAACCTCTGTCAATTTACACATATTCCCTTTGTACTATACACTGCGCCTGCCACCTTCGAAAGTTTAATTGCGATTGTGTTATGAGGATTGTCGCTGAAAACATGTTTTGTTGGCATAGACGACGTTAAAGTGATCATGCGGACGTTTAAAGATCATCTCACAGATCTTGAAAAGATCTTTAAAAGGTATAGGGGCGGGCCAAATTGAAGCAGAACACAAAAAACTCCAGCTTTTTTAAAACAAAGTGAGATATTTGGGTCACATTGCCTCATAGGATGGCGTTTTAATGGTCTCTGAAAACACACGAGCAATGAATCATTAGCCAATACCGAAAGACTTACGTAAACTCCGAAACTTCATGGGATTGCGCAACATAAATCGACGATTCAAGCGTACGCTTGAATCGTAGCTGCTACGTTCACAGCAGCGAAAGGGTTAAAGATGCATTAGCACGTCTTCATACCCTCAATATTTTTACATTGCTTGCATAAAATATATTGGTAGCATTGAAGACCCAATTTGCTCTACAACATAACTGTAATTAAAAAAGATATGCATTACAATGAGCACGAGGTAAAATAGCGAATTTCAACTCCTCAACTTACCTCTACAACTTCACAAACATACAACCGGCTTCGTATTGTAAGGCACAAAGCACATACTAATACAATATGATTCAAACAGTTATCATCCCTTCTAAGTCACTCCCCCTCCTACTTACATAAACAATATAGTTACTATTCATACAGTTGTTCGGGATTTGGATTCCCTCCAGTTGGCAAGCTGTAGTTAAGGCACTCGCCGCTAGGGGTGTGTCTATTGCGCATCATGTTGGCGCATGTTTCTAGTTGCCGTTGAGAGCTCACGCTTGCTCTCTCTCTCGCACTGAACCTGGAATGGAGAACTTCTCATCCCGCGACATCTCGTCCGCAACGCTTTTCACATGTGTCGGATTAAAATATATTGCTAAAGGGAGCTAACGTGCCTTTCTTTACTTATAATCCGAAACATTTTGGTCCTTCGGGCCGGTAAGAGATCGCGGACTGAGAGAAGTGAATCTTACCGATAATATTTCTTTTGAATATTTCGCTCAACGAAAGTGAATCTTTTCATATCATCGGCTTTCAAAGTCACCACGTGGTTCCTCGTTCGCCACTCCTGCTTCCTGGTTCCTGACTTCTGTTTCCTGAGTCTACGAAGGAAATATTCCTCTTTCTTTCTCTTTAGCAGTGTGCCTGCCTTTATCACGAGTGACTATTTCGGTAAGAACTTTCTTTTTATGTGAACTTAAGTGAACTTTCATTTTCAACTTAACGTGAACATTTCTGCCTTTAAGTCACGTGTGAACTTTTGCATTATATCTTGTTTATTGACTTGAAGTGCTTCATTCTCATCACCTATTCTAAGTCTCCTTTGGAGAAGTGAGTAATGATACTAATTTCGAGGGGAACTTTTATGCTGACCTTGAAAATTTGACTGAGAACATTTCGAGCTTCTAGACTGAATTGTGCCATTCAATGGGACGTTGTGTGTTTTCCATTCACTTAAACTCTAAAGTTCATTTCATGTGAGTGACTGTGACCAATTTGGCTTTCGCTTTCGCGATGTCTGAGGAACTTGAAAAACTGATTCAAACTCAACTAAAGAGAGGCGAATTAATTTCAAGATTTTGGACTAATACTTTAAAACGAGGGATAGAGAACCTCTCGGAAACAGTTTTAGAACAGCGCAAAATATTAATAACTTCGTACTGGGATGATTTCTTGTCAAAGCACTACTCACTGCTAGAGAATCCCGAAGTAACTAAGACGAGGTACGATTCTGAAGATTTCTTCTCTAAAATAGAAGAGAATTACATTGACGCGTGTTCTAACATAGCCGCGTGTTTAAATTCCTTATGTGCTTCTCACGACGTCAAGCCTGACGCATCGGGTGATATCTCGCGTGTTAATATTCACTCGCAACTTCCGAAAATTGAACTGCCTATTTTTTCGGGTAATGTGCTGGATTGGGAAAGTTTTCGTGATCAGTTTAGAAAACTCGTGCATGAAGTACCAGAGCTTTCTGACGTGCACAAATTACTTTATTTGAAGTCTCATTTACGTGGTCAAGCCGCAGAAGTGATTGAAAATACACCTGTTACCAGTGCTAATTATCAGGGCGCATGGAATGATCTTGAGCAGCGCTATGGGAGTAAAAGGATTCTTTCCAATCTTCATATGAAGAATTTATTTGAGCTCTCTCCTGTGCAAAAGCCAACCTCCGCTGAACTTAAAAGGGTGTTAGATCAGTTTCGTCAGACGGTTAGAGCATTTCAAAATCTTGGAAAACCGGTTGAACAGTGGGACGAATGGTTTGTGTTTCTTCTAACAAGAAAATTAGATTCGTCTACTCGTCTAATGTGGGAGCTATCACTTACAGACATGAATACGATTCCTAAATTCGCAGGGTTTTCTAATTTTTTGGAGACTAGAATTCATGCTCTGGACGCTTCGAGGGAGTTGGATTCTGGTGGTGGTTCTGCATCTAAACGCGAAGCCAAACGTGATTTTTCGACTAACCAATCGAAATCGCGATCGTTAGTTCATACTACTTCCACTAAGCAATCTCAAAAGAGCCCTGTACGTTGTCTCTTATGTTCCAATGGGCATCCATTGAACTATTGCTCTGTATTTAAAAGCATGAAGCCTAATGAACGCAAGGAACAGGTTCATAAATATTCACTTTACTTTAACTGCCTATCTAATCAGCATGTGACAAGACTTTGCAAATCTGTTGGCCGATGTTTGGTGTGTAATCAGAAACATCATACGTTACTTCACCAGTGCTTTCCCCCAAGGACACAGAAAACAACTAAATCTCCTACGAACGGTTATTTTGCTTCCGAGTCACCTGTCGTTGGGTCTTCAGCTTCATTACCTTCGGAACTGCCAGGAGCATCTAGTTGTTCGGTGGTTACGAAAGGGGTTGTTCTTTTAGCCACAGTTCGCGTGAAGATTGAAGCCCCTTCTGGAAAATTGCTGTTCGAGCTTTGTTGGACACTGCATCAGACTCCTCTTTTGTCTCCGAGTGGGTTGTTCAAACATTACAGCTCAGAAAGACTAGTGTAAATGTTCCGGTCACGGGTGTTCAAGGATGTGAAACTGGTGTTTCTACCAGTGTAGTAAACTTGCGTGTTCTTTCAAGTTTTGATGCTCAGTATGAACTCATGGTGCCAGCGTTGGTACTTAGGAAGTTAACCTCGTTGATTCCGTCTAATTATGTTCAACGTGAATATTGGCCTCACTTAACTGACTTAAAACTTGCTGACCCTGACTTTGCAATCCCGTCAAAAATTGACCTCATTCTGGGAGCTGATGTCTGCGGACCCCTGTTTTTAGATGGTTTTCGCCAAGGCCCCTTCGGCTCTCCTAACGCCCTTTTGGATGGGTGTTAATGGGACCAGTTTCGCGTGTTAATGAGTTGCAACTTCAAAATTTCTGTGCAAACGTAATGCATGTGCAAGCATATGATGAGATGATGAATGCGATTGAGAAATTCTGGTCCGTTGAGGAAGTTTCCACGGCAATAACGCCCTCAGAAGAAGATTCTTATTGTGAAAATTATTTTAAAACTACTCACAGCAGAGACTCTGATGGGAGATATGTAGTCCGTTTACCATTCAGGCAAGACACTTCACTGAAATTGTATCCTTCTCGGGAGTCAGCTATGAAATTATTTTTGAAAACCGAGAATCGATTGATAAGTCAACCCGTTTTGAGGGAGAAGTATACCGCCTTCATGACGGAATACTTGAGTCTGGGTCACATGAAACTCACTAGTGCTAGTGATCAATTATATTACTTGCCACACCATGCTGTTTCGAAAGAAAATGACGAAACGAGTAAAATTCGAATTGTATTTAATGCATCTTTTAAGAGTGCCTCAGGGAATTCTTTAAATGATTTACTGTTGAGTGGACCTCGTCAGCAACCTGATTTGTGGGTGATTCTAACGCGTTGGCGTTTTTTTCGAGTGGCTTTTACATCGGACATAGTGAAAATGTTCCGCCAAATTCGTGTACATGAAGACGACTCGGACCTTCAACGTATTCTTTGGCGTAACGTTCCTTCCGAAATTGTCTCCGATTATAAGCTGACTACGGTTACCTACGGTACGGCTCCAGCCCCTTTCTTAGCTATTCGGGCACTTCGGCAATTAGTGCTTGATGAGGGTCATTCATTCCCCTTGGGAGCTAAAGCAGTTGATCGGCATTCATATGTGGATGATATTCTTTGCGGTGCCGATAATGTGGTTGAAGCTATGAACGTTAAGAGACAATTAATTGACTTGCTAGCTAGAGGAGGATTTCCATTAAGTAAGTGGGCATCTAACGAACCCATTCTTTGTTCGAACGGTGAAAATCCATCGAAAGTCTTTTCGGACTCAGAAGTGGTTGGTACTTTGGGAGTTAGATGGTCACCAGTGAAAGATACTTTTAGTGCTAGAGTTGCTCATCCTACCGGTCATGAGACAGTAGTCACCAAGAGGACTGTGCTCTCGGAGATAGCCCGCTTATTTGATCCATTGGGTTGGATGGCGCCTGTACTAATTGTGGCCAAAATTATCCTGCAGGACTTGTGGCTGTCTAAGGTACAATGGGATGAAGTTCTTTCCTTGGAACTAACTGAACGTTGGCAGAGGTTTAGGTCTTCACTATCCAAATTAGAGCAAATCAGTATTCCTAGATGGATAGGTACTTCAGAGACTAATATGTCTTTCATCTCCCTCCATGGTTTCTGTGATGCGTCTGAGAGGGCATACGCAGCGGTAGTGTACTTGCGTGTTGCTCAGGAGGGTAGTGATGGCAGTGCTAGCTTGTTGGTCTCGAAGACAAAAATCGCTCCTTTAAAGCTTGTTAGTGTACCTCGCCTCGAATTGTGTGCAGCTGTACTTTTAACTCGCTTGCTGGTGAAAACTTTGGAAGTCTTTCAGTTTGGGTCTGTTCCGGTATTCTGCTGGACAGATTCAGCAGTTTCTTTGGCTTGGATTCGTGGCCACCCTACAAAGTGGAAGACCTTTGTGGCTCATCGCGTCGCGGAGATCCAGACGGCGCTCCCGAGGGCCCAGTGGAGCTACGTTAACACCAAGGTCAACCCAGCTGATGCCGCAACGCGTGGGATCAGCCCTCAGGAACTGATGGACTCCACTCTTTGGTGGAGCGGACCGCCATGGCTTGCCGGCCGAGAAGTCGAGTGGAGCTGCGGGAAACTTGAATCATCAGGTGCTGAGGAATCGGAGATGCGGATTGCCGTAAACCACACTGCAACTTCCTTCCATAACGCAGGTGATGTATTCCGAAGATTTTCATCGTTCCTGCGCTTGTTAAACGTCATGTCCCTTTGTCTAAGATGGACACACAATTTCAGAAACAAGAGCCACAAACGCTTGGGGTTCGTCTCACCCGAGGAACGTGCCCACGCTTTGACAGCTGTAATCAGGAGCACGCAGTCCACGGCCTTCCGAGACGAACTTGCAGCCTTGATGTCTGGGAAACCACTGAAGAGGTCATCACCCCTGATACCCCTTAGACCATTCTGCGATATGGATGGAGTACTTCGCGTGGGTGGTCGACTAAGGAATGCAGTTCTGGCCTATGACGAGAAACATCCGATCATCATTCCAAAGGACCACCATTTCACCATGCTGCTGGTGCGCCACGCGCACGCAGCCACCCTTCATGGCGGACTGCAAGCTACAGCGGCGTACCTGGCTCAGCGGTACTGGATCATCCGCAGCCGCGTAGTGGTGAAGCGAGAAATTCGGAGCTGCGTGATCTGTGCCCGGTTTCGCGGGGAGACAGTGGTGCAACGCATGGGTGATCTGCCAGAGGAAAGGGTTAAGCCCCAAAGACCCTTCTCGTCTACTGGACTGGACTATGCTGGTCCATTCCTCCTCAGGACAACTAAGGGTCGAGGGCATAAAACCTATAAAGGATATATTTGTCTATTTATCTGTATGGTAACTAAAGCCGTTCACCTAGAATGTGTTTCGGATCTTACCACTAATTCCTTTCTTCTTGCATTTCGCAGATTTGTTTCGCGAAGAGGTATTTGTAATGCTCTCTACAGCGACAACGCCTCAACCTTCCGAGGAGCTGCGCAGGAATTGAAGACAATGTTCCAGCAATCCTCATCCTTCTATGAAGAGGTCGGCTGTCAGTTGAGCAGCGCCGGGACGCAGTGGACCTTCATCCCACCGTATGCGCCGCACTTCGGAGGCTTATGGGAGGCAGCGATAAAATCGACTAAATTTCATTTACGTCGCGTAATTGGCGACCAAATACTTACATTTGAGGAAATGACTACACTGCTCTGCCAAATTGAGGCATGCCTTAACTCTCGGCCACTATCGCCTTTGAGCAATTCTGGAGATGATTTAACCCCGTTAACTCCGGGGCATTTTCTAATTGGGGAACCTCTGGTTGCCTTGGCAGAACCGCCATCATCCAATACTAACGGAATGAATTTATCTAACAGATTTAAACTTTTGAGACAAATGAGGGATAATTTTCGGAGTAGATGGTCAAAGGAATATCTCAATCATTTGCAAAATCTACCTAAATGGCGGAAACCTTCCCCTAACGTGACTGTGGGTGCATTGGTAATTGTTAAAGATTCTTTGTTACCCCCAACTAAGTGGCAAATGGCAAGAGTAGTGGAAGTATTTCCTGGAAATGATGACCTGGTTAGAGTCGCAAAACTGAAGACCTCTAAAGGCATTATTTTGCGCTCTGTTAATAAGTTATGTATATTGCCTGGGTAAATTTTTACTGTATTATATTGTTAAATTCTTTTGTTATGATAGGAAATCTCATTTTTTTTGTATGTTCAATTGAAATCTGTAAATTGGCTTCCTAATTTCTTGTCACGGCGGGCGGCTGTAAATGTTAAGATATTATTATTTCGTCATTGCCGAGGCGGGCGGTATGTTCGGGATTTGGATTCCCTCCAGTTGGCAAGCTGTAGTTAAGGTACTCGCCGCTAGGGGTGTGTCTATTGCGCATCATGTTGGCGCATGTGTCTAGTTGCCGTTGAGAGCTCACGCTCGCTCTCTCTCTCGCACTGAACCTGGAATGGAGAACTTCTCATCCCGCGACATCTCGTCCGCAACGCTTTTGACATGTGTCGGATTAAAATATATTGCTAAAAGGAGCTAACGTGCCTTTCTTTACTTATAATCCGAAACACATTCAACGATGTTAATTGTGCAATGGTGACTTAAAATACCATTTCCTTTTGTAATACATCATCACTAAAAAGGTAATTGCGAAGATAGTACTGTAAACTTATATATAACATTCACACCATACACTGACTCATTAATAATTCATCTCCAATGATAAAGGTATTTAGCATAAATAAAAATCATATCATTTCACAATAATCGATGTCGTAACAAGTATTCTCTTTGTTTTTCTACTTTGTATTGTGCCCCACGTTATGGGAGACAAAAATGTAAAAGGTATTATTACAAATTAATACGCTAAATGCCACACGTTGTGGATAAACATGTAACACGAAAAACTATTGATTCTTTTACCTGGAAAGAAACCACGATTGCGGTATCTTCTCGTACCTTATATTTTAATTACTTTGCCCCAGCTTGCTCGTCGGAAAAGAAAATACATGAAACATTGCAGGTTTAGAGATACGGTTGTAATTTACTTGACAAAATGAAATATTCAATTTACATACAATTTAAATAATCAAAATAATTCCTTATACACTTAGGTCATGACCAACTGTATATTCTAATTTAGACACAAATTTGGTATATGAATAATTATTCCTTCTTTTAAGTATATTGTCTAATTATTTGCCACACTTCATCACCTAAACTTTTCACAAAATCCAATTGCTTGATACAAAGGGATACCAATCACAAACTTAATACTTGGCCAATTAAAACCTCTTACCTTATGGCTTCTTGTATCTTATATGAAAATAAAAGTTTATAGTTACGACCCAATTATTCGACAACACAGGTTGGTTTGTCCCTCTGTGGTCTGGAAAATCCTCTCAGCCTGCGTGGTATTCGTCCTTGGCGGGCCCTCAGCTTTTTGGGTCTCGTCCCGTTGTAAAATCTCCCGTTCCTCTCCTTAATTCCAGCTCCTTTGTCAATTCTCCTTTTCTACGTGGGCTATGTCTCGCACAATGCCACACTCAGGAACTTCCCTCTACCAAAAACTTGCGTGTTCTCTCTTTGCACGTCCTTTCACTGCGAGGGTTTTGATCTAACAAAACTATTTGCGTGCTGTCTTTGCACGACCGTACACTCGGACGGTTTCCTCTACCATCCCCTTTTGTTGCCGACGCTTCCACTCCTTAGGTCTATTGTTTATTCTCAAAATTCACAATATGGTGGGTCCCTTATTGTTATTATAAACCATGAGGTGGTAAAAGAAAAATGGCGAGGCCAGCGTTATGTTACAATGTCAAAAGACAAACCGCAGTATAAATGATGCATCACCGTTATGCGGTAATACGTTGATAGTATGTAATAACTAGAACATGAGAACGGACAATGACAAAGGGAAACAATGGCTCCTAGCCGTCTAACTTACTTAATGTTCACAAACCACAATGAGAAAGTCATTTACCTGCTACAAGGGGCAGAACAGTTAAGTAACAACGGATATATATCTTGGGCAATAATATATGAAGTGTACCTGTGATAATAACCACGGTAAGTGAAGGACGTCTATGAAAATGTATATTAACATGTCGGCGCCAGGAAAATTTTCTTATCATTTAAGTTACTCTTGAAATTATAAAACTGAATTAATAAACACTCCACTATCGCCTCACTTTCCATCAAACTCGCATGCTGCACAGCTACACGCGTAAATGTAATCTGAAAATGATAATTAATCGAATTGACTATAATTATAAAGAGAAAAATCAATTGTCTGGATTAACATTTGATTATTGTGTGAAAGAATACATTTTTTATCGTAGCCGCCATCATAAATGTTTCCTCTGCCGCGTTTGGAACTTAAGGACTATGAATATTTGAATTATAACGTGATATTTTTCCCACAAATAGCTTCACAGCTCCCTCTTAGGAACATTATTTACTTCAAAGTTGGGATTAAATAACTGTTTACACACTTAATTACCCTGTTAGAATGTTTTTTAACCAACTTCCACCCACCAACCACAGAAATCAGCAATTACTCATGTTTTGCTTACCGTTAGAAGTAACTCGGCATTAAATTCGCTGCTTGCCGGACAGAGACATCTTTTCGCAACTTAATGTTAACACTTGGTCCAACTTCGTCTCATCGGCGTATGATGCATTTCAACTTTCTACTTCCTAACTAAAATAAAACTTATAGTCGATCGATAGGAACTCGATCAAAATGATATCCCAGGGCGGCTTTCAAAAATCAACTCCTTAACATATCACAGTCATTGGGTTGGGCATAATGTTTACATCGCATTTGGAAAACATAGCATGGGGTTCACATCGAAGGTTATATGCCATGGCCATTCCAGGAAGATGTGATAATGGCAGATTAAATACATTCGTAAATTTTCCCTGCTCGGAAATTCGCTGGTCCTTAGCATTTTATTCACCTTACATAACTCAACAACGACACCGGAAGAACTTCATAATTCTGTAGACATCCTCCCTAAATTATATGACACTGATCTCCTCTTGATGATTATGAGTGAAACTGAAATAGCTGCTGATGTTGGAGTATATGGCGGTCGGCTTTGAAAATCGGTAACATTCCTTTCGTAATCTTTAAAAAAAAGGGTATGGCAAAGGAAACGAACTACTTCGGTTTCATATCGAAACATAACATTCATATTCAAAGTAATTATTAACGAGATATATTTCCCAATCTAAATTGTTGTCAAGCCATACCTCAATAATTACTAGTTTTATTTAAACAACTCATACTGATTCAATTGTCATACCTTTCCGATAACATGTGATTTCTTGTTGATTAACTTAGTTTGTAATGATTTTACGATGTCTCCATGTTGTTCCTCACGAAAATCTTTGAAATCGACCAAATACGTAGCTTACATACTAAAAAAAATTGAAATTATTAAAAACAGTAGAAAATAACTCGATGTCACTTATTTGACCATGAAGTGCCGTAAATAATATCATCAGTTCACTCAATTAGTATGTTTAGCCTCCTCTCTACAATCCAAAATCAATTGTGATGAGGCAACATCCTGTTGGTTACATATATACGTTTCTGGGAGAGCAATTAACATTCCACACAGAAGAAAATCCTTCCCAAAATCCGGTATTGTGGAAAAGCTCCACTCTTCTAAAAGTGACCTGAACAGGGCTGCGGTTTCTTTCTCGCTGGGAGTGGGCATGTCAGAGAAGTGTTGTTTTCAAGCTGTTTTCGATCATTCGGGTTGTTTTGGACTTCTCTTTCCTTATTAGAGAAGGAAAAAGGGAGCAGATCTGCTAAGGTAGACAATATCAATGGATCGATATCGCTCTTGATGAAGCAGCGATCGATAAATTCAAGAATACGAAACATCTCAGCGGACTGACTAATAACTTGGTTTGCCGCGGACTCTACTCCGATATGCCAGTATCTTTGACGTTTTCTGTTAGTATTCATATTTTAGCATAGCATTTTTTATCAATTAAATTTTCCCTTGACACATTTTAAATGACCCACATGTCTTAAGATGCCTCATTTGCAACAGTTTAAAGGCGCTGAGAGGATATTTCCATTCAAACTGAAAACCTACGTCTCCATGTTGGCTACCTCTGGTCTCCATTGTCTTATATCTTTCTGTGATAATTTAGTCATCGTATTCTTAAACTTAAAATGTATTTATGAGCTAATGTAATGCGTATTGCATTTTTTTTAAATATCTGAATGATCTACGTCACACCAACAAAAGCGCTCTGAATATAGGTAACGTCGATCAGGCTGACATCTCTGACAGGATCACAGCGGAAAGAAGGAAAATCTTTCCGCTGAGTATTCCTACAAGTTAAGAATTGGCGTAATCCTTATCGAGTCCAATTTTTCAAATGAATAAAACTCTCACGGTTTGTTTATGCAGTACTCCTTGAGTTTTTAGGGAACACTATTATATAATTTACTCAGCCCCAACGTTTCACGTTCTCTGCTGGAAGAGCTCAAAATAGATACAAATAATTGTATCTATTTTCAGCTACTTAATCCAAGTTCACAAAAACATTTGTCCAGTACGACTAATAAATACTGTCAAATGTTTTCCTCGAGGGCCACACTGTGTGGTTATCGTCAACAACGACTTTTTGCTATCATAAATGCAATTGTACAAAATGACGTTCTACGTTCGATTGACCCGATTTAACATCTTATCTCGACGGTAATCTCGGACGACTTTTTGCGGCCTAATACAAGGAAGAACCATCAATTTTAGCAAATAATTCAATGAAGACATAAAATGGATACTTGACTTTTGTCTTTCATTTCTGTATCCTCCGAAAACAAGGACGATTTTGCGACTTCGTTTCCGACCGACCTTTTTCTCAATGCCTCCCCACCCCGACGGTATAGGACCGACACAATAGACCCACCCTACTCTCACCCCTCCCCAGAAATCATCCCTTACAGGTGAAAAATTTTCACCGAGGTGTGTTCCCTCTTATCAAGTACGTTCTGAAAAAGATTTCTCTTCCTTCCCGAGCATATATTGCTTTTCCGCAAAAGGGGGCGTGGTTCGGCGTTGTCACATCAACGTCAACTCGGGACTTCGAAATTTTTGGGCTTTGAGGTATTTAGCATTATTTTGGACAGGAGTATACTTTTCTCTTACAAATTCAGGTTCTGATTTATTCAGAGAGTTTTCTATTATTGTAACCTTCGTAATATTTGATAATAATATTGTATCATTTAATGTTTCTTGTAGCATGGCTGAGTTCGTTATTCTTGAGGAATAACCTATTACAACTTCCCCTTGTGTTCACTTGCTGTTCTTTGAAGGGTTTGCTTGGAGGATTTCAGTGAGCTTCAATGGCAAGTTTATCATGTTTTCTCAGTCCTGGGTATTAAAGCCCATGTTTTCTTGAATGGGGGCTTAAATATCCTCCTTTGGGATAGTGCATGAAAGGAGGTTATTTATTGAAATTCACCGCTGCCCTTAAAGCAATGATCCAGCATCGAGCGATAACGAGCGGGAATATAACATTATTCTTAACATTTACGGTTATTGCCTAGGAGTTAACTATCAATAATCTCATTACTTCCGTGACGTCTTCTACGTACTTGGTTCGCGGTTGCGATATTTTTTACTTTGTCGTGGAGTTGCAATGCGCGAAATTCTTTTCGTACCTATTCATTCGTTGGTGAATTGGATGGTTCGGCGCTTAGTTGGGTTAGTAATAATAATTTACTTTTCTAACAAAAAAAACTGGACAATTATTATTCTTTTTTGCAACAGCACAACGAACTATTCTCTTTGCAATAAGATAGCGAAAATATTCCGGTTTTTAACACTTGAACCGCGGACGGGACATTTTTGTCCCATTTTGATGAGCTGTATCTCTCTCAATATTTTTCGTTGAAATTTCTTAGTTCTTGACTAATAATTATTATTTATGGAGTTGCCTACTTTGGAATATAATATTAATCCTTCTACTCGTAGTTTCCGAGAAAACAATAGAATGACCTAAAAATCGTAAATGGGACATTTTTGTCCCGCAAATGGAATATAGATCTGTTTGTCGTATAACTTAATTAGTGGCATACTGGGATTCTTTTTCTAACTCTTTTAAAAATGCTGGTTATCGGGTTACAAATAAAATTAATAAATTGTTGGCAACATATAATTTTATTTTTTACAAGCATTTTTAGAGTTCTAAAGTTTCATCAGTGCCCTTTTTTTTCAATGAAAACGCTTTCAATCATAATAAAATATGTACGCTTTTGTAACAATATGGTGGTCAGGCGACTGAGAGTTTCACCTTGTCAGTGAGTCATTAGACAAATCGCAATATGATCTCACATCGTTTTCGGGGATTGGCAAAACCCAGCGGTTCTAGTGTTAAGATCGCGCAAAAAACAAAAGAGCGACGATATTGCCGTTAGCGTAACCGCATATATTTAAGTATGTTAACTTGCTTACATTTATAACATTTCAAAAAATATTCAGGGTAAAGTCCTATTGACGCAGTTCATATCGCCATAAAACGTTGCTGGTTGTAATTATATTCATAACATTGTAAGTATGTATGTGTTCATTTTGATATGTCCCATGTCTGACAACATTTTTTCGTTGCATTATGAAAGTTTAACGTTGCGCATATTTCTCATATTAACGGGAAAACTCTCGTGCTAACTGCGGTCAAAGCTTAAACCACATTAATTGATCTATACTAGCAATATCTTGCTATAATCGCTAACGTGGCCCGACACCACCGATTTCGACCGTGCGCCCTCAGCGTAAGGGGCACTGCCATTTTGATTCCCAAATAATAGTCGATTGCCTCAGAATAAAAACAAATTGGTCTTTTTTGTCATTATACTTCTTTATACTTCTTTCAGATTGCTATGAATGTTCTTTTTGTCATTGCAGTGAGATGAAAAGATGAAAATTCGATAATATCATTGCCCGTACGCCGTACGCCCATAATCGGTAGGGGAGGGGGCGTGGTCTGTCCTAATAAACATGACGTCCAATTTTTACTTTAGCAACCTATCCTTAATAGAGTGCCTCTAACTCCAAAGGTCCATTAAATTGCTGGCTGGGGAAACAAAGAGCATATTAAAGAGGTGAAGTTATGTGGGGATAAACTTAAAAACCCATGAATAACTTTTTTGAAACTATATTATAATAATTGAATTCAATCTGTATTATATTTAGGCTTAGTATTTTGGGAAATACAGGGAAATAGATGTCAATTGTATTTCGTAAAAGTATTTGATATCTCTAATTATTGTTTCCGAGAATTTTCAAAAATTTGTTAAGATATTCTAAATTGTTAAATCACAATGTGCAGATAAGCTATAAAATTTCATTGTGGAGTTTTTCCAATAAATTCAGTAATCGCGATTAATTATAGGAATAGCAAATCTCTATTCGTGAATTCAATGTAAACAAGCAAGTCTTTGTACAAGTAAAGGCACGCATTAATCAATATTTTGCGAGCGTGAGTTTATACATACGCTAAGCAAGTCAAAATTTAAAAAATTCTCCTGACGTTTCCTTGAATAGATTAACGTTTTTTAATTTTTTTTATTACTTTGGAACCTTTCATGGTATAATATCTCTTACCTTGCCTTTAACCATGCTCCACAATGGTATTCATTGTAAAAAATGATGATCACTGCATTAGTGCATTTGTTGCCTCAAGTTAAATTCTTATTTTATATGTGAATGATTCGTAAAAAAATACAATTCCACTATAATTCATGCATTTTATTGTTTAAGAAATATGACAAACCCCAAATATTTTACTCATAGGCAAATGGAACAAATCAACGAGTTAGTTAACTTTCTGTGTCTATTTTAACAGACGGTGGGATAGTCCAAGTCTATTTTTCTCGCAGAGTATATTATTGCCAGTGCATCAGTAGTCGTCTTCTTAATGTTACAGATAAGGCATTCCTTGGCTATAATGTGTTTTAATCTGTTTGTAGCGTGATGCAGGGGGAAATGATATGGTCGTAAGCCTAAAATTTTTTCCACTGCCTTTGGAAGCCTAGGTGAAAATGTAATTCACAACCCTCGGGAGTGGACGCTCAATACAAATAATCCAGTGAATTATACACATATGTTAGTGTATGATTACTTTCTGGCTGCTGTAATGTACCATTTAGACGTATGTAATGGGAAACAAAACATTCCACCCACAACTTGCTGATCAATGACTCGAAATAAATTTTATTTGATTCACAAATTACTTCATTTTCATGATAACGCACAGACACAGGCAGATGATCAGATCTACAAAATTAGACCTGTATTTGATCAAATGAGCTAAACCCAGTGATTTACCCAGATTGTAGAGTGTAATAGCAATAACTTTTTCCTTGATGAAGGTATGAAATTATACTATGGGTGACATTCAATTATCATATTTATGAGAGGAAAGCCTATCCGTTTTGCTTGTAAAATATGATGTATAGACAGTTCGAGAGGTTACCTTCCTTAATTTAGAGTTTTTGCATAAAAAACAGACTTAAAGGTGTCTCACATGGTGCCTCAGTGAGAGTATATTTGTATTTATTTTCTCTCTCCTGGTTGAGCTTAGTTTGTTGATAAATAATTTACACCGCTTACCTTGGTAGAGAAGTTGAAATTTAATAGTTATTTGTGCATAGGAGCCATTAGAAAAGCGTGATGACGGAGCTCCTTTTGCAAATGTTAGAAAAAGGTGCGGTGTGCATTCTCAGATCTTACTGATAAGAACAGTGCAATTTCTCTAATTTGCTGACGTAAGAATGCGAACTTTACCATTGCAGCTAACATGACGTTATAATGTTTCAAGCCTGAGAACCTGCACCTGTAGGAATTAAAAATGCCAAAAAAGGAAAATTGTTTAATTAAGCCAACTACTTGCTGTAGAAATGTACAACCATGGCATGGCAGGTATGGATTTGTTTGATCAAAAATGCCCTGTGTATTGGATGAGAATAAGGTCCAACTAGTGGTACTGCCTTTTTTGCAGATTTTGTCTAAACAGCAGTATTGTGAACTTACGGCATTTTTTCCGAATGAATAAACCCAAAACCGATCAAATTGATATTTTCAGGGAGATTTGAATTGGATTATTTGGACCAATTCAAGGCCAAATTCACTCTCACCAAAAACAATGAGGCAGGCAATCAGAGATTGAAGATACGATGAGTACAATCACTGGTTATGTAAAATAAAAACCCATCGACGGTGCGGTTCCTGTTGTAAAAGCTTCGAGTTTATCTGTGAAAAGTGTAACTTTGGTGTTCATCCTGATGTGTACTTCAAAGAATATCATTTGTAGTATAAACCTAATAAGAGAAAAATATATTTAACTGATTAACAAAGAATTGTTTTAAAACATGTTTGACTCTTAATTTTACTGCTACAAAAAACCTTTTTATGTTTCAATGAAAAGTTACTAAAATGCTAGTGTATTCATTAACAATGGAAGCAATACCATCTCCTATTTATTTGATGTTTACATAAATAAGTTTGAATAAAGTGCGATTTTTCTTTTAGTCATGCTACCCCTCCAATCGTTTTCGTTTTGATTCATATAGACTTTATCCCACCGTGTGTTTAAACACACGGCCCCAACAACAGAATTTACAAAGCACAGATTTAAAAAACTATTTTTCCAGTGACAATTGGTTCAAAAAGAGCAACATATTGAAAAGACACCCTTAAAATCGGCAAAAAAATAGCTTCGGGAAAGAATGGGTTAAATCGTTAATTTTTCAGTAAAATCTGTCCTGATAAACTTCTGCATTCATATATTCACAAATTACATCGCCTTTATATATATTCAATTTTCTCTTGGTTTAAATTATCCCTAATGAGCACAGGAAGACCTCTTATGAAGTGAAGGAAAAGAAATTGTTACATTCACCCTGCAGGAGATAAAATTCTATCCAACATTCAAGTTATAACTCTTGGTTTAATTATCTAAGATTACTTTTCAGCACAGATTAGAGTTTCGCATTGATCAGCATTTTATCTCAATATCATTTAATATCTTTTGTGGATATATTTAGGAAATCACTTCTTTATATGTTCCGTGCACATTTTCATTAATTAAGATTAACAGGATTCGAATCAATTGGAATTAAATGCAGTTGAATATTAAATTAAATCAGAAAATAATAATTTTAATAATTGCTTTTTCTGCCTGAATGAAACGAGTAATACTTTTCCTCTTAACTGTCAACAAACGTCAACTACTGTAAAAATGCTAAAGGCTCATCCCTAGTATTACGTATGGCATTGCATCTGAATTGTTTTGTAAGAAACCATTAAGGCCTGAGACTCAATTTGAGATGTCCATCTTTTATCCGCAGAAATCAATCAGCTGTAATCAACCACTGTGATTGTGAGAGCGATTTAGATAAAGAATATATCTCCAAACAAAGTAAAAAGTCAATCATCCTCCAGTTTTTTGGTAAACTGGAAACCTTGAGCCCTTTACTTGGCATCAAAATGAACTGTAGTCAAATCTATCTGGCGATGCTCTTCGAACTGATGATCAACGGTCTAATGTGGATGTCTATTTTTAAGATTTAAAAGATGCTAAGAATATAAACGTAAAGACCGCAAGCAAGATAACGTTGCTCCACCAAGTGGTACTGTTGGTTAAGCGACATTAGGCACGCGAGACTCTTGAAGCGGGCGGCATGATTTCGATCGGAGACAAGGATGGTAAAATTTCACATCAAATCGCCAAATAAATGGTCTCCAGGGGCAGGATTCTGTATTTTAACGGGTAAGCGACATCGGTGTCGCTTACCCGCTCCAAGCTATATTGGTCGGTTGGAGGGATTCCGGGGACCAGGGTGATCCTACGGACGATTTTGAAAGACTTGGTAAGTTTTTTCAGGTTTTTTTCGCACTTCGCAGACTGAACTACGGGTAATAAACAATGGAGACGTGTCTGGCGTCTCTTGGAATTTGGTATTGTGATTACCTATGATCAAAGTATGGTTGGCAAGGAGTTTAACCGACGGGGATTCAAAAATTAAATTAATTGTTTAATAATGTATATCTATTTCCGTAAAGGGGTATGTGGTGGTATAACTTGTGCTGCAAAAATGATCGCCTTTTTTGTTTGCTGTACTAATTACTCATTAGAGCAAGTATGTATGAACTTATTGATGATAATAAACGGTAGGTGATTGCTTACATGGGCAAACATGTTCTATGAGGAGAGATAAACATGACAACAATATTGTATTCCTAAACTTGGAATGAACAATTTACTCGAAAGGTTTCTCTTGTAATACCTTGTGTTTTGAAAGTCTCATAAACTGGCGATTAGTTTTGAACCAGCCTTGAAATGTGTTGATATCTTTTTCGTGCCTTAGACCTTAGGGTGAATGAAAACGTATAAAATGTACTGATAACTGTAATGTCATTATTTATTTTAAGTATCTTTAACCAATGCATCCATTGAAATTGTACGCATTTCATGACATACCTATCAATTAGAAAGTCCATTTGTATGTTATCATTCCATTGAGCTTTGATTCTGTTCAATTGAGTTTTTTATACCTATGACTTATTCCTTTCTCATCAGATGATGCTCGTCACGGATTCGAAATCCATTTTAAAAATGCCAGTATTCATAAATCAACATATTTTTTCGGACTTCCATGAGGATGTGTTTTTTGATGAAACCCTGGTTGGAGTCTACCAAAATTCAAAAGACGAACAATGGGATAATATCTCAGGTATGTGCCTGGAATCCTGGAAACTAAATCTGTTACTGAAAACGTATCTCATAAGTGAATAAAATGCACGCAGCTTAAATATCTCCCTATAGAAGTTTAAATGCCTCATTCTCCGCTCCTTAATAATGCGGCCGAAACTGGCCGCTACCACTTATTACCCTCCTTCTTAACACGGTCAAATCCGGCTGACCCGCCCTACTATACTTAAGGCAGTCTTTAGAGCTTCATAAGCATCTGTTTCATCTTGAGACTGCTTATCTTTGATAACACAGGCATCCATTCTGTCTCGCATTTCATTAAGATAAAGCAGAACGTCGTAATATCTGCTACCATAAGCTAAAATCCCGAGACAATAAGGGGCTATGTTTCAGCTCATTACAGGGATGTGATGAGAGTAGTTTCTAGAGTCTCATGGAAGGACTTTTTGCGTGGTTCCTTTTTTAAATGAGGTGATAAGCGATGACTTCTCGAGTCTAAATATATAATTCTCGTTCTTGAGGCGCTGATTAAAATTGAAAACCCTATGCCAGCCCTGTGTTGTTCAGAGTGACTGTGATATTTAATGGAGATATTTCTTTGTTCCCATTTCGTACGGCGAGAAGGCAAAGCGCAGCTCAAGTTTAAAGAAAACCATCTTCCCCAATGCCCCTCAGTTCTGACCATGGCTAATTTGAGTGAGGATGCTATTGTACAAAAAGTGAACAGAAGTGATTTTTCGCAGGATTAAGATATTTCTAGTCGTATAATTGGAGAAAAAGGATACAATGATAGTGAAAATTCAAGTGAAGTGGAACTGGAGGATGAAGTAACCCCAAGTAGGAGTGATTTTCTAGGTTATATTCAGATGCAAGGCTTTTGGAGAGAGACCCTGATTTTTAAACAACCATCTGAGTTCAAAGAAGTCAGAGGGCCTCTACATGAATAGCGATAGACGACAATGAACTTTCCTTCCTAAAATATATGCTAGGGGGAAAAATTTTTTTGTAGCATTGTGAAGAATAGAAACATCTCCGCATAACATTTCCAACGCTCCACATAAAAGGTTGACAAAGACTGGGTAGATGTTACGTACGATGAAATGGTAGTATACATTGGAGTGCTTGTATACATGGGAATATTTGATTAACCTGAAAGTAGGGATTACCGGCATGGTCAAGGTATTGACTGCTCGATTGTTCGTCACTCTATGACCTTTGGTAGATAAACAAAAATTTCAAACATTTCCACATAAGTGATATAACTCTGGAAAAAAGCAAAAAGAGAAGGGTTTTGATGTTAGGAAAAAAATTAGGCCGATTCTTAAGGTAATAGAAACTTTCCATCAAAAGTATAAACCATGTCGGGAGTTAAGTGTTGATGAAGTAATGGTTGCTTTTAAAGAACGTCACTACATAAAACAACACATCCAAGGAAATCCAACGAAGTAGGGACTTAAAATTTGGGTTTTAGGCAGCTACCATACTAATTTCATTCAGGGAAATGTATACTTATGGAAAAAATAAATCGAGAAATGTTTCTTGGAACGCAAATTATATTGAATTTAATGAATAACTATTCAGGAAAAAATCTTCCCGTGTATTTGGATAGTGTTTTTTCAAGTGTGACACTCATGGAATTATTACTTAAGAATAACACACTTGCATGCGCTACTACAGGACCATATCGTAAGGAATGGCCTGAGGAATTTTAATATAAAACAACCTTGAACTCCAAAAAGAAGAGAGTCGAAATTTGCGGAGTGGATAGGTTACTACAACGGTTTGGTATAATATATTTGTGTCCTTCAAACCTTTTGCGATCCCAAGAATAAAGTCAGCGTACCAAGAAAAAAGGCACAGGGAACAAATAAGCTATGGTCTTCTGTTCACAGGCTATTGCAATGTACCCCAAATAGATGAGTGGTGTTGACAGAGATGATCAGAGAAGAATGTACTACGACTTATGTAGGAAAGCAAAATAAGTTGTGAAATATTAATTTGCTTTTGTGGTGAACACGACTATAATGAACAGTTTTATACTGTATTAAGGAACCAATTCACCCTCAAATGGTAGGCATGGAGTAACGCAGAAGAATTTTCGTTAAGAACTTTGTAGGAAGATGATAGGGAAATTCTCCTCCCGCAAAGTAATAGGGCATAAAAGAATCCTTCCGGTTGGCTCATTTTCACAGAGACAGAACCACTCTCTTAAAAAGATCGAGGGGAGAAAAATGTGCGTGTCTACTGCAGCTCAAGGAGAGGAAGAACTCCTGCTGGACGGAGCATAGACACGTCATGGAAGTGCATAGGCTGTGATTTACCTCTATGTAAATTAGGATGTTATCTTCAATATCACCAATAAAATGGATTGAAAGTAGGGAATCAAATGCAAATGACGTAAGACAACTTTTTTTAATAAATTATTATTTTATTAAAAACATACTCAAATTTTTAAATAAAACACTTCATTACATTTTAAGTCATTTGAAGTTTAAAGGATTTAACGTCCGGAAGTTCCTCAATACGGAATAAATTTATACTAGTAGGGCAATAGAATATTTAAATTTCGTGCGTGACATGGAATTGTTTAGGTCCAGTTTCGGGTGGGTTAGGAAAGAGAGTGTAAAAAATCAGCCCAAGGGTTTTTTTTTGTATGATCAGATTTTTATAAAATTTCTTGGGCTATGGTATGTGAGAAGGTGGCCAATAAAGAGTATTATTAACCGTCCTTTTTTTCTTAAAGTTGAATTGGTGACATAACAGAATTGTTAGAAAGCTAGATAATTCAGTTTTCTCTTTTAAATATAGTTATATGAGATTGATCGTTCCTCTACGCAATTAACATTGTGTTTATTTATGTGCTTAAGCAACAATTTGGCAAATAGCTCTTAATTCGTGTATAAATAACCGAGTATTTGGTTTTGAGAAGCTTTAGTGCATCATCAGTTATTGAGGAAATGATATCTGAAATATTTATGCCATAGGTTTCAATGTTAATTCATCCACGTCAATTGCCGATGGTGTAATCATTGTTATTTTTGGTGTATAGAAAAATGATATTTATTTAAAAAAGCAGGAATCTTTTATCCATTCACCATGGTCAACCAATTCTCTGTATCATATTGATATCCTGATTTGATTTGGTGTTTATGTTGGAGGGAAATTAACAAACAACTTCACTCTTACTTTCTGGGCCGTTCATATTCAACTTGTTAATTAACCACTCAAACATATTTCCGCTCCATCCCTTTCGGGTCATTGCATCCTCTTTATCTGCACCTCCAACCATCTCAAATTCAATCTTCACTCGGTTTCACCATCTCTGTCATGGTGTTTCTTCTGAATACCCTCTTCAAACCTACCTTCATTTCACACCCGTCCTCTCTTCTTTAGAAATGTCCCTCCCATCTCACTCATGTGCATTTCACCTCTCTTATCCCTACCTACATGCCAATCCTGCAAGCCACCACTTTGGTGTGTGGTAGAGGGTTGCTAGGATACCAGCCGTGTAAAGATTTAAGGTTTAGGGTGGTGAAATTATGACGTGCATTATGATAGCGTATTGAACAGAGCTAAGTTTTTATAACATGGTCACTAATTAAGCGCGAAAAAACGAGTATCTGTTGTGCAATGTACTTCACTTCCTGGGAACGTTAGTGTTTAAAGAAAAGAGGGTAGTTAACGGGCACACTCACTTAAGGAGAACTTGATAGTGGTTTAGGCGGCCAAGAGCTGTTTATAATGATCTATGGTTTTAACAAACTAGATATTTTTATTTAAATGTTACCACTCCACCCGAGCCCTCTAGTGGCAGCAAGGCAAACGCCCAAACGCACGATTTAAGAAACAACTGTTATGCGCATAAATCTCTTGTAGAGTCACCTTAACAGCTGTTTCTGACCAATATGTGTCGTACAGAATCCGCTGCTGGCAAAAAAATTTGGTTATATCCTCCTCTTGATAGTACAGTCTCCTCTGATTTCCTTTTACTTTCAATGTTAGTCCGAATCAGAGGCGACCGAACTCTTAGAGCACTTCGGCATTGCAATGATCCTCTGCAATGAGTATATAGAACTCTTTATGTCCATGCATTGAACAACAAAACTTCTCCTCTCTCTCCCCATATCAATGGAGAAGAAGGTTCAGGGTTCGAGTTCACACTGCACGATTACTAAGATGTCGAGATTCCAAGCGGCATAGGAAAAAAGGGTTGCGGTTGCCCTTTTAAAGCCTGCCCTAGACCAAAACTACAGTGAAATAGTGGAATTTAAAAAGGTAAAGAGTATTTTAAGGGGTTATATTCCCAATTGTTAAGGTTGTGACGTCTTAAATTAGTGACAAAAATTGGATAAAATTGTAGAGGTTTCTCCACACAATGCATGCAAACACTCAAATAGATACAGTCGTTCTTATTTTAGAATCGATTTCACCTTCTCAAATCTCTAGCCTGCGGATAAAAGATTTATGAAAATGGAGCTAATGGAACATTGCGAATCATTTCATGTGAAAATGAATGGTATAGAGTAAATCGCACCAATAAACACCGAGGTTCGAAATATCTGTCATGAGAAACCTACGCTTAAACATTAGATGCAATTCGGTGTAAACAAAGGTGGCTTATTGGCGTAACAGGCTAAAATACCGATATTTGGGGGATCGGGTTCGAATCACAGTAAAGGCTAATGATTTTCTCATGGCACGTTTCATTCCTGGATGAATTTAATTATAAATTTAATCGAAATAACTGTGGTGTTATGTGTTTTGAGTTATTATAGATTAGATGAACTATTTGAATCATTTTTTACCTAATGAAATATTGCACTTTTGGTTAAAATTTCAGCAATAAACCCATTTTAAAATTTCCACTTGTCATTTTACTAATATTGGTCCTATTTATCGTACAACGTTTAATTTTTACAGCGCATAAAATGAATGAAATATTAAGTTTATATACTTTATATTTTAAATTCAAATGAATCTTTTCAGAGAATTTATTCAAATGAAACTACATGAAAGTATCACAAATAAGGCAATAAAGCACATTTATAAACAATGTTTACTGTAAAAGGCATTTAAACTTTGATTAGACTATAACAGTAAAATGAAACATATTATATTCTGGAGAAATCACTAATCATTAAATACAAGGACAATGAAATTATATTATACTTATATATTTAAACATGCATTACACGGAAACTCTTTTTTAATTTGATAGATTCAAATGGAACCAGATCTCATGTTTAATCTGTATTGTTTTGAAGCCATTTACTAGAATTTCATAATAACACAAACATGAATTTATATTCCAAAAATTGTTCATTTATTCAATACATTTTTGCATTCTTACAATGAAAAGTTTCCATTTAACAATATCCACCAACAAAAATAATCAATTTCTGTGTTTTTCATTATTTTTCATGATTAAAGCCAAACAAAGGAGAATAAAATGAATTGTGTTACAAATAAATTTTCTTTCAAAATGTTTATTTTAACATTGGAAGGTATGAAAAGTGAGCAGAAGTAAAATGTCCTAGAGATTTTAACTAAAAACAGACACCTTGCAGCCAATTATTAATTTCTGACTACAAATGAAACCCGTTTTGGGGCTTGCTTATTTTATACAGTTTTGAAAGAGATCTGGGCGTTTTCCCGTCAAGTTTCTTGTCCGATTCCGATTCCACGAAGCCATTTATTTCGCCACCATGTCTCACGATTTTTAGTTATCCTCAGGGATTTCCCAGCATCTTCTAAGTGTGGAAGAGAAAAAAAGAAGTATGTCATCCCGAAAAAGTGTATTATGGAATTGAGAAACAACCTACTTATAGAAATTCAAAGTATGAATCTTACCGCTGACACACTTCTTCATTCTTTCAAGTACTGAGAAACAGTAATTTTTCCTATTTATACACTATTTATATATACAGTTGAAGATTGTCATGAGAATGATATACTCATGAGTTTTCCACTCTAGATAGCGTACTGAGTTACCATAAGTATACTGAGTAATTCAAAACTCTTTACATTTGAGAGGCTTTTGTTGAACAAAACAATTCCACGATTTATAACAACAGTAAAATAAAATTTTGCTTCTTTAATATATCCAAGTATTTAAGTGAATTTATCCCAGAAAAAATTGTCTTTTTTTACAACCTAATAAAAAGTTAGTTCAAATAATCACACTTATCCATGAAAAATTATTGCAATATTATAAAAGATTAAATGATATGCGAAAGCTTTGAAATCGGTTCAATTTTTCTTTCCATTCTTCATTAAAATGATTTTTCTATCCAATTTATAATCTAGTTTAACAACGACTGGACACATCTATTTACACCGAAAAGAAATTACGAATTTAAAATTTGCAAAATATTCCACGGATGTTAATAACTGCATTATAAATTGTTAAATAAATACGCGAGCTGTCACTTTTTGTAACATTTGAATAAATTATCCGGAAGTGTTCATTTGTTATGACCAGTGTTTCTCTTTAAACGTTCTAGCAGTCGGCAAAAGTCTAAATTTATCATGAATCTCAAATTAATGGATTAAAGTTATATAATTTGAAATAAGTTTTCTGACAAGAGTTTATTCGCAAAAAAGTAACATTTAAATGGACATTTAAGACGTACGAAAGTTTTAAATCATTCAAACATAAACTTACTTCAATGGCGCTGTTTAATATTAATTTTTAATATTAAGGGCCTTTTATAAACGATTGATTTGTCAGTCCATGAGTTCAATGTCCTCAAACGAATGCTGATCAAATAATTGAGTATTTTTCAACGTGTAACGTCAATCAAAATAAATTGAACTTCACATGAAGCAGTGCCTTGAATTTTAATTTTCAAATAAAATTAAATAACAATTGAAACGCTGCACGCGATTAATTCAAATGTTTTAATGTTTTAATTTGCACGCACTGCCATACACCCTCCTGATGTACGCGTCACAACGAAATCTCGTCCAATAAAATGGTTTGCGACTATTTCCCTTTCGAAATTTGGACGCTTTCGAAGTAATTCTGTGCCTTTATTCTCGAATAGTCGATTAATCGGAGTGAAATTATAACGAAACAATGTGTTCTTTGTAACGTACCTTTCTCTCATTAATGAGTGTCGCCACCACGTGTCCTTCGTAGTATTCGAGGAGTGACGGGAGTTGTTTACTTAATCTCGACCTTCCGTCTTCAGATCCAAATCCAGCGATCATCGTAGGAACAACCGATGTCAAATATATCTCCTTTCCCTGTCGAGTCTCCTTATGATTCAGTGCATCTGTGATCCATCTATTCATTCTCACTCCGTCTCTCTTCTTCCTCTCCGCCTCCTCGAGGATTCCCTTGAATCGCTCTCCGTCGCCCGAATACGGAAGTCCTTTGTTTTTGAATGTGAAATACACCGACAACTGTGACAATACAGAGGCGAGAAATGCAATAACGTATCTCTCACTCGAATACCCACCCACGTACGCCTTTTGGTCTTCAAAGTCGGCAAATGATAAAAAGTGACTTCCACTCCGTTCTCTCCCGTCGTGGTCTTTCAATGTCGGTTTTATTCCTCCGATGTATTCAGATCCAAAATCCACTAAAACTTGGACGGTCGATTGGAATTGAAGGAATTCCAGAATGGACGCCGTAATGCGATCCTCGTCGTACAGCATTTCGTATAGCCTCTTCATTTTTGAAATGATCTCTCCGTTCATCGGCTTCACTTCCGTCTTCCGCATCATTGCCTCTATGCATTGCTCTTTTAATTCCGCTTCACTAGGTGTAGCTGGTATGGGTATTTCTGATGGAATTAACGTATCAACTAATTTCAAAAGGATTTCTTTTATGGTCTCCACTTCCCCAGTAGTCTTCTGAATTTCTGATTCAAGTTGTTTAGAAATCTCCATTCCATCTTTCCTCTGCTTTCCAATGGATTCCTTAATAGCAGCGACTTCATCGGTCATCAATGAGTTGGCTTCATCCAGTTCTATCTTGAACTCCTCTTGGGAAATTTTGAGATTGGACGTAATGGAGAAAACATTTTCCTGTTTTCTAGCCAATTCAGTGAGAGACTGCCTTAATTCTGTAAAATCCGTATTTAAAGCACTTTTTAGCTCAGATACCTCTGCTTTTACTGATTTTTCAATGAGATCTACTTTGGTAGATAATACGGATTGAATTGCGTTTGCTTTATCCAATTCTTTCTTGAATTCCTCCTTGCTTAAGGTACTCCTGATTACTGATGTCTCCGTTTTCATGTCTTTAATGGAGTCCGTAATGAAAGCGAGTTTGGCGGACAACTCTTTCAAACCGTCTATTACATCAGTATTCATTTTCTTTGATGCGTCATTTCTCGGTGGACAACTATCTCGCCTAGATTGCACCATTTGTTTTATTTCTTCGCGATCCTCGTCGCCAGGGTGAGTGGAGACCATTTCTTCTGCAACTTGAAGTGGACTTTTGCCTACCTTGTCTCTGATTGAAGTGTCGCCGCCCGCTTCAAGAATCACGTCAACCCAATCTCGCTTGCCCAAAAGCACCGCTTGGTGCAGCAGCGTCCTCTCACTCACGTTCTTCATGTTAATATTCTTAAGATCTTTCAAATCTTGAACATAATCATCCACAAGGCTTTTGATCATTACATCAAAGAGGTACTCTTCAATCTCGACCTCCAAGGATATTTGACGACCGTCCATTTTTATGGTGAGTGAAGGGTTCAAGGTTTCTAGACAATCAAGTTAACTGGATGATGATATATTCTTCACTTGGTCTGGAGATTAACCACTCTCGAAATTATAGTGATCGATTACAGCTGATATATTTCTGTGGATAAAGGAGAAAAATCTGTAATTAACTCATTGCTGGAAATGATTTCTAGAACTTTATCCGACAGTTTTAAGTGTAGCATTGTGAGTGTTGTTTCTTCACCACCCTAAGTATTCTTAGGGAATAAGGATGTCATAGTAGCTGAACTAATAAATGGATTTCGTGTGAAATGGATAGATTTGGTTTTGAACCCCAGTCGAATCGCATGCCTTTATGTAGGTTAAATTTAGCACTTAACGCAATGTTATTTCTAACCAATATTTATGTCCAAATTCATCACAAGTTATCTTTCTTTGACTGGCCCCAGAGGTAGTTGTACAGAAGGGTCATGCGAATTTCGACAAAAGCATTAAAAATAATTGTCTTGAGCTGTTTACGGAGATATTCTTCCATTAAATAACAAATTATTAATAACATTTAAAAACTCCTCTGATTATTTGCATGTTATATCTGCCGCGGGTAAAGGAATTAACATAATCATCAGTGAGAGGAAAGTGAAAGTGAAATTTTGGTCCAGAGTAAAAACAATCGTCATTCATACAAAAAACTGTAGTGTAAATGATAAAATACTTTTCTTTCGTCCCACAAAAATGTAATCTAACGACTTTAAAAACCGGTCAGAATCCATCAATCGCTCTTATCCAGTGAGCACGCTTTGATGAATGATAACTTTTTGTACATTTTGCAACTTTTTGTAATAAAAAATCCTTTCATACACAATATCAAAGCAAACAAATAAATCATTGATATTCCTTATAATCACAATGAACAATGGACTAATTATGTCTTTATTGTCAGTGTTAACATAACGGTATTATACTTCTGTATGCATAATTGCATTTATTTGTCTCAGAGATGATTATTTGATTCATTTACGACCTGGCAGAAATATGCTGAATTTTAGGCGATGATGTTTTAATGCATCGCAAAAAGTATTTTTGTAAAATACTTATTTATATTGACTTAATAAAACTATAACCCAATAATATTGAAAATATTCGCTTTTTGGGACGATCACACAATAGTTTCGTAAATGCGAAAAAACATGAGAAATGGTCATAAATAACACAATTATGTACACGTCTTACAATAAAATTGGTGCAAACAGATTAGACCGAAAAAAACAAAAAATCCTCTCGTGTTTGCTGATATTAATGCAATGTAAATTCATGTATAATGAAAGTGATAGAGACGCAAGAAAACTATGAGGAGTTATTTGCTTATCCACTGAAAATATGGAACTTAAAATAAAGTATATTGCATTTGGGCAAAAACTCACAACGTTGAAAGTATCATTTTGGTACAAAAAGTATGCCAAAGGGCACATTAGAGATAAAATCTAGCCTACTATGGAGGCAGATGCAGTCATCAATGAAAAAAAATTAGAAAGGCGTTTCGCGTGAATATCGCCACATTGTCTAAAAGTTAAAAAATATTGAGAAAATTGTGTACCTGCCGATGATATGAAAACGTGCAATGGCTAAAAACATCTAATCCAGTGTGGCATATTGGTATATATCCGAAATAACTACCTTGTCGATGCCAAATAACTATTGACTCATACTTGCAAAATATATCACAAAAAACTCGTTTCAGCCATGTATCAATGCACAATATAATCGAAAGAAAAACTTGAACTTGCTTACTGCTTTTTATGTAAAACTGGCATTTGATTTGATGCAAATCAGTATTTGTTACAAACTCATGATATAAGAAAATATATTCTGGCTAAAAAAGACCAGTATTTGTGGAAGAAGTCTACCATGTTACAATGGCAGAGGCAAGGAAGAATTACAGAACAAATGAGAGTGGCTTACCTTGTGAATATCGCCTCGTCCTTCAAAAGCGTCCTTCTGTTGAGAACTTCGTTTGTAATTAAAACCGGAGAAAGAAGTAGACCTTGAAATCACCGGTTCAGTTCCTTTTCACTGTTGAAAGGTTGAAAATTCCTCCTCTTTCCTTAAGGGCCAAAAAAAATTTCTCTTAGTCGACCAACGTTGTAAACTGAAAGGATAGCATATTACGTTTCAGTTCACCATAATATTGGTATGACATTGAAATAAATCTCAGGTTAAATCGGACATTCGTATGGTATTGTGACATGTCAATGTTTTCGTTCAAACAAGTTCTTTGAGACTCAAATACACCAAATATTCGTATCGTTCTGGATATTCCATTTGTCATGCACCTCAAGTACTTTGAATAGCTTTTTATCCCAAGCTTTCCATTACTGAGCATTATTTTCTAATTTTTCAAAAAATTAAAAATGAAAAAATGAATACTGTTCATACCGTGTGAGTAGAGAATGTCCTCCTTTGCTGACGTTGACTTCTTGAGAGCGAAGTACGGAGTGGTCGTCAGAAATGATCTGCTGCTGCAATGGCTGAGTGGTCAGAGTTTTCTCTCCTGTCCTGTGTTCTCCTTCTCAGTTCCTTCTCGGTGTTCGAGTCGAGTCGATGATTTGAATGTCTGGCTTCTCGAGTGCCGCCTTTTTATGTCAGACGACGGGCTGATAAGGGAGGAGGAGGGGGACCTTACTTTTTCTTGTATAGCCCTCGACCAATGACATACCTACCTTTTTTCTTTGCATAGCTCTCGGCCAATGAAACACCTTCGTACTGGTCTCACTGGAGTGAGAGGTGCATATGAGCTGCGCATTCGAGAATTTATAGAATTATATAAGGAACAGCGAGTTATCGGAAGATGATGCAACCCGTTCAAGAATATCCTCATCCGATTTCCTCAACTCACCCTCTTCCCAGCTCGGCGACCGGCCATATGTCCTTATCAGCGACGGCCAGCCAATGCGCCGCCGACTGTTATCTCGCGCGGAAAAACTTCCTTATCTCGATGAAAGAGTAAGGGAAAGCTTATGAATTGGAAGGCTGGCCTAAAATAATGCGTACGTACGGCGTTCTTGAATAGGTTTAAAATTAGTTATTGGTCCTTAACTGATCAAATACGTAACAGTTAAGGTTTTCAATTAGTATATACTAGGATAAATTTTTTCATCCCAGTATTGGAGCAGTCTCTCCTTCAACTCGGAGGAAGGTCAACAATATGTTGCTGAATGCTTTGTACAGTCGTTCGTCTCCCAACGGACATTGTCCATTCGGTGGTTTGATACGCACATTGAGACTAAAGCTGTGTCTAATCTTTCATTAATCACGCTACACGTGATGTTCTTTTTTACTGTCCCTGTGAAAAACTTGCAATGAGTTACACATGTCATATAAATCAAACATTATTAAGATGTCATTAATTAAGCACCAGATGCATTTGTAAAAGGGAAAAAAGTCGAGGCGGGCGTCTGGTAACTGAAGTATCGTTTATTAAATCATTAACATATTGACTATTATGGGAAAATTAAATAAATGTTATGAAATTAGTCCCTATGAGTATGTAAATTTTATTTAACAAGATAATATATGGTTCTCTAATCATATAGAAACACATAACGATGAAAAATCCTCATCTCTCTACATTATTTAAATGAATCTAATTTGATTAATTGTCCATTTTTCATAAGTAATAATGATTAGATTATTTTAGGATAATATTGGAGGGTCATATGCAAATTTGCACTATTAATTGAGACATGATCTCAAATGGGAGCTTAATAAAGATTTTTGTTTCATAGAAGATGACACACTATGAGTAGTATATCGTCCCTCCTGGAAGGCTGAGTACATCTCATGAGATGAACAACAATATTAATCTTTCAAGAGGCTATTAACATTTCAAGAAGACGGTTTACATTCAACGGTAATATGAAATAAGTCTTTACAATTTGAAAAAAAATCATATTTTGATGAGATATTCACAACCCTCGATATTTACTCAGAATGAAATATACTTCCAAAGCCCACCTCCTGGGAGGACGAAGTGGCCACTTGAACACTTGGAAGCCAAGATCACGCTGGCGATGCGGTTGGTTTCAAGAATTCAGTGTGTGATGGAATACAGTACATCTGGGCAGGGTTTCTCATCCAAAGTCCGGCGCATACTAGGAAGCCTCAGATTCCATTTTAGGAAGAGACACTTGTCCGATCCTAAGAACTACCGCCCTATAACCTGCCACAACACCGTGTATAAAGCTTTTACCACCATCTTTAGTGAGACCTCATCATGCATCTGGTCTAGCCGGTTTGAGACCAAGTGTTCGAGCGTAGGAGTTTAATGCGGGAATTCGTGGGATGTAAGTGCAACCTGCTCATTGTTATAAGAATATTAGTGTGGGCAAAAAACACGTTTAGTTCAAGTGTTCATATGGAATCGTTATAGAGCGAAAAAGGTGCTACTCGTCACCCTGATCACAAATAAAACAAATTGGAAATCGCACCATATCATTCGGACGCACATCTCGTTCCAACTTTCAAAAAAACCTAAAAAATATTACATTTTTCGGGATTTTTTAAAATAAGGTGATGTTTTTATGTTGCGTTCAAAATTTGGTATGTGGCCTCTTTTAAAGATCCAATGTCTTAAAAAAATGTTTAATTACCCTTCAGCGCTTTTTTAATGGGGAGAGGGAGTCGCTCATCTGGATCAAATTATCCAATAGTCGTTAAACACATGATTATTTTGGAATATCGTCCTTTTGAGTTACAGGGATCGGGATCGTTCAAAATTGGGTTGTGGCCTCTTTTAAAGGTCATTTGTCTCTTTAGAAATTATGCAATTCCCATTTTTCCTTTTTTCATGGTGAAAAGAAGGGGCATGTGAAAAAAAGAGTGAGCTTACGGTCGTTGTTTTCCTCGTATGATGTGTGCAGCTCTGAGCCCTAGAAACATCAGAATTACGTGTAATTTCGGCAGCAAAGCGAGTTCCACCTCTTATTTTTCTATTTATTTGCAATTAATAACAGAAAATATCAATTTTTTCGTCACACTGACAATACTTTCACATTGTTTCGGTAAAAGGATTGGTATTCCGGTCGTTGCTTAACTCGTGTGAGGAGTGACGTTATAATATATCTTACTTTGATCATTTTTAGTTGAATGAAATTTACGTTTAAAATCAGAGGAAAACCTCGGCAAGGGTAGGTCTAGTCCCCAGTCAGGCCTAGCGACAGCTGGTGCAAGGAATTCGTTGAAAAGCTGCGCACAACGCGCTAGAGAAGTCAAGTCGCTCCGATAGCGAGGGTCTAGGAGATATTAGTCGCATTCGCAGTGGCACTAAATTCATTAATGCATCTTTCGCAACGGACTCGCCATAGAATCATACACCATATCAAAACTCTTCATGATAAATAGTACTGAATATGTAACAAATTTAACAGGAACAAAAACTATAAGGAAAAACAAAAGAAACACTTACAATACTTTCCTTAAATCAGAAAAAAACAAACGGTTGTACAGGAGGATTGGTTTGATAGAAACGCATCTATGAAATAGCTGCAAGTTGGTTACCTATACCCGGAGACTGAAAGGTTTGTTATGGCAATTCAAGACAGAATTATACGAGCTCGTAATTAGGAAAAATTATTCTCATGGAAGAAATAGGTAACGAATACTATAAATGTGGGCGAAATGGTAAGTCAATGAAACATATAATTCCTACAAGGCCACAGCTAAAGGTATACAAAAAATCGTATGCAGTTGACTGATACAGAGGAAAAATACGTTTCACACTAAGGAATTTAAGAAAAGACAATAATATTAGTTTCAATGATAATATAAGTAGCTGTTTGGAACTCTTATTTATTCCATTTTGGCAGAAAAACGCAGAACACGACGCAATTTTCACTCACTGATGGCAGCTCGCGGCACTCGCTTTATTTCCCCAATTTACGATATAAAATGCGAGACTATGGCACTTGTGTTGATTATTGAGGCAGCTGCAAGCACGTTTAATTATCTAAAATCCTCGATGAACTCAATAAATTCACGACTGAGCCACAACAAAGCCACGATTGTCACCAGATTTTAATGCTTTTGCAAAGGATCTTCCAATATTTTCATTTGTCACAACATGGCTAAATGCGCACAAGCGATCGTCTTTCGGCTTCAGTTCTCCCCGCTGAAGAGAGCTTCAACGCTACCCATGTGCTTAATTTCCACTTCATACGCAACATCTTATTTTAAAATTACAAATCTTGGATTACGTGAAATATTGGGACTGGAACGTCGTCTCAAAAGGAAACATAGATCCTCTGAAGGATAGACAAATGTTCTCAAATTAAGAGGAAATACTGAGAGTATTTGAAAAGAGGAACTGTCCTCTACATTTCAGAACACTTTTTTTTCGGTGTAAGATTTACAGTATCCTTACATGTTGAAATGGCTATAAAAAGACGATAATTACAAATCGATTGTTACTCCAATGCTTTGCTCTTAACCCTTCAGCTGCGGGGAACGAACTTGTACGTGTGTACGGGCAACTGCTGGTAAAACGTACTTGTAGGTTTGACCCTCTCTTCCTACCTGCTCCCCGAGCCCCATCTTATCTTTATGGCCCAAACTCTTTCTTCCTTGAGGGAGACAATTGGCAAATTCTCATATCCTACCAGGATGAGTCCCTCCCTCGCTCGTTAGCGGTCGCATTCCATTGCCATGAGGTACATTGTACTAACCTTTCTTCCTATTATCCTCTAAATGCGCTCTGGTCTTACCAGAGCGCAATGCGGGTAAAAATAAACGGATTTCCTTGGTGTTTGGTATCTAATTAAACAGTAAATTACAAACAAACTTCATATGATACTTATTTTGTAGATTTTTGCCGATTACAAAATTTGGCCAAATTAACTGATGTTCCACTAATCCGTCCTTTGTTGGGTGGGGCACTTTCCGCGGAACCTCGGGAAGAGGGTCGGGAGGGGAATGCAAGGGTCGTCTACCTGCTCTGCCTCTCGCGGCGGGTCTGGCCTCATTCTAATATTTCCCGCACACAGTGGAAGACTTGCGATCTAGCTTCCGCAGCTGAAGGGTGTTTATCTTCTGCAAATCGTGCGTGTTCTCCGATATAGTACCGTATGGAGTAACTCGTATTTTTAGCTTGTATTCGATGACCAAATACCCTATTTTGAAAAATATCTTTCGATTAAATCGACTATTCACTCGTTCGACCACTCACAATTGCGCGCACGCTATCACCTAGGCGTTCAGCCCTAAGAAGCCGCCCGTATTCCTCGAAACGGGAATGGATAATGGGTTTATTTACCCTTGCCGTTCTCAATAATCCGAGGGAGGAGCGGAAGAAAGAGATAAGGACAGGGATAAGTCGTGTGACCAAGACTCAGCTGTCTCGTGGCGTCCCTTCGTTCCGATATGCCATTTGTGACAATCGGATATGCGTTCGATGTTAATTAAATATTGCACTTAAATAAAATTCCATCAATTATTATGAATTAGTTACCATGGTGGTCATTCACAAAAAGGAACGTGTTTCACGGAAACAATACATATTTAAATCTAAACTTAGCAACTATGGAATGGATGATGAATTTTCTATGCATTATGAGCTTGTAGGGAGGTTTCCTGAAGCTAATTCTTTTGAAACGTGCGAAGGAATTTGTTCAGGGCCTGGCTACTTATTTGAAATCGAGATTTTTCAACATATGTTCTATATCGCAATCACAAATATTTCACACCCTTTGTGCATAAAAATAGTTATTCAGTGAAGTCCATTTGGATGTAGGAGTAGAGTAAATTACCTTTTCCGAATTGTGTATTATTACTTCGGCCTTATCATTTATTTGTGGATTAAATGTAGAACTTCTGCTTTGAATCTCCTTGACGTATTACGGAAAAGATTTTGGGTTAGTCCATAACCATTTTACAAGTATTGTCTCTTTCAAGTCTATGGATTTTCTTCGAAACACATAGTTTGAAATGGCTTAAGACAAATTTTGTTTTCAATGTCGAGTACCACGCTCTCAGTCATGTAAGCGATATTCACACCTCCACGAAGAACCATTCTGATTCGCTGCTCTCTTTTATTCATTGACCAGAGATATATTTTTGGATCCTTGAATGAGATATTGATAGAAAAGTTTTCTCTGTCCCCACAGTGGTCAACTTAATGATTGATTCTTTGAAGGCGGAGAAGGATTCTTATACGAGCACACTTGCTGATTTTGCTACGTAAAACTATTGTTGACACCCAAGGAAAACTTAGCCGTAACTATCCTATGGTTGCTTACTCCCTCGAAATTGTCTCAATCAACCGCTAAATATGATATATTTGATGCAAATTAATCAAGACTATTTTCTTACTTGTCTGGTGCCGTGGTCAACTTAAGTTTATGCATTTCATGGGGAATTGTGCTTCAGGGACTCTCAAATGTCTTTGTCTCACCATCCAGTCTCTTCTCTTTACGGCTAATTATAGAATTGCTTCTTTAAAATTATGTGTCCGACCTTGAAATGATCCCTAGTGTATTCAACTATGTCATTAGATTATCCTGTTGTTGAGCTTAATATGACATCGTTCTGGAATTTGGTTTGATAATTCCAAGCATCAATAATTTGAATGAAATATTTTTCCCTTATATGTTCAAATAAGTATGATTCAATTTATTTTTAAAGGAATGTTATTAGGAAATTTTGTATACAAATATTTAAAAAATACTCATTTTTGAGAGTTTTTATAAACAATTTGTCAATTTACAATCTTAAACTTCGGTTAAACACAACTAAACTATGAAAAAGGGAGGCTCCACTATAACTAGCTCGCGAAATAACGCAGAAGAAACATCACTATATTCTTATTCCATTTTGGACCCTTGCTTCAGAGAAAATTATATCAGGAGAACAATTCCTCTTTGGTGGCCATTATTTACGTTGCAAATCACTTTCAAGTTCAATTACAATTATAGAACTCCGTAGTATTCATACGACTGAGGATTACAAGCGATGGACCACATCAACGCCACGAATGTAAATTAAATAGAGAACGTATTGCATCAATGACTAGGAGTACTTGAAATGTAATTATGTATTTACATTCCGCTATACGTCGGAGCTCATGAGTTTCTTAATCCAGACTTAAAATTACACAAAGTAGTCTTTCATTTCTTTGTAAATCAAGACTATCATAAAAAATTTAAATTTTTTAATCATTTGAACAATGTGATCTATTGCTTCTTTGTAAATTATACAAAAATGTCCATTAATTGAAAAAAAAGTCCGAGAGAAAACTTGTTTTTTACCCTCATTCGAAATCACGAACGTCAATATTTGGCACAAATGTAAAATTCTGCAAAATGCCATCGCGCTTTAACATTATTTCATGTAATATGTAAATGATAAGAGCTGTCTCAGCTGATTGGATTTTCATGCTTGTCTGGGTTGGTAAACTTCTGTAGTCTATCTTGTTCAACAGAACATGGAATGGTATGTAGGGCTTCCCTTTTATTAAGAGACTTTGACTTAAACCAGGAATACTACAAGGTATTCCACAAAAGGGATTGTCTAGACTACAGCGGTTGATTACAGGAGCCGTATTCTGTAACGCGTATCACTGGTGATGAGTGACCGCCAGTGACGTAACATTACCACTATTCTGATTCCACTAGGTGACGAGGTGATGATCTTCTCCCAAAACCCAAGAGTAAATAGATATTATGCCCGAGACCTATTATTTACTTTGAGCCCAAATCGGAGTGATAAGGCATCGCCCATTGGATATATAGCCTCTCACCCATGCCATGATCTCCCACAATGGCGACTATGCGTAAGTAATTTGTTCAGATAGTGACGAATAAAACGTAAGCAAATCTCGAGTTATGAGTATAGAAGGCTTTTGTAGAAAATTAAATTTCCATATACCGAATTTAATTTAAGCGAAATATGGAGCAGTAAAAATGTGTATTATTCAAACAGAGAAGTGCATTGTATTTGCCAGCGTGTGATTTATTCCGCGGTGGTTCCGTAAATCTAATTATGAATGGAAAATGAAAAAACCTTTGGTGATTTCCTGCGGTAAGGGAAGCGTGTTAACAATATGGATGCACAATTATTCTCATCACGTGAAGATTGGTTTCAGAAAACACCTTACATACATCTTGTCGAGAAATTTCCAAGAATGAGGTAGAGGAAGTGTCCCCTTATATATAGTGTTAGGGAAGGGCAGGTGTGAAGCTGTTTTCTCGCGCTTTCTTCTGATCGGTCCACGTTGCCCTACGGACTTCAGTACTGGTTTCCAAGTGTCGCTGAGGTAGAAACCACTGTCTCTATTTAGTTTTTTCTTCTCTAGTCAAATTTGACGGCTTCTTTCACCAAACGGTCCCAATAGCCGTTTGTCCGGCAAACAATAGTTGTCCTGTCGAAGTCAACTTTGTGGGCGTGAACGAGGCTGTGTTCAGCTATGGCCGACTTGTTTCAGACGAATGTATCGTTCGTGTTCTTTCATCCTCCTCCTCCGCAGTCCGTCCAGTCTCCTCCAAATAAGCTCCTTCACACTCACAGGGAATACGATATACGCCCGGAGTTTTCATTCCCAGTAGATCTTTTACTTACACTTAATTAATACTCGTGACACTCTGGTTATTCGCATTCTCAAAGAGGCTTATCAATAAATAGGTGGTACCTTTAATGGTGCCTCGTGTCAACAAATTAAGAAAATCACCATTAGTATTGAAAAAAGACTGACAAACATAAAGTTCATTAATACATTATTCAAACAAAACAAAAAATGTTTAAGGAAAATAATTGCCATTAATTGAGAAGAAAATTTATCACGAATACACTGGTTCACCAAACCAGAAGACCTCATTAATGTTTTAAAATGTACGTTTCATATTTCAAAATATTGTACAACATAACCTCCAATATCACAATCTTGTAATTATTTCAGATGACTGTTACTATATTAGCGCTTTTGGTCACCTGATACCTCACCACAAGCCTCATAAAAAGGGTTAATCTATTGCTCGCATTTCTCAACGTCAAATTCTCGTTTACCTTGGAAGAAATAAAGTCTATGATTGGCACGCACCACAATGTGCCCATCACACATACAAATGACAAATTACTATGCAGTTGAAGTGCTTCCGTGATGTAATTGATGTTCATGCGATGAGATTCGACTTTCATTACTCCTTAATTTTAGGCTGGGGGTCAAAAATGTTGTCATCATCCGAGACTTCACGCAAATGATTAAAGTGAAACAAAGCCACACATGGGGATGTCCGACAGAGCAATTCATTGAAATAAAACAATGTTAGGTAAGAAAACAATGCAACAATTCGACATTGTTTGAAGTTGAAACAATTGCAATGTCAAACACCAACCATTGATTGAATCAAGTAAAGAGTAATAACAAAAAAATTGAGTTCATGAGTTGCGATCAAGGTGAGCGCCATAAATAAAAAATCATGATTACGGTGGAAATGACTGTTGTTGAGATACATATGTTACATGGCGTTTTCACCAAATATGGCTTTTTCCAACAACTTAATCAGTGCAATTTAAGGATTCTTACGACTAAGTTCACATCACACATTCATAAAAACTGAAAATTGGAAAAACTGTTAACCGTAAAAAAAGAGGAAAATGAAAGTACATTCAATTGTTTGGTCTGAGAGCAAATAAAGAAACTATGTCCTGAGGTTATAACTTTTTGTTCCATTAAATGAAATATACATTAATTCTCTGAAAACAACGTTTGAGACCTATTTTTAAGAGATATGATCACAAAAATCATAAAGAAAAAGATACATGTCAAAAACCGAGATAAACTTCTTATAAACAAAAAAATAAAACAATTGAAAACCTTAAAATATATTAAAATAAATGGAAAACCTTTATAAATATAAGCTGAATAACTATGCGTGCATATAAAATATTATTCACATGTGACACAATTTCCCTAAAAACCAACTGAATGGATTATCTTGGATAATATGAAAATATAAAAGATGCCCAAAATTAAATATATGAGAGTTTTTCCCATGTTTTGAGGGAATGTTACATATCCCGTTTTCAAAATTTATATGACAAGCAAGCTTTAATCCATTTCACTATGGCAATTCAATTTAGGGCGAATAATCTAAAATAAAAATGGAACATCACGTTACCAACAAATATATGACCTTGGCAACGGCTAAAATATGAAAGTTAAGCGTTTTAAATCAATGGAAACAATCCTTTTGAGAGAAAACTTTGATAATACCTCAAAACACAGTAGGTCTGACAATGAATATATGTAGTCAAGTTTTCCAAAAATCACATCAGCATATGTAAGAACAAGAGAGATTATAAAACAGGGATTCCAGTCACACGGCGATCCATGTCAAGAGGAAAGGGTCTGTCTTCTACGCACAGCTGATACAGATACAAAACCACAGCGTCATTCATGGCTGAAAAGAGAAACAAGGATCAAATATGAATGCTTGTGTTGTAGTGAGATCAAACTATTCTCATTACAAGCCGGATTTTCACAGTTTACAATAACAGAATTTCAGTCTTACAAATCAACAAATTTCAGTCTTACTTCCAGGGTCGTCCATAACCAACTTGTTGTTTAGCCGCTCCAACATTTCTCTGCTTCATCTCTTTTGGTCCATTCCACCCTCTTCATCTGCATCTCCAACCATTTCCAATTCTGTCTTTACTCGTTGTCATCATCCCTGTCGAGGTCTTCCTTCTGAACACCCTCTTCAAACCTTCCTTCATTTCACACCCGTCCTCTTTTCTTTAAAAGTGTCCTTCCCATCTCATTGATCTGCATTTCACCTCGCTTATCTCTACCTACAAACTATCCTGCAAGCCACCGATTGGCTGTGTGGCAGAGGGTTGTTAGGACACAAGCCGTGTAAAGATGTAAAGTTTTGGGAGGTGGGATTAAGACGTGTATTATGAGACTGTATGGAACAGAGCTCAGTTTTTATCACATGGTCAATTATTAAGCGCGAAAAAACGAGTGTTTGTACCTATCTGTTGGGAAAGATATTTCACTTCCCGATAACGTTAGTTTGTAAACAGGGGAGGGTAGTTAATGGACAAACCCACTAAAGGAGAACTCAATATTGGTTGAGGCAGCCAAGAGCGGTTTATAACAATCAATGCCGCTGACCAACTAGATTTATTTGTCCACAATTTACCGCTCTACCTGTACCCTGTAGTGGCAGCCAGCCAAACCCCGCAAATTCATGATTTAGGAAACAACTGTTATGCGAATGAATCTCTCGTAGATTCGCCTTAAGAGCGGTCTGACCAATATCTGTCCTACAATATCCGTTGAGGGCGAAAAAACCTTGTTTATATCCCCCTCTTGATAGTACATCCTCCTCTGATTTCCTCCTTCTTTCGATGTTGGTCCGAATCAGAGGCGACGGAACTCTTAGAGCGCTTCGGCATTGCAATGATCCTCTGCAACAAGTATAAAGAACTCATTATGTTCCATGCATTGAACGGTAATACCTCCTCTCTCTCTCTCTCTCTCTCTTTCCTCTCTTCTAGTCAATGGGGAACAAGTTACCCGGTTCGACGTCACACTGCCAGATTACTAAGATGCCAAGATTGCAAGCGGCCTAGGGGATAGGGGATGCGGAGGACGTTATAAAGCCTGCTCTAGGCATATACTACATTGGAAAGGGGAATGGAAAGAGAAAAAAGTATTTAAAGGGGTTATATTCCCAAATGTTAAGGTTGTGACGTCTTAAATTGGTGACGAAAAGCACAAAAAATAGTAGAGCCTTCTCCACACAATGCACGCATATACTGAATGAGATACTGTCGTTCTTATTCTAGAATGGATTTCACCTTCTCAAATCTCTAGCCTGCGGATAAAGTTTATAAAAGTGGAGCTAATGGAACATTTCGAATCGTTTCATGTGAAAATGAATGGTATGAAGTCAATCGCAACAATAAACACCAAGGTTCAAAATATATGCCATGAGAAGCCTCCGCTTAAACCTTAGATGCAATTTGGTTTAAAAGAAGGTGGCTTTATCGTGTAACAGGCTAACATACCGACATTTTTGGGTTCAAGTTTGAATCACAGTAAAGACTAGTGATGTTCCCATGGCAAATTTCATTCCTTGATGAATTTAACTATAAATTTGATCAGAAAAAACTGTAAAATTGTTTGGTTTCAGTTATTATGAGTACAAAAAACTAGTTGAATCATTCTGTACCTGATGAAATATATTCCTTTTTTGGTTTAAATTTCAGGAATGAACACAATTTAAAATTTCCAATGACATTAAATTTCCAAATTTACATTTGTATATTTAGTAATAATGATACTATTTATAGCAAAACCTTTAATTTAACAGTATACAAAATGAATGAAATATTAAGTTCATATACTATTTATTTCATATTCAAAAGAATCTTATTCGATCATTAATTCAAATGAAACTACATGAAAGTATTACATATAAAACAATAATGCACTATTTAAGCAATTTCCGCTTAAATCCGCTTAAACCTTGGATGCGATAAGGTTTAAAAGAACGTGGCTTGATGGTGTAACAGGCTAACATACTGATATTTTTGGGTTCGAGTTCGAATCACAGTAAAGACTAGTAATGTTCCCATGGCAAATTGCATTCGTTGATTAATTAAACTATAAAGTTGATCCGAAATAACTTTAAAGTTAATTGGTTTGAGTTATTATGAGTACAATAAACTATTTGAATCATTCTGGACCTGATGAAATATTCCCTTTTTGGTTGAAATTTCAGCAATGAAAACATTTTAAAATTTCCATTGACATTGATTTTGTAAATTTCCATTTTTCATTTTAGTAATATTGGTCCTATTTATCGTACAACCTTTAATTTAACAGTATACAAAATGAATGAAATATTAAGTTCATATACTATTTATTTCATATTCAAAAGAATCTTTTTCGATCATTAATTCAAATGCAACTACATGAAAGTATTACATATAAAACAATAATGCACTATTTAAGCAATTTTAAAAGTAACAGGCATTAAGACTTTCATTTGAATATATGAGAAAAGTATAGCATATCATATTCATCAATCATCAATCAGGAAAATCAGTAAATACAATGACAATGAAATCCATCATAATTATACATTTAAACGTGCATTAAATGGAAACACTTTTTGATTTTGATAGATTCATATGAAACCTAGAATCATATTTCATCTGTATATTTTTACAGTCATTTACTACATTTTCACAATAACACAAATATGAATAACTATTGAAGAAATTGTTAATTTGTTCGATAAACGTTGATACTAATACAATTAAAAGTCTTATTTTAACAGTATCCATCAACAAAAAATTCAACTTATGTGTTATTTATTTTCTTCATGGTGTAAGCAATAAAGAAGAATACAATTACATACAGTTACACATTAATACAGTTACACATGAAATTTATTTTTAATATTTTTTTTAACATTGCAAATAATGATAGGAAAGCAGAAAAAAATATACTTTGAGATTCAAACTAAAAGCAGAGAACTTGTATCCAATAATAATTTCCTGACTGTTTATGACATCCGGTTAGTGGCTTGCTTGTTTTTGCAGTTTCGAAAGAGATCTGTGCACCAGAGCCGAGCCAGTTATTTCGCCACTATAACACACGATATGTAGTTATCCTCGGGGATTTCCCAGCATCTTCTAAGTGTGGAAGAGAAAAAATATGTTTATTATCCCAAAAAAGAGTATTTTGTGTTTTTAAAACAATCTTCTTGTTAAAATTTTAAGGCTCAACATTACAGCAGACACTCTTCTTCGTTCATTATGTACTGAGAAGCAGTAGATTTTCCTATTTAGGCAATATTTAAAAATCTTGTTGAAGATTGTCTTGAGAATGAAATACTAATGAATTCTCCATTCAAGATAGAAAATATTTAAGTATTAGCATTATTCAGGGGAACAATTTAAAAAATTTTACATTTGAGAGGCTTTGTTGAACAAAACAATCCCTCGTTTGACAACAATTAAATATATTTTAACTCCCCGTATTATAGTGAATTTTTGACAGAATTAAATTGTTCTTTTTTTATTAATTAATAAAAACGTAGTTCAATTAATCACACTTATCCATGAAAAATGAATTGAGTACAATGAAAAATTGAACAACATGATAAAGTTTTGAAGTCGAATCAATTTTTTTCCCAGTCTTTAATAAAAATGATTTTTATATCCCATCTATAAGTTAATATAATTTACTTTACTTAAAATCTAGTTTAACAACTACAGGAAACACCAAGTTTCACGGAAATGTCCAAAGATAGTGAAAGATACATGAAAATGTAATTTGCAAAATTTCCCAGGGTTTTTCTTATAATTTCAAAATAAGATGCTTAATAAATACGAAAACTAATAATGAAAGTTTTTAATCAATCATACCGAAGTTGAATGAGTCACAATGAATCTCGTCCCATGAAATGGTTTGCGACAATTCGGTCGCTTTCAAAGTAATTCTGTGCAATTGTTCTGAAATGGACGGTTAATTGGAGTGAAATTATTTACGAAACAATGTTTTATTTTTAACGTACTTTTGTCTCATTGATGAGTGTCGCCACAACGTGTCCATCGTAGTATTCGAGGAGCGACGGGAGTTGTTCACTTAATCTCGACCTTCCGACTTCAGATCCATATCCAGCGATCATCGTAGGAACGGCCGATGCCAAATATATCTCCCTTCCCTGTCGAGTCTCCTTATTCAGTGCATCTATGATCCATCCATCAATCCCCACTCCGTCTCTCTTCTTCCTCTCCGCCTCCTCGAGGATTATTTTGAATCGCTCTCCGTCGCCTGAATACGGAAGTCCTTTGTTTTTGAATGCGAAATACACCGACAACTGCGACAATGCAGAGGCGAGTTCATCAATAGCCCATCTCTCATTCGACTCCCAATTCCCACCCACATACGCCTTTCGCTCTTCGAAGTCGGCGAAAGAATAAAAGTAATTTCCTTTCCAGTCTCTCTCGTCGTGGTCTCTCAAAGTCGTTTTCATTCCTCCGATGTTATCAGATCCAAAATCCACTGAAACTTCGAATGGCGATTGGAATTGAAGAAATTCCAGAATGGACGCCGTAATGCGATCCTCGTCGTACAGCTTTTTGTATCTTCTCTTCATTGTCGAAATGTTCTCTCCGTTCTTTGGCATCACTTTCGTCTTCCCCATCATCGCCTCGATGCATAACTCTTTCAATTCCGCTGCACTAAGTGTAGGTGGTATCGGTATTTCTGATGGTATCGGTGTATCGATTTCTTTTATGTTCTGCACTTCCCCAGTAGTCTTCTGACCTTCTGATTCGAGTTTTTTAGTAATTTCTATTCCCTCTTTCCTCTTCTTTTCAATGGATACCTTCATAGAAGCAAAATCATTGGTCATCAGAGATTTGGTTTCATCCAATATTTTCTCAAATTTCTCTTGAAACGTTTTAAAATAGGACGTGATGGAAAAAACATTTTCCTGTTTGCTAGCTATTTCAGAGAAAGACTGCTTTATTGCAGTCCTATCCATATTTAAATCACTTTTCCCTTCAGATATCTCTTCTTTTACTGTTTTTTCACTAACATTTTTTACATTCTCCAGAGAAATTCCTTCAGTTATTTCCTCAAGACGGTTTACAATTGATAATAGGGTACACTGTTTATTTTCTTGATCAAGGGTTGATCGTTCCACAGAATTCATAGAGTCTTTGACTCTGTTTAAAAGTGAAATCTGGTTGGCCTGTTCATTCCTCATTGTCAGGATGGACTGCTTCAGAGTAATCATCGAGGAAGCCGAGCTTTCCTTATGATTGTTAAAATCATTTATTAACTGCCTGAGGGCAACTGAAATAGTTGAAAAACCAGAACTGAGGCTGGTCATATCTGATCTCATTGTGCTGATTGTGCTGTTGACAGTAGCCAACTCAGTTGTCAATATACTCTTCACGACATCCTCGCTACACCGATCGGAACCGAGTAATCCTGCCGCAGCACTCTTGCATTCCACGTGTCTACGGTCGCCACGATCTCTAGCTGATCTCAGGAATTGTAGTATTTTCACGCGGTTCGAATCGCCTTGATGCTTTCTGATCATCTCCTCGGCCAATTGTATCGCATTGCACCCGTCATTTCCCTTAGTCGAAGGGTCAGACCCTAAAAGCATGGCCTTGCGAACCCATCTGGGATTGCCTATCCTAATCGCTTGAAGGAGCAGCAATCGCGGGGTCGCGTCGATGTCCGGCACATTTCCCAGAAGACTGTTCTCGTGCGTCTCAATGACATCTGATTCCATTGAATCATGTTCCTTAAAAAGTCCGCTTCAGGTAACTGGAGTTACAGGTGGGAAAAGTCACGCCAGGTATCAATCCATAATATGATTTTGTTTATTTCTCGGTGGATGATATTAATAAAATATAAGGATTCGTAGGAAACTCTGGTAACACAATGCTTTGGTGGTTCGAGGATGAATAATAAAGAATGCAAGCACACAAATTATTTTGATGTCGGATAAACTTTAAAGATGCAAAATGAATCTGTATTTTTTTGCTATATTTTGAGACATTCCGTTACTTGTTATGTGGTTTGTTACTTTTTTCATCAATGTTTTCCCACTCTGCCTCATTATCACTTAAAAACTTAACTTTTTTTAAAGAATAAGCGGCAACATTACTATGTAACACAATGTGTGCTGCAAACTGTTTTTCTGAAATTTTCCGAAGACTTTAAGTTTGTGTGATGGTTATTTTATAGGATACCTGCCTTGCTATTGGGCGCATAACATGAGTTCAACGGAGCCATAGGAATTACCGTGAACTCCTGGAATATTGATGCCATTGATTAAATCTCGTATACCATTGAAATATTTACCAAATGATGGAGTGGGAATACGAAACGTAAACCGTCATCAAAATCGGACGATCGGAAAATTGTATATTTGGGAAAAAGTTTCAGCAGAGTTGCATCTTAGGACATATTATTTCAGTGGAATATTTTTTCCTCTTGGTTAAAAGACCCATTGCCAAAGCTTTTGAAAAACTGTAGTAACCAAGGGCGTATGAAACGATTGGGACACGGATAAATCAAAGAAAAGGGTGTTTGCATGAGCGGATAATCCAGCCGGTATATTTATGTAGTTTTTGATTTTTTTTGACAAAACGGCCCTGAAATATGCCTTTAGTGGGTTTTATTTCAGAAAAACTGTATGAAGGTAATGTATTTTAAACTTTATCACTAAATTCTATGACAACAGAAGCAATAAGGTTATTGTTGGAATCTCAAATATTTACGTAAAGGAATGATGAGGACTCGTAAACACTCAATGAAATCAAGCCGTTAACTATAAATTGGAAGGAAATTTTCAAATGAAAAGTTTCTTCAAAGGCTTTAAGTTAGTCAACAAATGATTAACTGATTATATTCCCTTCATGGTTACGCATTACCAATCATTAATGAATTGTAAAAAAAGAGTTAGTCCCACCTGTTGAGGGAAACTATGAACTAGTTGAATCGTGCTTAAAATATTGCTAGATTTATTCATAATGAACAACCTTTTATCCAAATGATGTATGGAGATCATTGAGAGCCTGAGTACTGTATTTTTTTTAGTACTGCCTTAGAATTGATGACTTAATAATGCACCCCGTCTGATTTGACCATAGGTCAAGTTAATATTCCCTGTGATACGCAAATATTTTTTGCACTTTGTCTTTTAAGTTTAAAAACGAAGCAAAGTTTTCCATCATTTAATTCAGGGAGATATAATGACGATATTTATCGCAAATAACCTTTTTAAAAATAGCTAGATGATTAATGCTTACACATTTGTTAACAAACGATGGGCTTTAGTGTCAAAATGGGTTATGAAATGGATCTATTCTAGCAAATATGAGAGTTCAATCGTGTATTATTTTAATTTGCTGGCTACGTAGGATTTACTCCAAATGTGAAAGAGTCGTTTATTAAATGATGAGTAGGTGCTTTACTTCATATGTTAGATTCGTTATTTTGATGATATTCAATATTTAGAAAAACAGAAAAATTTATATAACACCATGCCTTTCTGATTTTCTTACAACTTATATACTGCGTCCTCGTTTATTTGTTTACGAAACGCGTATTATAGCTTATAAATCTTAATACTATGAAAAGTCATATCGTTTCTACGGGTAAACATGAAACTTAGACACATGTCCGCCTTTTGACCTGCCAATGGGAAAGTCTTCAATTATACGAACAAACAACTAAATTCTTTCGATTTTAATATCGTCTCGAGACGAGAGTTTTAAATATTATTTTTCATCCTGGCCCTAAGCCTTGGGAAAATAAAATAATCTTTCCAATGGGCATTAATATTCAGACAAAACTACAAAATTCCGCTATGTGCCTATATCTCTCCTGCACGACTTCCGAATGCAAGCGTTAACTTGTAACGCCATGAATAAAATTTCTTTAAGAATTTGTGCATTTTATTTATACATATATGAGAGCAATGTACCAAACCAGACGTCAATAAACAAGTACACGAAACCAATTTAAAAGGTCATGGTATATTGTAGGTAAAAATTATTTTGAAAATCGGTTGATTTAACAAAAATTTAACAAACATTCTAATTTTCGACAAATATGCTAACAGCCTGGTATGAGAAAAAATTCATTGACTCCGGCCAGTATTATTCCAAAGTGAATTTTTTCAATGTAAGAAAAATTTTCATTTTGTAAACAGCTATGGTACTACATATTTATGACAAAACATTAAAGAGACTTGATAAAATTAAATAAGAAGATGGTCATAGGTGGTTTATGCAAAATTTCATTGCGCTTCAACAGTTATTTCAGCAAGGAAAAAATAGATTTATTTCATCCCTTTTTTAAAAATTTAATGGAAATAAATTTTTCATGAAATTGACTTAAACTTTGCTTCCCACAGTCGTTAAAGTTGATTGAAATTTGCCTTTTTCAAAGATTGTTATACAGCTGGTTAGTAAATTCAAGGCATTAATTTTCTAGTGCAAATTACAACTATATAAAAGAATCAATGTCATTCCTTAACCCTTAAGCTGCGGCAGCAAGATTTTTCTCCTACCACTCTGTGCGGAAGAAAGCGACTCAGAGCCTGTCCCTCTCCTCTTTAGGGAGATGGAGAGCAGGTAGAAGACCCTTCTTACCCTCTCGCTCGCTTCCTTCCCTTTTTTCGACCCACTCCCTGCGGGGGTCGGGCGGAAGTTGGTCATAAATTAATTGAGCAATGAACAACGGGGTTATTTTATTTATTTATTCAAAATTGTTAAAATAAGTATTATGATAGCTTTCCTTGTAATTTTCTGATTTATACGACTCCAAACACCGTGTATATCCGTTGATTTTTGCCTAATTTGATACGTACGAATTGATACATTTTTTTGTTTATTTCCTGAAATTTTTATGGCATTTTTCCCACTGTCCACAAATTTTTCCTGATGTACCGTTGACATAACAAATCAAATACACAAATTATCTAGAAATCGCAACATAGTACGCTCGTCACAAGGGAGCTACCGAATGGAAATTGCGGCCTCCAAAGCTCATCGAGTAGACAGTTGGAAGGGTCGCACCCTTCGCACCACATGGCGAAGGAAAGCGACCCATAATGAGCGGGGGAGGGACCAGTTTAGGGTAGGAATGGGGATGGCCTATTATTCCCCCTTTGGAAAGAGAAGGCTGGGGTCGTAAAAATAAGGGAGGGTTTTAGGCTCTGGAGGCAGGACACGGTCAAACGTTTAAAAACGTTTTTCCCGCAGTTGCCAGTGAAAACGTAGATAAACGTTTCCCGCAGCTAAGAGGTTAAATATTTTAAGTAATTTTCCTTGAAAATATGCAGCAAATAAAAAACGAGAAGTTTTTCATAATTTTTTTCCTTTTCAATTACAGAAGTGTTACGTAATATCAATTTTGTACATAAGTTTAAAAAAAATTGCCTAACCTTTACGTTCTCTTTATATAAATATGCATTTCTTTAAAAAAGAAACATTATGATGCTACACTAAATACATGGATCACCAAAGGAGAATAAATGTCTAATAATTTATATTTCATAGGAATGATTGAACGTTTGAGAAGAGTTTTCTATGGCAATATCAATATTGAGAATGCCATGAATATACTCAGTGACACATTTTAAAAATTATTTAAGCAAATACGCTGTAACGAGGAATATTACCGAGAAAACATCAAGCAAATTTTTCGGCTCTTAAAAATGGATCATTCGACTAAGAGATGATTGCTTAAACCAGACCGTGGCAGAAAATACTTAACTTATCTTAAGCATATGAATTAATGCGCAGAAAATTAATGTCAGCTTTCTGTAAGGAAACTTAAGAGGGAAAACACGGTGATAATGACGCTCATTGATTGCCTCTTAAACCTGCTTCTTAGGTTTAAGCACAACGCATTTAGTGTAATGCATTCATACTGTAAGATCCTCTGTCTTCCCCACCTCGCATAAACCTGAGATGGCTATTTTTTCTTCCTCCCACTTTCCGACTTTGATTAGCACGTCTTCCGTTCCTCACTCCCACCTACGGAGTTAGCTTTGATCTTTGCCCCTGATCGCGCGACACGACTGACGACATCGCAAGCCAATGGTAGCTTGCCCCGGAATATGTCACGTGGTGACGCCGGGGTGGCAGGGGGGCGCGCCCTCGAGAATGGAGGGGACTGTTGTCGGTTATGTACACGAGGTAACTGAGAATAAAGGAGAGTAACTAAAGTATGTGTCGTTGTACACCTTGGTTCCCTGATAATCCCTCAACGCACCCCACATGTCAATAGAGGCATACAATAAGTTACGATTATTGTATGTCCTACAATAATGAAGTCCTCTAACGTTCTGGAGATGGTGAGAAAAGCCGATTTGGTCTCAGTCCTCATTGAAGAGAATAAATCTAACCATACCTCCTCGTGGTGGGGTGTGGTCACCTAAGGGTAGCAAAGGGTGGGTGTTTCTAGAGACCGTGTGAAGGCCAGTTTTAATCTTCTTTTCCATCTATCGATGAAGATGGGGCACTCTCTTGTCCCAAGGTGCTAGGAATGGTCCCTAAATGCGGAAGAGCCACAAAGCAGGCCAACGGCATAGGATTGAGAAGGAAATGAGAAACCATTTCATTTTACACTGACATGGATACCTCAAGTTACGCAGCCATTGATTTTAGTAATAAGATATTTACTACATATGGGCTTTGGAACCCAAGATCGGGCTGAAGAAGAAAAAGGGCTTCTCCGTTCGTCAGCCAACAAAATTCCTTCCAGCAAAAGGCAAAGGAATGTATGACAATAGGAACATGGAATGTGAGAACATTACTTAAGATGAGTAAACTCGAAAAAATAAAGAGAGTAATGAAAGACAGTGCGTTGGATATTCTCGAGATAATTAAGAATAGATGGTCGGGAAATGGAGAAATTAACAGTGATGGCTTCAAATTGATATACAGTGGGGGGAGAAGTGTGGAAAGAGTGGGGAGGAAATAACTGTGAATTTAAAATTGACAAACCAAGTTACCAGCTTTTATCTGATAAATGATAGACTATTGATGGTCGAAATAAGAAGCACCAAATGAGAAAAAAATTAATTTTATGATGTTTCATGGGAATGAACGAATATTTAGAAGAGTTTTCTCAGGCAATAAAAATCTTGAGAATACCAAACAGACCCAGTGTTACATTTTGAATTGCCACACGCAAATTCTGTGTTGCGAGAAATGTAAAAATTGAAAAAATATTGTAAATTGTTCGTTACTCAAACGTAAATCACTCAAAGAAACGCTGATTTCTTAAACCAGACCATGGCAGAAAAAACTCATCATCGAAAGGAATTGAATAAATGTCCGAAAAATTAAGAACAACGTCCCATACCTAATTAACAGTGAGAAAACGTACATAAATACAGTAACATTGACTGAATGTCCTTCAAAACTGCTGCTTAGGATTTGTCAAAACGTGTTGAGTGCGTCACATTTTATATCCGACAGTATTAAGTGTAGTATTGTGAGTGTAGTTTCTTCGTAACTCAAAGTATTCTAAGTGAGTGAGGACGCCATCGTACCTGGAATAGTAAATGGAATTTGCGTGAATGGTTTTGAACCTCAGTCGAAGCGCATGCCTTTATACAGGTTGAATTTAATTTATGTTATTTCTAACGAATATTTATGTCCAACTTAATCACAAGTTATATTTCTCTGACTGGCCTCAGAGGTAGTCGCACAAAAAACTAATGGAAATTGCGACAAAAGCATTAACAATTATTGTGTCTTGAGCTGTTTAAGGAGATGTTCTTCCATTCAATGGCAAAGTATTGATGACATTGAGAAATTCCTCCGATTCTTTGCATGTTATATCTGCCACGGTTAAAGGAAATAACTTAGTCGTCAGTGAGAGCATATCATAGTGAAACTATAGCCCAGAATAAATACAAACGTAATTCTTTCAAAGAAACTGTAGTGCAAATGGCAAAATACCTTTCTTTTGCACTACAAAAATGTTATATACTAATTTTACAACTCGGTCAGAATCCATCGAACGCAATAAGGCTAAAGAACGCTTTGATGAATGATAATTTTTTTTTATTTTGCAACTTTTTGTTATAAAAAATTCTTACATACACAATATCAAAGAAAGCAATTAAATCATTGGCATACATTTTAAACACAATGAACAACGGACGATATTTGGCTTTGTTGTCAGTGTAAACATCGTGGTATTATATTTATGTATGCCTAACTGCATTAATTTATTTCAGAGTTGAATATTTGATTAATTTACGACCTGGAAGGAATTTGCTAAATTTTTTCCATTGAAGTTTTAAATGCATCGCAAGAAGTATATATGTGTAATACCTATTTATTTGAACTTTATCTAAATATAACCCAAAAATATTTAAATATTTCAATTTTCAAGGGACAAACCCACAATTTTTTGTGTATGCGAAAAGACAATAAAAATGGACACAAATAAAATAATTATTTACATGTTCTAGAATAAAAAGGGCTCAAACAAATAAATCCTATAAATCAAAAAAATCCTCCCGTGTTTTTTATATTCATGCAATGTTACCAAAAGAGATGCAAGAAATCTATGAGAAGTTTTTTCCTTATGCGAAGAAAATATGGAACTTCAAATAAGTACCTATATTGTATTTCGGCAAAGAATTAAAAAGTTTACAAAATACTTTCAACTTTGGTAAAAAAAGTATGCCAAATGGCAATTTAGGAACCAAATGTAGCCTACTACAGATATAATAATCAATGAAAAAATGAGTACGTCTTATCGAGTGAATGATACCACAGAGACTTAAGTTAGAAAATATTGAGAAATTGTGTATCTACCGATGATATGAAAACGTGCAATGGATAAAAAAATCGAGTCATGAGACGCAGAGTTTTCTTAAAAGAAGAATTTTGATTTTTTTTTCGAAATCACTACAACACCTTGTCGATGCCAAATAACTTTTTCCTCATACTTGCAAAACATATTACCAGAAACTCATTTAAGCCATGTAATTCCAATCATTTATGAAATTTTTATCAATGCCCAATATAATTTAAAGAAAGGAAAAACATGAATTTACTCACTGCTTTTTATGTAGAACTGGCATTCGATTTGATGTAATTAGTTTTGGTTTGAATCTCATGAAATAAGAAAATAAATTCTGGCTTAAACTGACTAATTTTTTGTAGAAGAAGTCAGAATGTTACAGAGGCCGAGGCAAAGAACAGTTACAACACAAATGAGAGTGGCCTACCTTGTAAATATCCCCACGTCCTTCAAAAGCCTTCTTTTTGCTGAGATCTTCGTTTGCAGTTAAAACCGGAAAAGAGAGTAGACCTTCTTGAAATCACTGGTTGAAGGTTGAAGATTCCTCCTCTTTCGTTTAGGGGCAAAGAAAATTTCTCAAAGTCGACCAACGTTGTGAACTGAAAGAAAGAATAGCATATTATGTTTCATGTCAATATATAATTGGGATGAAATTGAAACAAATCTCAGGAAATATGTGACATTCGTATGAAATTGTGATATGTTAAAGTGTTTTGTTCAAACAACAAGTTCTTTGATTTTCAAATACACTAAATATTCGTGTTGTTCTGTGTATTCCAATTCTCACGCAGGTCGGGTCTACTGAAGAGCTTCTCTCCCAAGCATTCCATTACTGAGAATTAATGATTAATATTTAAAAAATTAAAGCTAAAAAAATTAAAACAGTTCATACCGTGTGAGTAAAGAGAATGTCCTCCTTTGCTGGCGTTGACTTCTTGAGAGCGAAGTACGGAGTCGTCGTCTGAGATGATCTGCTGCTGCAATGGCTGAGTGGTCAGAGTTTTCTCTCCTGTCCTGTCCTTCCTTGGTGTTCGAGTCGAGTCGATTATTTGAATGTCTGGCTTCTCGAGCGCCGCCTTTATATGTCAGCCGACGGGATGATAGCGGAGCAGGAGGAGGGGGACCTTAGTTTTCCTTTTACAGCGCAATGCCAATGAAATATTTTCGTACTGGTCGTAGTGGAGTGAGTGAAACAGGTGAGCTGCGATTTCGGAATATTTCTAGAATCATATAAGGAACAGCGAGTTATCGGAAGATAACGCAATCCGTTCAAGAATATCCTCATCCGATTTCCTCAAATCACCCTCCTTCCCAGTTTGGCGACCGGCCGGATGTTCTTATCAGCGACGGCCAGCAAATGCTGCGCTGACTGTTATCTCGCGAGGATAAACTTCCTTATCTTGATGAAAGATTACGGAAAAGCTTAGGAAAATGAAGAATAGCCTAAAGTAATTCGTACGTACGGTTTTCTTAATTAGGTGGAAAATTAGTTATTGGTCTTTCTCTAAGCAAATAAGTACCTGTTTAGGTTCTCATTGTGTATATACTAGGATTAATTGTTTCGTCCCAGTATTAGAGCAGTCTTCCCATCTACATTACTAAATGCTTAGTAAAGTCACTCGACTCCCAACGGACACTATCCATTTGGAGGTTTGTTACGCACATTGAGACCGTTGTGCTTAATCTTTCATTAATCACGCTTCACGTGATGTTCTTTTTTACTGTCCCTGCGAAATACTTGCAATGAGTTACACATATCAAATAAATCAAGCATTATTAATATGTCATTTATTAAGCACCTGATGCATAAGTGAATAGGGCAAAAAGTCGAGGCGAGCGGCTGGTAACTGAAGTATCGTTTATTAAATCATTAACATTTCGACGATTATGGAAAAATTAAGTATATCTTATGAAATTAGTCCCTGAGAGTATTAAAATATTATAAAGCAAAAGAATATATGGCTCTCAAATCAAATGGAAACACATTACGATTATAAATCCTCATCCCTCCACATTATTTAAATGAACCTTATTCGCTTAATTGTTCATTTTCCTTCAGTAAGAGTTTAATGAACACTAATTAGATTATTATAGATTGAGTATTGAGGGACATATGCACATTTTCACTGATAATTGAAACATAATCTCAAATTGTATCTTCATTAAGATTATTGTTCATAAAAGATGACACACTGTGAGTAATGTATCGTCCCTCATGGAAAGCTGAGTACATCTCATGATCTGAACAACAATATAAATCTTCTAAGAGGCTGTTAACATTTCAAGAAGACGGTTCACGTTTTAGGGTATTTTAAAATAAGTCTTTTAAATTTAAATACATCATATTGTAATGAGAAATCCACATCCTTCGGTATTTTTATAGTAAACTTCCTTGTCTACTTGTGCATTTTCCTGCCAAAAATTGAACTCTGAAGAATAAGAAAATCATTTCGAAAGTGTTTTGGAGAGTCACAAGCAAAACAGCATGATTAAATGACACATGCTTCTTATTTGGAATTGAATTATAGTTTTCTTTGTGGTTTGTTAACCACACTATGCGGAGAATATCGTCCCTCTTCGGAAAGTTTTATATGTCACAGAACTGTACAAAAATATTCGTCTCAGTGATCCAGTTCGCGTTATAAGAAATGAGAGTATATGGCTCTAACATTTAAATAAAACTGATTCAGATGAGAAATCCACATCCCTCGATACTTTCTAAAAATGAAATATCTTCGCCTCCTTGCGCGTTTTCTGTTAATTAAGTGAATTCTGAAGGAGAAATAAAATATTTTAAAGAGTATTGACGGGATGTATGCTTATTTTAGTTAATAAAAGAAACCAAAACTTCCGTTTATAGCTGCATTTAGATTATTGTTGGGACTTAAAATCCACACTCAGCGTAAATTATTGCAAACACTTGGGATAATAACATAAATATCAAGATGAGAACCTCGAAATATTCTGTAGGATGAAATATGAATGGCGGTAAAAACGCAAGTGATTACGCAATTATTAACCGGGTAATATCGCAATTATAAGCTAAAATTGGGTTTAATCTTTTTAAATACCGAAGTCTGTGTGATTTGTCGTCACTGGATGGTCAACTGCGTGGTCTACGCTGCTGCCAAAATAATGGCCAACTTCCAAAAGTCCGCCTCTAGGGAGGACGAAGCGGCAGAACGGTTTGAACACTTTAAAGCTAAGATCACGCTGGCGAGACGGCTGGTTTCAAGGATTCCGTGTGTGATGGAATACATTACAACTGGGCAGTGTTTCACATCCAAAGTCCGGCGCATAGCACGAATCCTCAGATTTCATTATAGGAAGAGACATTTGTCCGATCCTAAGAACTACCGCCTTATAAGCCGCCACAACTCCGAGTATTAAGCGTTTACCTTCATCTTTAGCGACCTCATCCTGCATCTGGTCTAGCCAGTTTGGGACTAAGTGTTCGAGCATAGGAGTTTTGTGCGGGAATTTGCGGGATGTAAGTACAACCTGTTCATTATTAGATGAACAGTAGTGTGAGCCGAATACACGTTTAGTTCAAGAGTTCAAAAGGAATCGTCATAGGGCGAAAAAGATGTTACTTCTCACCTAAATCACATATAAAACACATTTGAAATGAATTTAAGTACAACAACGCGAGTTCCACCTGTTATTGATCTATTACATTGCAATTGATGACAAAAAGTATCAATCATTTCGTCACACTGACGATACTTTCACATTGTTTGTGCAAAAGGATTTGTATTCCGTTCGTTGCTTTACTCGTGTGAAAAGTGACGTTACAATATATCTTACTTAGATCACTCTTACGTAAATGAATTTTATGTTTCAAATGAGAGAAGAACCTCGACAAGGGAAGGTTTAGACGCCAGCCAGGCCTAGCGACAACTGGAGCATGGAATTCGTTGAGCCGCTGTGCTCGACGCGCCAGAAGACACGTCGCTCTGAAAGCGAGCGTCTAGAGGAGATAAGTAACATTCTACTGTTAAGTTTTCTTGGAGTACGGTCGTACTTTCGAGTTGAAGAAAGATGGGGAGTTGACAATAACGTTAAGAACCTTTGATGAGAAGGTTCATATCCTTTTATTTGGACCACCTCATAGTTTGAACTATCTGGTTCTTCTTTCACATGCAGATGTTATATTGTATTGCCAGCATGTTTGATATTCCTTAGACCTGGCTGTGGCAAGTCCAAACAGGAAGTCAGCTCCTCTGCAGTAGTTTAAGTTGTTGCTAAAGATATAACAACCATGTTTATTTTAGCATCTTTGCCAACGGACTCTCCATAGAATTATACACCTTATAAAAACTCTTTACGATTAAGTAGTAGTAAATATGAAAAAATTTAACAGGAACCAAAACTATAAGGAAAAACTAAAGAAGTACCCACAATACTTTTATGACAGCAAAAACATTTATTTCACGTATTTTCCTACAAGTGCAAAATGACCTGCCGTGTGGTTGTAACAAAACAATATATAAATATATCTGTGATCAGCCGTTTAAAATCGATGGTTCTTGCCCTGTCGATAGGAAAGTTCTAGTGATAGAGAGAAAATTTTTTTATGCACAGCGGAATCACAGAATTGGCAATATAGGAACAGATGACCAAAAGGAGAGTGAAAACATTAAGAATAGGCTGACAAGAAAAGCAAAACAAGAGAAAAAAGAGTAAGGTGGTTCTTATGAAACTACGCTCAATATTATTTCAGATCCTGAAACAGAAGAGACAGATACGGCAGCCAAAAATGCAGACAAATATTTTCATATAAGGTTCGGATCACACTCTGGGAATTCAATGAGAATAGGGCTTGCTAATACTGCTATGGTTAATGACAGGTACGGCGTATCAGATAGAGCAGCGATAGCTATCGTCTCCAGTGATCTCTTAAACTTTGGCCTAATATCTGAAACAAAAAAAGCAAAGGTTATTCACAAGAATGAAATAAAACGATCAAAATCTCTTTTTCGCAGTTACTTGAAAGGTGAGCAGTTATATATAGTTGACGTATATCCTAAAGGTCTGTACTTCCATAAGCGCTCAGATGACCTTCTTGTTTTTGAAACAAAAGGCTTAAAAATATAGAAATCTCAAGAAGGAGGAGCACATTTCAGTAATTCTGAAGTCAGGTTCTGTCTACCTCTTTCACGCTGTACCTTTAACATAAAACTTTGAAGGATATTGCTTCTAGTATCCTTGATACTGCTAGCGCCAACCTATCAAACGTACGCATCGTTGAAAGTGACAGCACGAATAATTATACTGGCTGGAAAAGTGGTGTCATTAGAGTTTTAGGCATACCTCTGAAACAGTGGTCTGACTTTAACACGTTTATCAACTCATTTTAAGTCACTTAGTGGATGCAAAAACTGAAGGACCAAAATGTTTTTTAGGCCCTATTGGCTAGAGTCTAAAACATTGTGAGAAACTATCGATGGCATCTAGAAAATTGAGAGCAACCTTCCTGAAATCAACTACCAAATTCTCAGTAATGATTTATAGTACCTGTTTGAGATCCGTAAGGCTATCAACTCCGGGACCTGTCATCAAGATCTTGTAAATCATGAACCAGGGCCCCTGATTCACTCTTGTTGGATGACTGCTACTAATAGGTATCTCAAACTTTTTACATCTTCCAACATACCATCACCCAAATTATTCAACATAAGAACTTTCATACTGAATGTAAATGCACCATAGTGGTTCACTATGAAGACAAATCCAATGCTTGGAGATGGACCGAGACATCTATTTATATCAATTTAGTCGTCGAGGTACTTACCAGAACATCTCAGGCGTGTTGTGGAAACAGTCATTCAAACCAATGGATATTTCGCCCTTCCATAAGATCTTTTAGCTATAATGATCTCAGATTATAGGGATGATGTCAGAGAACAATGGTGGAGTTATTTCCTGGAAGCGAAATGTACAGATGGAAACAAGACTGTAACACATTTCAAAATGCCACAAAGTTTTCAATAAGCTACAGACTACAGAGAAAGGATTGGCTGGAATACCGTTAATCTTACCTGTCCTCCTATTCTTCCCGAAGAGTACGACGAGGTTAGAATTAATGACTTCATCGCCGAGAAAGAATTCACTAAATTACATTCAGTAATTTTCAAGCCAAACACTGGCAGTGGAGAGAACAGTGAATGTAGCCACGGAGGCAGCCGCCAGTGTGTCTGGTGCAGGAAACTGAGATGGTTTTATCCGTTCCAAGCTGAAGAAAAGACAACAATGCCAACTTTCACTTCTATTGCTGATTACAACATACTTAAATTTTAAGTACAGCGCCCAAGTAATGGTTGGTTGGTTGGGTATGGCGTGGGTAGAACTCGTGGTTGAGGCCAGAGTTCTGAGTCGCTACCACGCAACTTAAGTGTATAGGAGCGGGCGAAGATATGCACACTTATGAAGAGGAAAACAACGACCGTAAAATCACTTATTTTTCTGTACATGCCCGTCCCCTCCCTCATAAAAGAAGGAGAGGAATGGAAATTATATCCTTTTTAACCCTCATATGGATTTACGAATTTAGTTACGTCGTTGGATTTACGGCGCCGCAGCGGCGCTGCGTTATATTTTGTCATTATCTTTCAAACTTGGCCTTCCTTATCATGTTTTCTTGTTGATAATACTAGTAACTTCTATTTTATTTATTTTGAACCAATTTTTGCAAGATTTGAACCATTATTACAGAAGTTATAGCTAGAAATCTTTAACACTGCATTCTTTTCCGTTTGTTGTCGTAATAGTCTCTCTTTTTGGTCCCTTAGACGGTTATTTTCGAATGAAGGTTTTAATTTCGTTTGTAATGGTTGTTTTAAATAATTTTTCTAATATGTAATGCTGGATAAACTCCGCTTTATCATGTGCACATTGTTTAATTTTTTTATGTAACCAAATACTAAAAACGATGACCGAATAAAAGTCGGATGGTTCCATGTATAATAATTTTGCTTCACTACGTCCACCCACATGTTTTATCTTTGTAGTATACGCAGAAGTCTGAGTTCTTAAACGTTAATAATTGAAAAAGGGTAGGTGAAGTGCGAAGAGACGAGTGAAACCGTCATGATTTTTGAGGGCTATATTTTGACGATCATGGCAAACGTAACGGACATTCTGGGAGCTTATATCCTGCAATTTGTAAAAAAAAATAAAGGATGAAAGTCATATGAGTTGTGAAATGTGAGGAACGTGGGACAATCAGCGACGCGTCAAAGAGTTCAGCGCCGCATTGGAGGGGGGCTAGAAGAGCCGGTATTTCAGGCCTACAGTGGAGCCCATTTCCTCACTGAGGATGTCTCCATAGAGATTGACAGGTAAAAGTGATGCGGGGGAGTGCGGCAGATGAGGTTTTGCTTCGGGATTGGTGGGAAAGGCCAAAATAATTATTTCTAAGAAGTTTGGATTGTAGGTGGTAACTCACCAGCATGTATCTCCACCCCTTCACCTCAAAACAACCTCCATGGAATTACCCACCTTTCTCTTCCTCACTCACATATTCATGTTAATAAACATTGATCGACTCAAACCTCTGTACATTTGAGTACACAAAGAAACGAGAAATATATGTACAAATTTTCACTGTGTGGTAAAACGTCTATGTATTTTTTCATCGTGAAAAGATTTTTACCATGTAAGTTCTGTCAATGTCAATCCATAGGTAAACAGTAACGTCCTGGGAAATAATATTATCGCCAGCAATTTTGTGACTACAAACGCAGCCGCAAAGGAATATTTTCAAATGAGAGGTACGAGACATAACACCAACCGTGTGATGTGTTCTTCACGGTGGTCAGTCAAACTTCTGAATAGTCGGACCGAGTCTCAGCTACTCATTCACCGTGAAATTTCCACATGAAGGTAAAGAGGCGTTATTGTATGAATTGTGAAAATATATTGTAGTTAAATTTTCTTGGGATTGCTGTTTGGTATGATTCTATACATCGTAACCCTGGGATATCCCCAAAGGTGACCATCACCACAGTAGGTATGCGGACGCGGAGGAGGGACGCGGAGAGGAGAAGGTATCCAAACAAAATAATCCTGTAGGCCATGGAAAAAACACCCTTAGGCTAGCCATAAGTTTCAAAGACCTTGCAAATAGATGAAGTTTTGTCAATGAACATTATAAACAGGCGAAAATTATGATAATTAGATCAAAAACAAACCAAAATTGGCAGAGGTAAATTTTCCCATTGTTAAACAATTTAAATTTGTTTATAAAGTTTAAATATTTTAATATTATGATTATATATAGAAGATACCATTTTATACAATACATAATAACTTTTAAATTAGTATCGAGAGTGCAGTCCCCGACATTGCGACGAGGGAACTCTCGACGCCGCGGCGCCGTAAATCCAACGACGTAACTTTTTTCATTAGAGGCCAATAAAATAAAAATATGCACACTATACATACGAAAATATATTTATAGCCTAAGAAATAGACTACTGAAAGTTTCAGAAAGATCCATGGGAATGGAAAACGTTAAAATCATTTTTAAAACCATGAGCGCCGCTAAGGCGCAGAGAATCCATATGAGGGTTAATTTTGCCAACTAGCGCCATCCATTAGTAGAAGATAAGACTTCATTAGAAGTGACTGTTTCCCCGTAAACCACAAAAATGACTTTTGTCCTGCCAGATTAGCAATTGGAACTGCTTTGCAGTGGTCTCTTTTGTCATTCTGTACAAGTTGTTTTATGCTCTGCAATGATCAAACGGTCTTCTCTCTGTTTCCCTGCCAGGTTTCTCAGCCGCTTCATAGCGCTACTGAATGACGGTGGCCTCGGTTGTAATTCGTGTGGCAATAAAATTGATGGCATTAACGTCGTGTTGCAAGTTTGCAACTACAGTGGAAGACCACAACTTATGGGTAAGTGTCGATGGGTAGATGGAGGCACCCGAACAGTCATTCTGGAACCAAAGGAATGGACGATGAACATCTATTCCCTCATCAAAACAAAGACCTTGACTGGAAATAGGCGAACCGAGAAATATGAGAAGATCGTCCATTCTGAAAATCACCATGGTGGTTAGTGTACAATCCTGTCGAAAAATAAACTTACCACCTCAGAGCATAAACATTTCCAATTCTCGAGTTGACGTCGATGTGACAACGCAGAACCACGCTTCCTTGCGCGGGAATACAATAAACGCATGGGTTGGAAAAGAATCATTCTTTGGAAAGTATTTTACTAGAGGGAGCATCCCTTGGTGAAAATATTTGACCTACAATGGACTATTTATGGGGTGGGGTGAGGGTGGGTATGGTCTGTTGTGTCGGTCCCTTTGGTGTCGGGGTTGGGAGGCATGGAGAGAAAGGTGGGTCAGAAGACGAAGTCGCAAAATTGTCCTTGTTTTTTGAAGCTGCGGGACGTGAAAGACAGAACTCAAAGATCCATTTCATGTACTCATTGGTGCACAGGAAACCTTCTCTGAAATTGATGGGTCGTCCTCGTATTGGGCCGCAGAAAGTCTACATATTACCGTCACGATAAGAGGTTGAATCCGGTCAAATCGAATGTAAAAATCATTTTTTATGTTTAAATTTCTGGTAAAAGAAGTCGTTGTCTAGCATACGATAGAGTTTCCATTATCTAGGCGTTTATTGCAGATTGTTGTCGCTCAGCGGGTTTGAATTGTGTTGAATTGGATGCTTAATTATTCCATTACACTTTAATCTTTGATTTCAGTTTAGCATTTTATATGACACATCCTTGACGTCTGAGACGATTGAAAAATGTTAACCACACAGTGTGGCCCTCAAGGAAATCCTTTGACAGTGTTTCTTTGTCGTACAGGACAAAGCTTTTGTAAACTGGGATCATCCTGGGAAACACCCCTCGGAGAAAACTTTTGACCTGTCAGGGATTATTTCTGGGGTGGAGTTAGGGTGGGTTGGGTCTATTGTGTCGGTCTTTTGGTCCTATCCCGTCGGGTTGGGGAGGCATAAGGAGAGAATGGTCGGTCGGGAGACGAAGTCGCTAATTGTCCTTGTTTTCAGAGGATACAGGAATGAAAGACAGAACTTAAATATCCATTTTATGTCTTCATGGAAACCTTCTCTAAAATTGATGGATCTTCCTCGTATTAGGCCGCAGAAAGTCGATAACAGTCACGATAAGAGGTTGATTCGTGTGAAATCGAACGTAGAACGTAATTTTTCACAATGACACATCTGAAAGCAACAAATAGTTGTTTAACAAACGATAGAAGTTCCCTTATATAGGCATTACCCGCAGATTGTCATCGCTCGGAGGGTTTGAATTGTGTTGAATTAGATACATAATCATTCTATTACACTTAAAGAGTTTTGACTTGAGTTTAATGTTCTATACGTCAAATTGTTGATGTCTTAGACGATAAAAACATGTTAATTACACAGTGTGGCCCACTAGGAAATCATTTGACGGTATTTGAAAGTTAGTGTACATTGCCTCCGTATTTTATGAAGTTTACCACGGCCCCTTAAGATAACCATAATTTTTGGTAATGTTTACCTCCTCAGACATTTTTCATATCGCGATATATTCCAAACATATTATTTAACTTCAAGCTCATATTTAATAATGTGGATGATTTTGTGTACTCAGGTAAGATGCTTGTGAAATATGGACGGATAGGTGAGGAGATAAAGAGACGTGCGAATGCTGGAAGGATTACCGTGTACAAAATGGCACTTCTCCCCACTTTGTTGTATGTTAGTGAAACATGGGTGTGTCAGGATAGACACAAGAGCAGACTAAACGCCGTGGGTATGAGTTATCTGAGGAGTGTTTGAGGCAAAAGAAGGATGGATAGGGTCAGGAATGAGTTGGTCATGAATGAATTTGGGTTAGATGCTCCACTAGTAATGGACATATATATGAAAGAAGTGTGCTTCGTTGGTTTGGCCATGTTGAGAGAATGAATGAGAGTTGAATAACGTAACAGATATATAAGAGTGGAATGAATGGTGTGAGAGAGGTAGAGGTAGGCCCAGAAAGTTGTGGTTGAAAGTGGTTGAGGAAGTTCTTAGGAGGAGGAATATTAGGAGTCTTAAAAACAGGATGGCATGTATGAAACAGTGTATGGGAGTAAATGAGGCAAAAGAGGTTTATGGCAAGGATAGGTCAGTATGGAGGAAATAATTGAAGCAGAGTTAGGTGTACAATTATGTATTGATGAGTGAAACATTTTGACTGGGCCTACTCCGAAAGGGAACAGCGTGATGGGTTTGTATGTATGTATATTTCATTCAAAGTTGACTATAAATTACTAAGTAAGAGAGACTAAGATCAGTGAAAATTTTTTTGAACTAGATTTGAGAATAGATTTATTTGTGTTTTCGCTAAGAGTAGATGATAATACAGTAGCAGCTCGTTAATACAAAGCACTATAATACGAAATTTCAATTTTACGAAGCAAAACTGTTGGTCCCGATGAAAAGCCTTTGCTTAATGCATAGCTATTCGAAAATACGAATTTTCAAAATTACGAAATTTTGGAAAACACGAAAATACGAAATTTTCAAACATACGAACCTCGGACCCAGTCCCCACAGAAAAACTGAGTTTGTTTTGTATGAACCTTGAGGGGAAATCGCATCAGAAAAGCTCTCTATTTGCCAACGAAGACACCTACCAAATCAGCGTTGCCAAATATAATCAATTAATGTTGTATATTGCGTAAATTTTATTGCGTTTATCTCTCTCAAGTGCCTGAGTGGCACAGTTAAAGTTTTAGTCGTGGATAATTTAGCGAGTAACGGGGAAAATGGTAGGTTGAGGCAAATTTTCCCTTCTTTTATTTTTAACTCTAAGCTGCATTTCCATGATGTAAACAATTCTGTTTTGGTTATAACTTATGTGTGTCGCCGCTTACCTACTCACTCCATCTGCCATTAGTGGCAATTTTAATTTATTGATCGCTTGAACGAATAATGACGTTATTAAATGATGGGAAATAGGTCTAGGATGACAGTAACTAAATCAATGGCTTCAGTTTGAATAAACCCGCGTTTACTCCCGCCATTGTCCATATTATTCATGAGACTATAGAAAAAAACAGTTTCCAAGAATTTATGAGGGTATATGTGATTGATATAATTTTGCATTTAAAATTATTTGTTTCTCATTTTGACACAGAAGACCCAATTGGGGAAGTGGCTCAACAGTATAACATTGTAATGTGCTAGCTGTGCCCCACATGCATAGCAATGCCTTAAAAATACCTTTTTCTGCGTTCAAAATCGGCCTTTAAAAGAATTTGAGACTTATAACCGTTGCAAAATTCAGCCCCCCAAGTTTGAAGACTGATATCTCAAAGTTGGCTCAATAGATTTTAAAATGAAGAACACCAAATCAAAGCTTGTTTATTTTTTCATTCAATTATTGATAAATCACTTTTTACTTTTTATATTGATTTAAGTGTGAGCTTAACAACAGAACTTTTGTGCCTTTTCATAGGTACCGGACGGATGAATTGCATTTATGGCTTCGTAGTAACAACACAGATCAAGATATCGGAATTCCCTATAAAAACATTGTAGCATACATTTTTTTAACAAACATACGAAGTTTCATATTATTTTGTGCATTATTAATTTAGTTATTGATGAAATTGCAAGACTGCATTATTTTCCGTACCACAAATTACTTAAAACCGCCGTTTGGACCTATTTCAAGCTATCGAGTTCATCATCATGAATCCACTCTTGAATGAATTCATTAGTTTATCAATATCCATTAACATTTTATTTGGAAAGAGAGGGCGATGAACTTCCAGGAGCATGCCCGGAAGAGAAAGGGAGAGGTGCGCGCTGTTGCCCAGTCAGAGGGTTATCCTTAAGACGCGCGAGGAATTGCCTACTGCAAGCATTTTCCGGAGGGGAAACTACTTTGCCCGTAGTAAGATACTGTAGTAAACGATAATAATCGCTGCACTCACCAAAGTATAACCAGAGACATATTTTAACCACTTCCCATTTACTTTGTTAACACATTTCTCGGTTTCTCGATGAAATAAACAAATAGTGCTTAAAATCATCTTCAACTCCGTCTCCGAAAATTTGTCACAAAGAGGCATAGCAAAGGAATGTTCCCACGCAGATCTAACATGACACTGATGACCATTCTTAAAAATGACCCTTTTTGCGACAACTTAATGAGTCCTAAAGACTCATTAAATTATAGAAAGAAGTACTGGAGAGACTGAGGAATGCCGATTGGTCTCAGTTCTCAATGAAGGGAAATATACAACCACACCTCCTCGTGCTGGAGGATGGGCAACGCTTCAAGCGGCCAAAGTGACTCTGGAGACGGAATAATCACCTGTATAAATGGTTATCCTCTACCAAGTGCCAACGATCTCCTAGGAGGGCTGATGAACGCGTAGGACCCTTGGAGGGGGAAACCCTCCTAAAAAGCGGATGAGCCAGTATTGGCCAACGGTATAAGGATGGAGAAAGCCAGCCTAAGAAACTACTCCTTTAAAGACCCCTATGGGTATCTTAGGATTAGCAGCCATGATGACTACGTATGTAAATGAAGGAAAGATTACTGATCATGGAAGTCAGAAGCCAAGTTCCGGCAGGAGTAAGAGTTGTAAGGCTTCTCCAGACGTTATCCAGCAAAATCCTCACATAGAAGGAAATAGATTAAAAATTGGAAAGTGGAATATTTATACACTACTAAAACCTGGAAAACTAGAAGAGGTAAAAATTGTGTGGCCAATTATAAACTAGATATTTTAGGATTATGTGAAACAAGATGGGCTAGCGATGGTGACTTCAGATCAGAAAACTTCAGGGCTATCCATAGTGGAAGTGATAGATCAGGAAAAAATTGTGTAGCCACTTTGCTTAGAGGTAATTGGTCATACAATGTTTTGAACACATATCATATAAGTGCCACAATATTCATGACCAAATTAAAAGCAGTTCCAACTTAAATTGTAATAATACAGGTAAACTTTCCAACGACAAAGAGTAGAGATGATGAAATAGAAGAAATATATGAATGTATGGAAAACTTGTTGGAGATGGTAGTAGACAAAAAGAATGTTATTCTTATGGGGGAATTTAATGTGTCAGTAGAAAGACAAGAAAACCAGAAACATGTTACAAGATTTGGATAAGGAGATGTAAAACCGAGAGGTAGTAAACTGCTGGGATTCTGTTTACAACATGAGTTAGTAATAACTATTTATTTATTTATTAATCCCGGGACACGTGATTACATGTATGGGACAGTTCCAAAAGGCAAATTAACAATGTATATGTATAATAGGTATACCAGAATAGCAATAACAAAATATACATAGATTGAATACAAAAATACATAGCGTATAGTTAACTCAATTACATAGAGGTAAGAAATTCATCCACCGAATAAAATGCATTTTTTATCAGATACTCTTTTAGTTCTACCTTAAAGAGTGAGATAGAATTAATGATTTTACTTTTAATAGGTAGGGAGTTATAGAATATCACTCCTGCATAGAGCGGGCTTTTAGCATATAGCTTTAGATTATGAGTAACGATTCTTAAGTCATTTTTCTTTCTTGTGTCATACTTATGCACATCCATATTAGTCATTAGCTCTAGTGCAGAATAATGTTCTTTAATATACAAAATTGAAAAGTATATATAAATGCAGGGGAACGTTAGAAGCATGAGATCCTTAAAAAGGGACCTGCAGCTGTAATTTCTTCTTACTCTTGCCAGGATTCTCACTGCCCACTTTTGTAGTTTAAAAAGCCTTATTGTGTGGTGGGAGTGGCCCCAGGCTACTACGCCATATTTAAGTCGACTGAAAATATCTGCATAATAGACTAATTTAGCCGTTGACAGATTTTAAATTGGCAATATTTGTCTTAGGAGGTAACACCCCGAGGAAATTTTAGAGCAAAGACCATTAATATGTGTCCCCCATTGCATGGATTCATCAATATCCACCCCTAAGAATTTAAAATTCGATACACGAGAGAGAACTTGTCCATTCAATTTAAGTAGAGGGCAAGTTAGAATTTTCTTTTGATATGGGTGAAACTGAACAAATGTTGACTTGTCTTCGTTGATGATTACTCTATTTTCAGTGCACCACCTTACCATGCAATCTATGCCTTGTTGGAGGGTGTTGACAGTGTCATGAGTATATTTCATGAAGTGATTAGTATCATCTGCATACATTGTAATGTCACCATGATTGAGATAAGATGGAAGATCATTTATATAGAGGAGGAAAAGTATTGGGCCCAAGATTGAGCCTTGGGGAACCCCTATTGAGACTACCTGTTGATCTGAAATGGCTTTTATTTTGACTACTTGAGAGCGTTCACTTAGATTTAACCCATTGATTAGCAATACCAGCAATTCCATAACTTTTTACTTTATCCAGCAAGATGCTGTGGTCAACACAATCAAAGGCCTTCCTTAGGTCATAGAATATCCCAATAGTGTCACTGTGATCATCCAGGGCATGTAGGACAGAGTCTACAAGTTTGTAGATAGCCATCTCAGTGCTTTTTCCTTTAAGGAAACCATATTGTGATCTAGAGATAATTTGAAACCTCTCCAGATATGATGTTAATCTTTGGTACATAACACCCTCAAGTACTTTAGAGAATAGGGAGATAACGGATATAGGCCTGTAGTTGTTCATTTCCTGTTTGTTTCCTCCTTTAAAAATTGGCACAACTTTAGCTGTTTTTAAAATCTTTGGGAAAGTCCCAGTTGTTAAAGAAGCATTTACCAAGTGAACAAGGGGAGCAAGTACATATAGGCTAACAGAACCTTTCAAAATGGAACATGGGATGCCATCAACTCCTGCTGAGCTTTTTCTACTGATTCTATTGAAAATCCCTTGAATCTTCCTTTCATCAGTTGGATATAGAAATATAGTGTTTATTGCAGTATGAAACAAGGGTCTATTGGTCCTAGGAGTCTGTGACTGAGTTGACAGCTGTCTGGTAGCTTCAATAAAATAATTGTTAAAACAATTTGCGATTTCCACTGGATCAGTTAACTCCTTCCCTTGAATTGAAACAGAGTTGATGCAATGGTTGTCCATGGGTGAAGACACAGCATTTTTTATTAATTTCCAAGCAGACCTTGTAGGGTTTTTTGCATTACTTAGTAAGTCAATATTAAATTGCCTCTTTGCATCAGATACCATTTTTGCATAGTGCTTCTTGCACTTATTATAATGGGACTTTCCTGCTTCAGTAGTGTTAGCTTGGTTAAGCTTGGTTGGCTTAGTTAACTAACACATGCAGTGAGGTACACAGGAGGAGACGATACACATGGAAAGCACCTGGAGATAAAAAGAAATGCATGATAGATCACATAATAGTAAAGCAAATATTTAGAAACCTGGTTAAATCTAGCCTCAGCTACCCAGGAACTAATGTGGATTGCGATCACATACTAGTGATAGCAAACTGTGATATTAAATTTAAGAGGCAAAAAAAGGTCAATCTTAGTAAATGGTGTTTGCATAAACTGAAAGATTTTAACATTCTACAGGAATTTCTAGAAACAGCTGCCAAAGTAGTGAATGAAAATGATGGATGGGACGGTATCAAATCTGGCTTAATAACAGCTGCTGACAAGGTTCTAAAAGTAAAGAAACTGAAACCAAAAAAAATCTTGGAAGACCCAAGAGATCTTGGAGCTCATTGAAGAAAGAATAAGTTAAGGTCCAAAAATTATAATAAATACAAGGCCGTTAAAAACAAGGTAACAACAATGTGTAGGTCCCAGAAAGAAATATGGATGAACGAATCAAGTAAAGGAGTCGAGAAAAATTTAGTTGAGGGGAAACTTGACAAAGCCTACAGCAAAGTAAAAACATTATAATGTAGACCGAAAACTAAGAGCAACCTAGTGAAAGTCAAACATGTGAAACCAGTATTTCGGCATGAGGAGGTGTGTAGATGGAAAGAATATATTGAAGACTTGTATGATGGTAAGGAAGTTAAGGAAAGAGAAGAGTATAATGAGGAGGAAAATTCTATTGACACTGATAGCAAAGGGCCACCCATAACGAGGGCTGAGTTTAACAATGCTCTGAATAAATAAAAGCAAAATAAAGCCACCGGTGTGGATAACATTGCAGCAGAACTATTGAAAAATAGCGGTGATACAACTAAGAATAAACTTCACATGATTGTATCCAATTGCTATGAGGAAGGAAAGGTACCACATGATTTCACAAAAAGCAGAACCATTACACTTACCAAGAAAGGCAATTCAAAGAATTGCACGAATTACCGAAAAATAACGCTTCTGTCTCATGCTTAAAAAATTTTATTGGTTATAGTAAGAGAGAGAATAAAAAAGAAAATTGATGCGACATTAAATAGTGATCAGTACGACTTCAGACCAGGAAAAGGCAATCGAGAGGCAATTTTATCTTTGCGATAAATCCTAGAGAGGAGGCTTGAAATCATCAGGAAAAGTTATATAGCTTTCGTTGATTTGGATAAGGCTTTTGACCATGTTGAATAGAGACTGCTGTTCCAAGCAAAGTGCTAAAGAGGGTTGGATTGGGGAGACAAAAGATTGATTTTAAACCTCTACAAAAACCAAAGTACGGAAATAGAAATCAGTGGCATAGAGGAAGAAGCAAACATAAGAATAGGTGTTAGACAAGGTTTTTCAATTACGCCTTACTTGTTTAACTTATACATAGAAGAAGCAATGTCTGAAATGAAAACAAAGACAAGAGGGATTATAATAAATGGCAAACAAATTCATTGCATTCGATTTGCAGACGACATAGCTCAAGTAGCTGACTCAGAGAAGGAATTAAGTCGAATGCACAAGATTCTTAGTAATATTTTATTAAAACTGAAACTTAAAATAAACACCAAAGAAATATAAATCATGGTGGTAGAAAGAAAGAGAAAAGATAACGAATATACGTATAGACGGAGTGAGACTGGAAGAAGTGACAGAGTTCTGCTACTTGGGTAGCATATAAGAGAATCATAACAACTGCTCCTCTGAGGTCAAAAGAAGAATACCGTTAGCCAAGAAAGCCTTCCAATTAAAGAAAAGTCTCCTATTAAATAACAGCATTAGTATTGAGTCTAGGAAGAAATTTCTGAACAGCTTTGTATGGAGTGTGCTAACATACTGTGACGGTACCCCTTAACTGGCAGACAAAAGGCCTATTTTTTTGTATTGAAGTGAATGTCTATTTGAATGAATGAGTGGATAAGTGAACGGTGAATAAGTAGTTCGCCTTCTTCACACCCTGTCACTGCTGTCAATGCCCTGAGCAGACGACTTTAGCGCAGGGAATGATGGGTAGGCAGTAAGACATAAAAGGGAGTGCATTCGCTCAAGAAAAGAGAGAAAATTATGGTGAACGCTTGGAGGACACAGAGGGCAGTGAACAAGGCCAAAGTCTTCCGAGAAAAGGAAGAGTGGGGAGGGCCTTTGCTAAGGACGACGCGACGCCCGTTCCTGGGTGCCTGAGAATCGAATAACGGAAAGAAGTACCTGCCGTAACCCTGTAGACGCTATCTACCGTCTGCTGGACAGCGAACTTTCCTCTGCTGATTCGTGCCAAAAGGACCGCGTAAGCAAACCACGCAAAGGGGCCCTGTCCCTTATTTCCCCGTGTGAAGCTTTGAGAAGCTTGAAAGAAGTGCTTTGGTGCGTGCCTCGTGTTCTCTCGAAAGTAAACGTGAAGAAGAAGAACCGTTTATTAATCTCTCACTGTGAACTACCAATTTAAATTTCTATGTCAATTATTTTGCCATTTGTGTATTATTCAAGGGTGTTTAAATTTCATTATTGCGATTTCTTTAGTGTAATATCATTGAAAGGGTATTATTTTGTTTTTCTAGGGTTTATTTCATGTTCTTGTGATTGGTTAATTAAATTTGTGAATGTTAAAAGAAAATTGGCCTGGTATTCTGTCATTTGAGGGGGAGATCCGTCACCTTCGTCGGCGATTCTTTCTAGTACCTTCATTTTCAGAGCCTTAAGCGAATCAAACGGCGCTGGTCGCCTGAAATCTCACGTTCCCGCATCTGGATCGGAGGGGGAGTGGTGGAAGCAGGTTTGTGGCTCCTCTGACTCAGATAAAAATAATTACGTGTGTACAGCCCCACTTGCTAACCTCGCTTGTGCTGGCGTCTTCGGAAGTTGCTGGGGGGGGGGGAAGCCTTCCAAGGAGGTGGGACCGGCACAATATATCCATATTAATATTCAAATAATCAAATTTGCATTACCTTCCTCGTTTGGATTATTAATCCTCCCTTCGTGAGAAACCTATCGTTTAGGAGAACCTTAAATTTGTTTGTATTTTATACGATCTTTCACCCTTTTAGAATTAATGAATTATAATGGCAGTAGAACGAGAAAGTCACATTTCTCTGGTTCAAACCATAGATGTTTGAACTTCCATTTCCATGTCACATTAAAAACTGATGGCTACATGTTTGTATGGCTATTATTACTGTTCATGTTTAGCGAGATTCTGAGAACTTGGAAAAATATAATGCATTAGATGAAATATTAAAATATTCTTGCCCAGTCGTCATTTACATTTGACTTCTGGTTACATGTCTATGGCTATAATGCATTGAAACCTAGAATTCTCAATCCAAGCAAAGCATCTTCAATTATTCTCTATATTCATGTAATTGGAGAGTCAGTTGAGCATGAAACATTTTCCTCTTACTCTGAAAATCATAATTTAAAATATTTCTGGCAACAGCAACAACTTTCTAATAAAAAGTTAAGATTAGATATTTTATATATCTCTATCGTATTTATTCTTCAGGCTGTGTTGTAGTTGTAACCTGTCCACTGTAATGCTGTTCTGAATTATTGGAGAATGAAAGGGCCTTTAATGGAATGTGCAAGTTTTATTGGAGCTACGTCATTATTGTAGATTAATTATTATTATCTTTTATTTCTTTGGGACCTTTCAAGGCATAATATCTCTTACATTTCACTCAACTTTCTCCACGTTGGTCATCATTGTAAGAAACGTGGATCACTGCATTTGTGCGTTTGTTGCCTTAAGTTGACTTATTTTTCAATATGAGAACAATTCATTAAAACAAATACAATTTCACAATTATAATTCAAGTATTTATATGTTTATGAAATATGACAAACCCCAAATATTTCACTCATTTTATTGGTACGGAGGCTTCCGCGGTTATTCAATGACCGTATTCTTTTCGGGTTTTTGCCGCGTCGATCCAATTTTGGGAGACAACAGTTTCGCCCGCCTTCTAGCTGGCTTCGTCAGGTCCTTAATGAAATACAGAACATTTCCTTCACGATATAAGTCAGGCGCGCGCTCATTGGCCGGACGGGAATTTGAAATCGATTTTTGGAAAATACGTTCAAAAGTTGAAGCTAGCGGATAGCCATCTTCTCTATTAAAGTTCTCTGTGTTCTTCGCTATTTTGATAACTTCCCTCATTAGCCGAGGGAAATACTTATTTTCTCTGGCGATGATCTTACACCCGTTAAAGTTAATTACGTGGCCTGGTTCCGAAAATGCGTGCTCTGCGAATACGGATTCTATTCGGCTGCTCATAGATGTTCTTCCAACCTGCATTTCAGGGATCTTGATTTTAGCCCGATGTACGATTTTCCACAGCTCCATGATATTTCGTACACTCCTTCGTAAACATCCGATCTTTTTCATTTCGAAGGTGGTCAGAGGTCTTCTTGTCGCTTCGGAATCTGTTCAAGATGTCGTACTTGGTGAGAACTCTTCTTGTTCCTTGCAATGTACCGGCTACGTAAGGAAAAATAGCGTAGGCCTTAGCCTTCTGTTTTTTATCCATAGAAGTACGCATGGCAGCGTCACGTTTACCGTTTTCATCGAATGATATGTATTAAATCATTTTCTGGCTGAAGTCATTCATTTGCAGCGTTGTCAGGAGGTGTTGTTTTTCTCTCGTGAGTGAATCTGCGACGGAGATGACCTGTGCTCTGTGGAAAAGAGTGCGAATAACTGATGCTTTATGGCCAGAATGATGGTGGGATTTGGCATTTAAATATCGGTCGGTATGGGTTTTCTTACAATGAACTGAATGCCCTAAATTGCCATGCGCCTTCTTGCATGCAAGAACATCCAAGAAAGGAAGTTTGTACAATTGATTTCAGTAAGGATAAGGGTAATTAAATTTCTAAATTCGCAGAGATGAATCATCCATTTATTTATTTACCAATTTTTTGAAAACAGTCCAGGGAGTGTTTTTTCTACCACCGGAGATTAAAACCGTTAAATAACTTTAATAGCAATTCTGCATTACATGTTCCTTGCCACGCATTTACTCTGTGTAATAAATTACATTTTGCAGTTTTTTGTGTGTTTTATATTCCGATATTAATTCTTTTATTTTCAAAATACCATCCTAAGAGTCGGCTGCCTACTGACAGAGAGTAAAACCATAACATGTTTTTCCTCCTGAATATGGAATACTGGCTCGGAAATGGTGTGTTTTTGCCAAGGTGAAATAAAAAAATAATAGAGAAAAATAGAAGATTTGTGAGAGAATCACCTTCCAATGCATATTTTTATGATTTGATAAAATATTGTATTAAATATTATTTGTTTTAGAAGAGCTTTAGTAGTTTCTCAATTATTTATAAAATAATATGAGAAATAATTACGCCATAAGGTTCAATGTTACTACATCCACGTCAACAGCTGATGATGTAATAATTGTCATTTTTCGGTCTATAGAAAATATGTATTTTTTGAAAAAGTAAAAATATTGTAACCACTCATCATAATTTATATTATTTGGATCTTCTGATTAAATTTGTTGATTATTTTGAAAGGAAATTAACAAACAAATCTCACTCTTACTTCCTGGGCTGTTCATATCCATATTCTTAAATTGCCTTTGCAACATTCCCCCGCTCCATCTCTTTCCGTCCATTGCATCCTCCTCATCTGCACCTCCAACCATCTCCAAATCTATCTTCACTCGGTTTCACCATCTTTGTCGTGGTATTCCTTCTGGATTTCCTCTTCAAACCTTCCTTCACTTCACACCCGTCCTCTTTTCTTAACAAGTGTCCTTCCCATCTCATTCATCTGCATCTCCTCTCGCTTATCTCTATCAACACACTATCCTGCGAGCCACCGCTTGGGTGTGTGGCAGGAGGTTGTTAAAGCACCAGCTGTTTAAATATTTAAGGTTTTGTGAGTTAAAATGGTGAAGTGTATTATGAGAGTGTACTGAACGGAGCTCAGTTATTATAACATGGTCACTCATTAAGACCAAAATAAAACAGTGTTTATACCTTTGTGTTGGGCAATATATTTCACTTATAATATGACTTCTGTCTGATCTAAAGATACAGTGGGGCGTCATGATAATATTTTTTATCGCACTGAAGCATAACAGTTTTGAATTTTATTCAAGCAACGTAAGCTTGGTTCATAGCCTCTTGTATGTTAAGAGACTCCCACTTTAAAGCCTATAAAAGTTTGGAAACAGAATACATTTAATTGTATAATTTTTTATCAAAGTGCCCAGCATGTTTTGTATTGTATTAAATTTTTGATAAAATTATTATGACTATGGGACTAATTATCGTTCGCATGTATAGTTCATTAAGAAACGCAAATGCCAGTCCAAAGCGTACTCTGCCAAGCAGCTGAAACGCCCCTTTTAAGCTGACATAAGCGATAAAAGTGTAGTTAAATGGTTGATTCAACCCATGTCATATTCTGTGCGTTACATTGCCACTTATAACTTGTGGTGAGCAAATTGATTTGGTGTTATAGTTCCCGATGGACCAGATATATGATCTATTTAATGAAAAATAGCAAGATATATGAAATTAGAATTTATTGTGTTACAACAAGAAAAAAGCAATTTATAAGTGTTTAAATAGGAAAACTCTACAAGTCCTGTCCGCTGATTTCTCCTTCCTCTTCGTAGCCGGGAACGTTAATTTGCACACAAAGGACTGGAGTTAACGGGCACACAAGCTGTAGAAAAACTTGTTAGGGGTTTAGGCGGCCTAGAGCGGTTATAACTGTCAATGTTGACAACAAATTAGATATTATACGTACATATTTTAGCATTCTACCTGCGCTCTGTAGGGGCAGCCAGCCGTACTCCAAAAATGCATAGTTTAAGATAGAAACGGTATGCGTATTAATATCTCGTACAGTCACCATAAGAGCTGTCTGACCAATATCTGTCCTACAGAATCCGTTGCCGGCGTAATAACTTTGGTAACATCCCTCTCCTGATAGTACGTCCTCCTTATATTTCCGCAATCTTTCGATCATGATTCCAAACAGAGACGACGGAACTTTCAGAGCGTTTCGGCATTACAGTGATCCTCTGCAATGAGTATATAGAATTCTTTATGTTCCATGCATTGAACGGTAAAACCTCTTCTCTCTCTCTTCTCTTGTCAATGGTTCCTGGATTTACGTACACTGCCCGATTAATAAGATGACGAAATTGCAAGCGGCAAGAGGAAAAGGGATGCGGTGGCCCTTTTAAAGCCTGCCCTAGACCAATATTACAGTGGAAAGGGGAAAGCAAAAAGGTATAGAGTATTCTAAGAGATTATAATCCAAAGTGTTAAGGTTGTGACGACTTGAATTGGCAATGAAAATTGGATAAAAATTGTAGAGCTTTTTCCTCCTATTGCATGCATATTCTCAATGAGATACAGTCATTATTATTCTACAATGGATTTCACCTTCTCAAATCTTTAGCCTGCTGATAAAAGGTTGTTGAAAGGTGAGCTAATGGAACATTTCGATCACTTTAACCTTAGATGCAATTCGGTTTAAAAGAAGGTGGCTTGCTGGTATAACAGGCTAACATACCGACATTTTTTGGATCGTGTTCGAATTACAGTAAAGACTAGTAATGTTCCCATGCCAAATTTCATTTCTTGATGAATTTTATTATAAATTTGATCAAAAATACTTGTAAAGTTGTTTGGTTTGAGTAATTATAACAACAAAAGTGAGAACATTAGTTATGATGAGTACAATAAACTATTTTCATCATTCTGTACCTGATGAAATATTCCCTTTTTGGTTGAAATTTCAGCAATGAACACATTTTATAATTTCCATTCGCATTGAATTTATAAATTTCCGTTTATCATTTTAGTAATATTGGGCCTATTTATCGTACAACCTTTATTTTAACAGCATACAAAATGAATGAAATATTAAGTTCATATACTATTTATTGCATATATAAAAGAATCTTTTCTGATAATTAATTCAAATGAAACTACATGAAAGTATTATATATAAAATTTTAAATTACATTTATCAACAATTTTAATTAAAATAGGCAGTAAAACTTTGATTTGACTATAAGAGTATCAAAGAACATTATATTCTGGAAAATCATTAATTAGTAAATACTAGCACAATGACATTACATCATAATTATACATTTAAACAGACATTACATGGAACACCTTTCTTATTTTGATAGATTCAAATGAAACCTAGAATCATGAACCATCTGTATTTTTTGAAGTCATTTATTACAGTTTCATAGTTCCACAATAATATAATATAACTTTTGAAGAAATTGTTCATTTTTTCAATAAACTTTGACACTAATACAATAATAAGTCTTCTTTTAACAGTATCCACCCACAAAAATATCAACTTCGGGGTTATTTTTTTTCATGGTGTACGCCAATAAAGAAGAATACAATTACATACAGTTAGACATTAATACAGTTATATATGAGATATCTTTTAAATATTTCTTTTTTACATTTCAAATAATGAAAGGAAAGCAGAACGAAATACACTTTGATATTCAAACTAAAAGCAGAGAACTTGTAGCCAATAATAATTTCCTGACTGTATATGACATTCGGTTCGTGGCTTGCTTGTTTTTGCCGTTTAAAAAGAGATCTGTGCGTCTTTCCGTCAAGTTTCTTGTCACAGAATACACCGAGCCAGTTATTTTGCCAATATTACACACGATATGTAGTTATCCTCGGGGATTTCCCAGAATCTTCTAAGTGTGGAAGAGAAAAAATACATTTATTATCCCGAAAAAGAGTATTCTGTATTATGAAAATAATATTTTTGTTGAAATTTTAAGACTCGACATTACAGCTGACGCTCTTCTTCATTCATTAAACTCTTGAGAAGTAGTAGATTTTCCTATTTAGGCAATATTTAAAAATCTAGTTGAATATTGTCTTGAGAATGAAATACTCATGAGTTCTCCATTCAAGATAGAAAACTTTTAAGTATTAGCATTATTCAGGGGAACAATTTAAACCTTTTACATTTGAGAAGCTTATGTTGAACAAAACAATACCACTTTTGTTATATCAATTAAATACAACTTTTTCTTTTATAACTCCCCGTATTATAATGAATTTTAGCCAGAAAAAATTGTTCTTGTCGTTACAAATCAATAAAAAGTTAGTTCACACAATCATAATTATCCATGAAAAATGAATTGAGTACAATGAAAAATTTAATAACATGCGGAAGCTCTGAAGTCTGATCAACATTTTTTCCAGTCATTATTAAAAATGATTTTTCTATTCCATATATAAGTTAATAGATTTTACTTTACTTAAAATCCAGTTTAATAACTACAAAAAACACTAATATTCACGTTAGTTCCGAAGAAAGTGAAAGAAACATGAAAACAAAATTTGCAAAATGTCCCAGGGTTATTTATAATTTCAAAATAAATTGTTAAATAAGTACGAAAACAAATATGAAAAGTTTTCAATCAATAAGACCGAAATTGAATGTAATGGCGTCATTTAAAATAAAATTTTTAACTGACGAGCTGTTCCTTAACGATACTACTGTGTGTAACGAATGTTACTACATGGAACCTACATGATCGTTTTGTTACTACTCGTGTATTTTTAAACCTGTGACGTCATCAAAATAAAATTAAACTTCACACGTACGAGTGATTGGAATTTGAATTTTTTTTTAAATTAAATTAAATAACAGTTGAAATACTGCACGCGGTTAATTCGAGTTTTATATGTATTAAACAGGCACTGCCATACACCCTCGTGATGTACGCGTCACAATGAATCTCGTCTCATGAAATGGTTTGCGACGATTTCCCGTTCGAAATTCTGTCGCTTTGGAATTAATTCTGTGCAATTATTATCGAATGGACGATTAATTGGAGTGAAATTATAAATAAACAATGTTTTCTTTTTTTACGTACATTTGTCTCATTGATGAGTGTCGCCACCACGTGTCCATCGTAGTATTCGAGGAGTGACGGGAGTTGTTTACTTAATCTCGACCTTCCGACTTCAGATCCATATCTGGCGATCATCGATGGAACGGCCGATGCCAAATATATCTCCTTTCCCTGTCGAGTCTCCTTATAATACAGTGCATGTTCGATCCACACATTCAGTTCCACTCCGTATCTCTTCTTCTTCTCCGCCTCATCGAGGATTCCCTTGAATCGCTCTCCGTCGCCCGAATACGGAAGTCCTTTGTTTTTAAATGCAAAATACACCGACAACTGCGACAATGCAGAGGCGAGAAATGCAATAGCGGATCTATCATTCGACCCCCAATTCCCACCCACGTACGCCTTTCGCTCTTCAAAGTCGGCGAATGAAAAAAATTCACTTCCTTTCCCTTCTCTCCCGTCTTGGTCTCTTAAAGTCGGTTTCATTCCTTCGATTGTTTCAGATCCAAAATCCACTGAAACTTTGACGGTCGATTGAAATTGAAGGAATTCAAGAATGGACGTCGTAATTCGATCCCTGTCGTACAGCATTTCGTATCTTCTCTTCATTGTCGAAATGTTCTCTCCGTTCATTGGCTTCACTTCCGTCTTCCGCATCATCGCCTCGATGCATTGCTCTTTCAATTCCGCGGCACTAGGTGTAGCTGGTATCGGTATTTTTGATGGAATCGGCGTATCGATTTCTTTCATGTTCGGTACTTCCCCATTAATCTTCTGAATTTCTGATTCAATATTTTTAGGAATTTCAATTCCTTCTTTCCCCTGCTTTTCAATGGATTCCTTCATAGAAGCAAATTCTTTGGCCATCAAAGATTTGGCTTCATCCAATTCTTTCTTGAATACCTCTTGGGAAATTATGAGTTCGGACTTAGAGATGGAGAAAACATTTTCCTGTTTGCTAGCCATTTCAGTGAGAGATTGCTTTAATGCAGTATAATCCGTATTTAAAGCACTTTTTAGAGCTTTCACTGATTTTTCAATGAGATCTACTTTGGTAGATAATACGGATTGTATATCGTTGGTTTTATCCAATTCTTTCTTGCATTCCTCCTTGCTTAAGTTATTCCTTATTTCTGATGTCTCCGTTTTCATTTCTTTAATGGATTCCTTAATTAATTCGAGTTCGGCTGACAACAACTCTTTCAAAGCGTTCATTACATCAGTATACATTTTCCTTGATTCGTCATTTCTCTGTGGACATATATTTCGCCTAGATTGTACCATTTGTTTTATTTCTTCGCGATTCTCGTCGCCAGGGTGAGTGGAGACCATTTCTTCTGCAACTTGAAGTGGACTTTTGCCTTCCTTGTCTCCGATTGAAGTGTCGCCGCCCGCTTCAAGAATCTCGCGAACCCAATCTCGCTTACCCAAAAGCACGGCTTGGTGGAGGAGCGTCCTCTCGCTCGCGTTCTTCACGTTAATATTTTTAATGTCTTTTAAATCTTGAACATATTCATCCACATGGCTTTTGATCATTACATCAAAGAGGTACTCTTCAATCTCGACCCCCAGTGATATTTGACGATTGTCCATTTTTATGGCGAGTGAAGGGCTCAAGGTTTCCAGACGATCAAGTAAACTGGAGGATGTTGTATTCTTCAAATGGTCTGGAGATTAATCGCTCACGAAATTATAGTGGTCGATTAAAGCTGATATATTTCTGTGAATAACAGAGGAAAATCGGTAATTAACTCATTGCGGTAAATGATTTCCAGGAATTTGTTCATTTGTGTTTCAAATAAGAAAAACTATGAATCAGCGTAATGATTCTGTACCAAAACTGATGTTTGTTGAGTGTCCAGAGTATAGATAATGGCTGATTAATGTTAATGACGTAGCAGTGACATTTTTTATGAAAAGTATTTACATTAACTATATCTAATTAATGTTTTTGTGAAATCTATTTATATTTTATTAACGAAAATTCGCTCTGATGATTTAAAGGGGTCGAATGCAATTACAAGAGTTCTTCGTGATATATTAGGACACACATGCCATCCGCTGATCAATGTATAAATCTAATGTATTCCTAATAAAATCCTTTATTTAAGTGATCGAAGAGCCGTAATTTGAATAATCAGGTAAGTTTAAACTCTTGCATAGTGAATAATTCTTCCTATTTGTCCACCACGTGTAATCAAAGAGAAAACATCTGGCTATTGGCAACTGTTAAGACGTGTGTGAGTAAAAATCATGCATTACTTCGTCAGGACAGAATATAAATCAGAAAAACTACAATGTTACAAATAGCCTAACTTGTATGAACAATTGCTCGTTCAAATTGAATTAACTAGTAAATATATTTTCATTTGATGCAATTAAGTGAGATGGCTGTATTACCTGAAATAATTCCAATGCGGGGTTTTGTATATAATTCTATGCATTTTTGAAATTAAAAAAATTTAAATTTACGAATTAAAGAAATGAAAATTTTTTAATTTTCTTCCATTTAATTTAATATTCTCCATGAAATAGATATGAGTGAGATTTGATGTCCCAACTTACTTTAAAAGATCCCAAGCAAATGCGAGTTTTAGGGTAGGATATAATTGTGTTTTGTAATATAATTGTAAATTCAAGTGGCCGCTGACGCCATATTTTCTAGATACCTAGTCAAGATACCAGGTAAATAAAAATCTGACTTGTTATGCTTGATAGGTTTTAAGTTTGAACTCGGGGTGTTATGATATGGACTTGTATGTAAAATAGAAGTGAAGAAACTTTCAAATGGATACTATTTTATCATTACTACGAATATCAGTGTGATATTTTTTAATAATTATGGGAATAATCAATGAATTCGCTATATTTCAAAGCTTTTCAAATGTAATATACTTATAAAATATTTGGTACCTAATAGTTGTGTGAATAATTCCATACCTTGTAGATGTTCCGTCCTTGTTTACTTCAATTAACCTACGAATTCTATCTTCCTTGCTCTGTAAGGAAAAAAATGATCTCGTTGAAAGAATTCTGGTTCGTTGGAAAGTACTCTCAGGTAGCCATAATTTCATTGGCAGCATTATTATTAGCTAACGAACATCATAATTGTTAATAACAATGAGCATTGGAGAGGATTTAACTGCATTCATCAAAGAACGGGGACATTATACCATTAGGTTAAATATAATTTGTTTTTAAATTAACTACCTATGTTAGTTACAACGCGCGTATTTATCAGTCAACAGTCGAAGATCAAAGGTAGTTAGTTGCAAGTATAATACATTTATATATTTTTTCGTGTTTTTACATAGGAAAAAAATACTATAATGCCTTATGGTGCATAAACACTTTGACTGTGGTGAAATACAGCGAAAGACAGTCCAATTTAGCAGCCCCTAGCAATCAAAGCATGATAGTTATTCATCACATAATGGTAAGTGAGAATTATTTTATTTATAAGCAATAAGATTTGAAAAAAAATGTCTCCTTTTAAATTGTATAATACGGATGGGGAGCATTTTAAAGAGGTAATTGAGTGCAATCATCCACAAAAATAATGGACACGGATGGCGATTTTCGTATGTTTTACTAGACGATAGCCGCATGATCTCTCTTCAATCGTAAAAGGGCTACGGAAGTGTCAAGTAAGCATTTCACTTTAGGAATAAAGATATCTTGATATCAAGTTAACTAGGCGTGTGCCAAGTTCGACAACGGCCTAAGATGATTTAACAAGAACCAATAAACCAATATTTGAGTTCATTTTTCTCAGGAAAATAAATCTCGAGGAAAAGTAATACTAGCCACAATGTGAAAATTTTAAATGTCACACGCAAACATAATGAAGCAAAGACTATGAGATAAAATAAATTTAATTCAAATTTGGCGGTTCTCGAACACAGATAAATCAATGAAGCGCCTATTGCTTCGCACTTCGTTGATTCTAGCTATAGCTGGAAAAATAACGCTTCACTTAAAAAAAGACTTTTATAAAACAATGCAATTTACTTATTTATCGGGAACAGCCGAGGATTTACGATAAACGAAGTGTTTCGTAAAATAAATAAAGTGAGAAATGCAAATGTGGAAACGTCTTTCGCCTTTAATGAGACGAGCAGTCACATTCCTCGGAATTGCGGAGAAAAGGATCGGTTATGAAATCACGTTGAATGTACTTGGCACAGAGATAGGACACTGTTCATATTTATTAAAATACGAAATGAATGTATTTCGGTGCAATTATAGCAAAAATTCATGAAGCAATGAGTAGATTATAGAGTATTGTACAATTGCTGAGTAATTTGAAACCCATTGTCACTTTTAAATGTAAGTACACCTCATCATTTACTATCATATGAAAAATATATTCTACTTTTCCAAATATTTCTCTATAAATGCGGTTCATTTATTTATGATTGTGTTAATGTCATTGATGATTAATTGATATCAAAATACTTATGGGACGAACCAACATGTTTAGCATTACCATTAAAGAGTATTTACTCTTTTCATTCACTCATCCCTTACGCGAAAACATCCCGAAGACTTGGATATAAGCTGTAGAAAATATCAGTTTTTGGTGCTATTTATTTAGTGAGGTGTTGCAAATTAAGGATTTATTAGGTTTTGATGGAAAAAAGAGAATTCACACCTATTTCATGGATATATAACATGAAGAATTGCCAAAAACATGGATGGATTCTGGTAACTCACAGGGTTTTAGCGGTTCACAGATGAATATGCGATGAATGCTAACACACCAAGTATTTCGATGTCAGATAATTTTTAAAAGTAAAAAATTAAACTGTTTTTAATGACGATGTTTTGAGGCGTTACATAATTTTTTCACGCAATTTATTACGTTGTTTCCTACTCTGCCTATTATCATTAGAAAAATCAACTGATTAATAATTGGTAAATATATTATGTAAAATTGTACTGTTAATTGCTTTCCAGAGTAAGCTTTAAGAATAGGAGATGATGTGATGTTCATTGTAAAGAATACCGGCATTGCTATTCGACACTCAATCCTAGTTCACCGGAACCTGAGGCTTTATAGGGAGCTTAAGAGAAATAGTAAAGTTACAGAAATATTGATACAATAGTTTCAATATATGATGCCATGGAAACACTTACCAAACTATGGAGCTGGACTATGACACGTATAATCTCTTCAAAATCAGACAATCGGATTATTGTATATTTGAGAAAAAGTTTAAGCAGAGCTGCATCTCGGGACGCATTACGTCAATGGAAAACATTTTTCTATGAATTACAGTATTCATTGACCAAACCTATGGAGAAATATTGTAACCAAGGGTTAGCGGAAGGATTAGGATTGCTTTTTGACGAAAAGTCCTTGCAATATGTCTGTAGAGGGCACAGATTTAGAGTGATTGTACGGAAGTGAAAAATTTTATTCTTCACCACTAACTCTCATCGCAAGAGAAGTGACAAAAATATTTTTTCATTTAACATTTACAATACTGTTCGGATTCACGCCATTTTTTGATAAATTTGAAAGAAATTTTTAACTGATACGTTCCTTCGAAAGCACTATGTCAGTCGGCGAATGATAATTACCTGGATGTATCACTTTAGGTTTATTTGTTCACATTTCCTCCATGGTTATGCTTAACCATTCATAAATTAACTATAAAAAATGAGCTAGGCCTAGCTATTGACGGAAACTACGAACAAGTTGGATTCTGCTGAAAATATTGTTAGAGTGAGTAATAGTGAACAGACTTTAAGCCGGTAGTTATATATTAACCATTAAAAGGCTAAGAACTGCATTCGAGTTTAGTACTGCCTTGGTATTTATGATAATTTATATCATTTGTCCTTAGGTAAAGTTAATAATCCCTGTAATAAGAAAACATTCAGCACAAAGCTTTAGTAGTTATCAAATGAGACAAAGTTCCCCATTTATTAATTGAGAGGTTCATTGTGAAATAAGAGCTCTAAAAATTTGTTGCAAACGTCAAAATAATTAATGGTAAGACAATTGTCGACAAACGATGGGGTTTCGCGCCATAATGCGTTATGAAATGGATCCAGTCTTGAAAAATTATGAGTTTAATCCTATATCGCATTAGTTTGCTCGCTACTTAGGATTTACTGGAAACTAAAAAGAAACTTTTAATTTAAAAAAAGTAACTGCATTAATTTTTATGTGTATTACGATATTTTATTGATATTCAGCAGTTAAAAAAATAGTAGCATTTTCAAGTCATCTGCATTTCTGATTGTACTTAATTTTGTATATTACACCCTCGTTACCTTATTGTGTCAAGTTGTTTTCGGTATGCGTCTTATTTTTTATAACGCGTTATACTACGCAAAATTATATCGCACCTTCGAGCAAAATTGAAACCTTAGACACATGTCTATTTTTGTCCTGCCAATTGAAAAGTATTCAAATAAACGCACAGATAACCAAATACAGTTGTTTATAATATCGTCTGTAATGAGACTTTAGAATTTATTTTTTCATCCTCGCCGTAAGCCTTGAAAAATTGAAATAAACTTGTGCATGGACATTGATATGCAAATCTACCTACAACATTCCACCATTTAACTTTCAATGCGTCATATTTTCCCTCCTCCTCGGTTCGGGAGTATTGTATAACATACACAGATATTTGAATTTTTTTTCGCTCACCCAAAATATTGGCAATGTTATTTTCTGAATAGTGCATTAAGAAGCTTGAGAGGCAGAGATATTAAACCTAAAAACGTGGCTTACAACGCAAAACGTAAGTATAAAGAATTTTCCGAAAATGATGCCGGGTGTGTATCGGGACTAGGAGGCTATACTTATTCCTAATGTAAACATTTTATTATAACCGAATGACTAAACTTTCATTACGTAAGCATATATTCAATTAACATATATTTGAAAGCATGGTATCGAACCTGATGTCATCAAAATGAGTGCACAGCACCACTTTATAGTAGACATGATATTTTTAAGGTTAAAATGCTTTAAAAATTTGTTCTAATTGACAAGTAACCAGTAAACCTTCCAATTTTTTAATAGTATTCCTGCCTTCGACGAAGGACAGTCCATTGACCACGGCTCATATTATTTCAAAGTTAATCTTTAAAAATTTTATTCAATTTTCTCTTTGTGAATTTTATTATATAAAGTTTAGTAAACGTTAAAGATAAAACAATAAAAATACTTGGATAAATGCAATAACAAGATATAAACAAGTGTTTATTTGTAAAACTAATATTGCTGTCCAACTCTTATTTTAGCAGTCAATAAATATAATATGATTTATTTCTATGACAGTTTCAAATCATTTACTAGGAAAAATTTCTACAAAAAATTAACTTTATATAAATTTTTAAAGCAATTTTTATTTAAACTATTGGGTCACGAAGTTCTCCCGGAAGATATATGATTTGCTTTTTAAAGAAATGATCACAAGCATCCACTCAATTAATGGATCACCAAAAGGGAAAAAATATTAATTTTGTTTCATGGGAATGAACGAATATTTAAAAGAGTTTTCTCAGTCAATAAAATCTTGAAAGTACCAAGACAAGACACACTGTTATATTTTGAATTGTAAATACTGTGTGGCGAGGAATGTAGCAGAGGAAAAAATCTTATCAATTGTTCGCAACTCGAACGTGAATCACTCAATGAAACACTGATTTCTTAAACCAGACAGTGGCAGAAAAGACTCAACATTGAAAGAATTTCAATTGATAAACGAAAAATAAAACGAAAAATTAAAAACAAAGACCCTTAAGAAATTTTAATTGAGAAAACGTACATAAATGCATTGAAATTGATTGAATGTCTTCAAAACTGCTCATTTGGATTAAGCGAAACGTGTTGTGCGCAACATATTTCGATACAATGGGTTACATTGTATATCCGACAGTTTTAAATGTAGCATTGTGAGAGTAGTTTCTTCACAACTCAAAGTATTCTAAGTGAATGAGGACGCCATAGTAGCTGAACTAATAAATGGATTTTGCGTGAAATGGATAGAACCGGTTTTAAACCCCAGTCGAAGCGCATGCCTTAATTTAGGTTCAATTTAGCACTTAACGAAATGTTCCTTCTAACGAATATTTACGTCCAACTTTATCACAAGTTATCTTTTAAGTATTGACAAACATTAACAAATTCGCCTCATTCTTTGCATGCTATATCTGCCACGGATAAAATATTTAACTTACTCATTAGTTATAGGGCATCACAGTGAAATTATGGGCCAGTGTAAATGCAATCGTCATTCTTTAAAAAAACTGTAGTAAAAATGGCAAAATACATTTCTTTCGCCGAACAAAAATGTAATCTAACGACTTTACGAACCGGTCAGAATCCATCAAACGCACTTAGTCAGAGAGCACGCTTTGATGAATGATAATTTTTGATATTTTGCAATTTTTTGTTATAAAAAATCCTTTCATGCAATATATCAAAGAAATTAATTATATCACTGACATTCTTTTTAAAACAATAACAATGGACGGATTTAAGCGTCGTTGTCAGTGTTAAGAATACGGTATTATATTTATGTCTGCGTAACTGCATTTATTTGTTTTAGAGTTGAATTTTTGAAGCAATTACGACCTGGTAGGAATTTGCTAAACTTTTTTCGATGAAGTTTTAAATGCAGCGCAAGAAGTATTTGTGTAAAATACCTATTTCATTTAACTTTATCGAACTATACCCAATGATATTGAAAGAAATCGCTTTTCTTGGGAAAATCAATTTATAATTTCGTAAATGTGGAATGGCAATAGAAATGGACACAAAAAAAAACAAATGTGAACACGTCCTAAAATAAAAGTGCGCAAACAGATTTAACAAATTGATCTATATAATAATCACGTGATTGCTTATATTTATGCAATGTTAATTCATGTATCATATAAGTGAAAAAGTTGAAAGAAAACTATGGGGAGTTATTTCCTTATCCACTGAAAATATGGAACTTAAAATAAAGTATATTGCATTTATGCATAAAATCACAACGTTGAAACTGTCGTTTGGGTAAAATGAAATAATCCAAAGGACTCTTTAGCGACCAAATCTAGCCTACTATGGAGGCAGATACAATCATCAATGAAAGAAATGAGTACGGCGTATCGTGTAAATATTCTCACATACTCAAAAAGCTATAAAAAGTGGAGAAAATTGTGTATCTGCCGATGATATTTAAACGTGAAATGGCTAAAAACTTCGATTCATGTGACGTAGGGTTTTTTTTTAATATAAATTATGAATTTTTTTTCGAAATTTCTATAAAACCTTGTCGATCCCAAATAACTTTTTCCTCATACTTGCAAAATATATCACCAAGAACACGTTTTAGCCATGTATTTCCATTCGTTTATGAAACTTTATCACTGCATAATATTATTGAAAGAGAAAGATAAAGTTGCATACTGCTTTATGTATAAAATTGGCATTAAAATTGTTGCAAATCAGTAAAGTTTACAATCTCATGAAATAAGAAAATAAATTCTGGCTAGAATAGACTAGGGGAAGAAGACTAGCATGTTACAGAGGCCGAGGCAAGAACATTTACAACAGAAATGAGAGTGGCCTACCTTGTGAATATCGCCTTGTCCTTCAAAAGCGTCCTTTTTCTGAGAACTTCGTTAGTAGTTAAAACCGGAGTAAGGAGTAGACCTTCTTGATATCACCGGTTCACTTCCTTTTCACTGTCGTAAGGTTGAAGATTCCTCCTCGTTCGTTTAGGACAAAAGAAAATATCTTCAAGTCGCCAAGCGTCATAAACTGAAAGATAGGATAGCATATTATGTTTCATGTCAATATATAATTGGAATGAAATTGAAACAAATCTCAGGAAATATCTGACATTCGTTTAATATTGAGATTTATGGGAACATTAAATATGGGAACTATAAGTATATCTTATGATATTTACATCAATATTAGTCCCGAAGAGTATTATAATGTTATTTAACAAGAGTATATATGGCTCTAAAATCAAATAGAAACACATTGTGATGAAAAATCCACATCCCTCCACATTACTTAAATTAAGCTTATTCGTTAGTTCATTTCTCTTCAGTAAGAGTTTTATGAACACTAATTAGATTATTTTACATCAACAGTGAGGAAACATATGCAAATTTGCACTATTAATCATGATCTGAAATAGGAGCTTAAAAAAGATTATTTTTCACATAAGATGACACACTATGAGTAGTATATCGCCCATCATGGAAAGCTGGGTACGTCTAATGATATGAACAACAATATAATCTTCCAAGAGGCTGTTAACATTTCAAAAAGACGGTTTAACTTTTACGGTAATGTAGAATAAGTTTTTCAAATTTGAATAAATCATATTCTGATGAGAAATCCACATTCCTCGATATTTTGAATAGTCTAATTTCTTGTCTGCTTGTGCACTCTGAAGAATAATAAAATCATATCGAAAGTGTTTTGGGGAGTCACAAGAAAAAGAGCATGATTAAATTAGACATACTTCTTATTTGGAGATGAATTATAATATTCTTCGTGATTTGGTAACCACACTGTGCGTACAATATCGTCCCTCTTTGGAAATTTAATTATGTCACAGAACTGTACAAATATATTAGTCTCGACGATTCTGGTCGCGTTTTAACAAAATAGTGTATACGGCTTTAAAATCTTAATAAAACAGATTCATATGAGAAATCCACATCCCTTTATACTTTTTTAAAATGAAATATCTTCGCCTGCTGGCGCGTTTTCTGGTAACTACGTGAATTCTGAGGAATAAATAAGAGATTTTTAACAGTATTGAAGGGATGTATGCTTATTTTAGTTAATAAAAGAAACCAAAACCTCAACATATAGCTGCATATAGATTATTGTGTTAGACTTAAAAACCACACTCAAAGTAAATTATCGCAATCACTTCGGGTAATAATATAAATGTCAAGTAGAGTACCTCGAAATATTCCGTAAGATGAAGAGGGAATGGAGGTTAAAACGCAAGTGAGCAATATTTAACCAGGAAATATCCCAATTTTATGCTATAAATGGTTTTATTCGTTTCTAAAACCGAGGTCTCTGTGATTTATCGTCTCTGGACGGTCAGCTGCGTGGTCTACGCTGCTCCCAAAATAATGGCCAACTCTCAAAAGCCCAGCTCTTGGGAGGACGAAGCGGCAGAACGGCTTGAAAATTTAAAAGCTAAGATCACGCTGGCGAGACGGCTGGTTTCAAGGATTCAGTTTGTGATGGATGGATGGATACATTACATCGGGGCAGCGTTTCACGTCCAGAGTCCGGCGCATAGCACGAAGCCTCAGATTCCATTATAGGAAGAGACACCTGTACGATCCTAAGATCTAACGCCGTATAACCTGCCACAACATCGTGTTTAAAGAGTTTACCTCCATCTTTAGCGACCTCATCCTGTGTCTGGTCTAACCGGTTTGGGACTAAGTGTTCGAGCGTAGGAGCTTAATGCGGGAATTCTCGGGATGAAAGTGCAACCTGCTTATTGTTGGATAAATATTAGTGTGGGCCGAATACACGTTCAGTGCTAGTGTTCAAATGGAATTGTTATAGTGCGGAAAAGGTCGTAACCCTGGTCACAAATAAAACAAATTTGAAATTGGACCATATCATTCGGTCGCACGTATCGTTCCAATATTCAAAAAAACGTAAAAAATATTACATTTATTGGAATTTTTAAATTAGGTAATTTTTTTATGTTGCGTTTAAAAAATCGGCATGTGGCCTATTATAAAGATTCTATGTCTTTAAAAAAAATCTATAATTACCCTTCCGTGCTTTTTTTAATGTGAGCGGTAGTCAGTTATCGGGTTCAAATGATCCAAAAGTCGTTAAATACATGATTTTTCGAAATATCCTCTTTATGAGTTACAGTGATCGGATTTCGTACAAAATCGGGATGTTGCCTCTTTTAAAGATCTTTTGTCTCTTTAGAAATTATGCAATTCTAATTCTTCCCTTCTTGTATGGTGAAAAGAAGGAACATATACAATAAGAGTGACCTCACGGTTTGTATTTCCCTCGTGTGAAGTGTGCTGATCTTAGTTCTAGAAACATTAGAAATGTGTAAACTTTTGTCTGTACCGCGAGTTCCACCATTTTTTACTCTATTACTTTGCAATTGATGACAGAAAGTACCTTTTGTTTATCACACTGACGATATTTTCACATTGTTTCGGCAAAAGGATTTGTATTCCGGTCGTACCTATACTCGTGTGAAATGTGACGTTACAATATATCTTACTCAGATCATTCTTACGTAAGTGTATCTTACGTTTAAAATGAGAAGAGAACCTCGGCAAGGGTGGTTCTATCCGGCAGCCAGGCCTAGCGACAGCTGGTGCATGGAATTCGTTGAACCGCTGCGCACAACGAGCCAGAGAAGTCAAGTCACTCCAAGAGCGAGCGTCTACTGGATATAAGTCGCGTTCTACTGCTAAGTTTTGTTGAAGTACGGTGTACGTTCGAGTTCAACAAACCTGAACAGTTGACAATGACATTAAGAACGTTTGATGACAAGGTTCATTGTCCTTTATTTGGACCACTTCATAGTGTAAACCATCTGATACATCCTTCAAATGCTGATGTTATATCGTATTGCCAGCATGTTTGATATTCCTTAGCCCTGGCTATGGCAAGTCCAAAACAGGAAGTCACCTCCTCTGCAGTTGTTTAAATTGTTGCTAAAGATACAAGGACCATGTTTATTTTAGCATCTTTGCCAACGGACTCGCCATAGAATCATATACCGTATGAAAACTCTTTACGATAAGTAGTAGTAAATTTGAAATAATTTAACAGGAACCATTACTATAAGGAAAAACTTAAGAAGTACCCAAAATACTTTTCTGACAGCAAAAAAATTTATTTCACGTATTTTCCTACAAGTGCAAAACTACCTGCCGTGTATTTACAACAAAACAATATATAAATATATTTGTGATCAGCCGTTTAAAATCGATTTTTCTTACCCTGTCGATAGGAAAGTTCAGTGATAGAGAGAAAATTTTTTTATGCACAGCGGCATCACAGAATTGGCAAGATAGGAACAGCTGACCAAAAGGAGAAAGAAAAGATTAAGAATAGGCCGACCAGAAAAGCAAAACAAGAAAAAAAAAGAGTAAGGTGATTCTTATGAAACAACGGTTAATATTTCTTCAGATCCTGTAACAGAAGAGATAGATACGGTAGCCAAAAATACAGACAAATATTTTTATATAAGTTTCGGAACACACTCTGGAACTCAAATGAGAATAGTGATTGCTAATACTGCTATGGTTAATGACACGTACGGTGTATCAGACAGAGCAGCGTTAGCTATCCTCTCCAGTGTTCTCTCTAACTTTAGCTTAATATCTGAAACAAAAAAAGTAAAGGTTATTCACAAGAATGAAATAAAACGGTCAAAATCTCTTATTCGGAGTAACTTGAAGAGTGAGCAGTTATATATAGTTGACGTATATCCTCAAGGCCTGTACTTCGATGAGCGCTTAGATGACACTCTTGTATTTGAAACAAAAGGCTTAAAAATATAGAAATCTCAAAAAGGAGGAGCACATTTCAGTAATTCAGAATCCAGGTTCCGTCTACCTCTTTCACACTGTACCTTTAACTAAAACATCCAAGGATATTGCTTCTAGTACCCTTGATGCAGCTAATGCTATATGTATCAACCTATCTAACGTACGCATCGTTGGAAGTGACAGCACGAATACTTATACTGGCGGGAAAAGTGGTGTCATTAGAGTTTTAGACATATTCCTGAAACAGTGCTCTGTCTTTCACACGTGTATCAACTCACTTTTAGTCACTTAGTTGAAAAACTGGATACAAAAACTGAAGGACCAAAATGTTTTTAGGGTCAATTGGCTAGAGTCTAAAACATTGTGAGAAACTATCGATGGTATCCAGAAAACTGACAGCAACCTTCCTGAAATCAACTACCGAATTCTCAGTAAAGATTCATCGTACCTGATTTAGATCCGTAAAGCTATCTGCTCCGGGACCTTTCATCAAGATCTTGCAAATCATGAACCAGGGCCCCTGATTCACTCTTGTTGGTCGACTGCTACTAATAGGTATCTTAAACTTTTTACATCTTCCAACATTCCATCACCCAAATTAATCCACATAACAACTTTCATACTGAATGTTAATGCACCATAGTGGTTCGCTGTGAAGACAAATCCAATGCTTGGAGATGGACCAAGACATCTATTTATATCAATTTAGACTTCGAGGTACTTACCAGAACATATCAGGCGTGTTGTTGATACAGTCATTCAAACCAATGGATATTTCGCCCATCCAGAGGATCTTTTAGCTATAATGATCTAAGATTCGAGGGATGATGTCAGAGAACAATGGTAAAGTTATTTCCTGGAAGCGAAATGTACAGATGTAAACAAGACTGTAACACATTTCAAAATACCACAAAGTTTTCTATAAGCTACAGACTAGAGAGAAAGGATTGGCTGGAATACCGTTAATCTTACCTGCCCTGCTATTCCTTCCAAATAGTACGATGGCGTTAGAATTAATGACTTCATCGCCAAGAAAAAATTCATTAAATTACATTTAGTAATTTTAAAACCAAACACAGGCAGTGGAGAGAACAGTGAATGTAGTCACGGAGGCAGCTTCCAGTGTGTCTGGTGCAGAGAACTGAGATGGTTTTATCAGTTCCAAGCTGAAGTAAAGACAATAATGCCAACTTTCACTTCTGTGGCTTATTCCATCATACTTAGATTTTAAGTACAGCGCCCAAGTAATGGTTGGTTGGTTGGGTATGGCGTGGGTAGAACTCGTGGTTGGGGCCAGAGTTCTTAGTCGCTCCCACATACCTAAAGTGTATTGAAGCGGGCGAAGAGCTGCACACTTATGAAGAGGAAAACCACGACCGTAAAATTACTTATTTTGTACTCCCCCATAAAAGAAGAGGAGGAATGGGAATCATATATTTTTTTCAAAGAAAAAAGACCTTAAAAAGAGGGCAAATTCCAATTTTGAAAGTAATTTGATTTAAGTATTTGATTAAGAGAAAATAATGAAAAAAATCGTGTTTTTTAGGATTTTTCATTATCTCGAACGTGATGAGGGACTCATCCTTCCCGTAAAAGAATGCCGAAGGGGAATTCTATATTTTTTGAATAAGTGGATTTAAGCGAGAATAAAAACCAATTTTGAACCCAATCACATTACCTCATTGAAAAAAACGAAAAAGCTTTGCTGTGAACAGGGAAAGATTACATGTGCGATGTACTAGGTGACAGAAAATATAAGGTCACCAATTGTTTTATATAGATGACCTGAAGCTGTTCATTTCCAACGCAAAGACGTTCGCGTGACCCTGGACATCGAAATAGAGTACGAAGAGGCTAGAAGGATAGTGTTCATATTGGACAAGTGAGCTTTAATCCACTTAGCGATAGGAAGATTCTCGAGGAACAAAGATGACGTGCTCGTTGTTGACGGTAGCGTCTTTCGCCACCTAGAGGGCGATAACAGCTGTGAATATGTTGGCTTCCTCGAAAGCCGAATGCAGGAAGTTGAAGCAGCGAAGCAGAGGGTCTCCGCCAAGTACAGACAGACTTTCAGGAAAATCTGGAGTTCTGAGCTGCCTGGCAAGAACAACGTTCTTGCCACCACATACTCACCCTTTCCAGTCTGCTTTACGCCTTTGGATACATAAATTGTAACGCTAATGAGTTTCAGAACCTTAACAGGGGGAGTAGGATGATGATAACAATCTGTTGAAGTCTTAAGCCGAAATCTTCCATCGTCAGACCGTATCACTCTCGCAGTTTAGTTTATTGAGCCTGGTGTGTCGTCACGTCAGAGTTGTCTTGGATTAATATAACAAGTGCGCAAAAGGAGAGTCCCCCTCCTCAGTATTGTAATAGAACATGAAAATGTCGGAATTAGGGTGTTTATCTTCTAGGCGGGAAAGAGGACAGCGGACAAAAGAGGTTGGAGGTTGACCTAATATCAGACGGAAGCGAAGACAGCAAGTCCATCTTTTGCTAAAGGCAGACGTTCTTAAACCTCAAGTTGAAATAATCGAGAAGGACATCTTGTTCAAGCCACAAGCCGATAAACCCATGCATGGCTGCTTCTATAGAATCATGGAGAAGCATGGGCTATCGAAGGAACTGACGTTTGCCTTCCTCCGCTCCACTGGTCTGGAGTTAGAGACAGAGGGTTTCGTTCTCGCATGCCAGGATGTTATCATCAACACATTCGTGCTACGTCTCATTATATTCTAGACGTAGGCTACGGACATGGGATGCAGGCCGTGCCAATCCCAGCCGGAGAATTTTCGCCACCTTCTCTGCCGGTGCAGCTTTTACGCAAATACAGCGTATATCGCTAAGCATAAAGCGGCCCTGCGGGTGTTATATTTTCCCCTGCGACATCATTTTGATATCTACGATACTCCTGTGCTGCCATATACCCCTGGAGATATTAAACTCGTCGTGACCTCGACCTCCTATTACTCCAGCCTTCAACTTGCGTAAAGAAAAATTCGTTCCCAAGGTTGTCTCGCTTCTTCTTGCTTTACCCTAGTGTCATTGTTTCCTCCTAACTTGTTGGTTGTAGACACCTTAGTTTAGTTTTTGGAGGGTTTATAGTCCCTAATACTGTCTTTAGTTGTTTTTCATTCTCTGTACGCCTATTATATGTCGTTTTCATTATTTCTACGTACACATTTGGGTTTCTGCTGCTTATTCATCACAACATTGAGCCTCAGAGTAAAGCATGGGCTTTGCTCTCCCTCCAGGCACCCATAAATGTATCTGGATTTGTCCTCTGCTCTCTGTTTCGTGATGCTAAGATAGACCAAAAATGTTTATTCAGGGAGAAGACTTGTGGAATACAGGAAACAAAACTTTTCGTACGTCTCTCACACTTTTTTGATTTTGATGTTTATGACGTTTCAATAGTGTTTAGTATGATTGTACTAAACATGGTTCAGTTATCGGTTATCATCCCATCCTCCTAGCAAAGGAGGATAAACTGGGGATTTTAAGGAAATCCTTATCGTTGGCCTAGGCGTCCGTCCCTCTTTATCCCCGCCCCTGGTACTCATCCGAAGCCGAGGCGATATCAGGCAAGACGAGTATTCAGGAGAGACTGTTACAGATGCGCCGACTGTTCCCGGGTATCCCAAAGAGCCATCTTGTTCTCCAAATTCTTTGTGCCTGCCGTCCGCTGAGATATTTGCCAAACCCCTCTCGAGTCCTTGATCGTTATGACGGCAATGTAACCCGATGCTTGTATAGAACTAGGAGGGGAACGTTACCAAAAAAATAATAATAACAAGGGTAGGACTGCGTACCCCTAGCCTCCTCACGGCGTACCTGATAATGTCTCTGCCGGGCAATGTTGTACGTCTGCATGTGGAGCTAAAAATTCCATATGGGTGATAATGGTTCCGAAAAATTTTACCAGAATTGCCACCCAAAACCGGCCCCTCTCGGATGGGAGCCTCAGTGGAGTTGGGTGTGGTAAGGAGAAGACCATCAAAAAGGGAGCTGGTATGGTGTGGACGTAATTCTTGAGGGGGAACTTCTCATTATACTATACTGCCAGCAATTCCAATCGGAGGTAGTATATAGCTAGAAAGCACTTTACGTAGTATGAGATGCATTTTGAAAATAAATACATGTCGCAGCAGGATCTGCAGAACTATGGCCACCACCTGTGTTAAAGAAAAACTCCTCAACAACCGCGTGTTCTGAGATTTAAACCAGGTTTCTTTATTGGCGGTTATGACAGCCACTGCACGGTGGGCACAGTCAACAAGTAGGGAGTATTAGATCGGGCCGACTTTAAACTCCAAACGCGGTTGTTAAAGAAAATTACATATGTTGTGAGAGAAGGAAGGCAGAGAGATATCCATCATAAGATCGTCAGAATTAAGTAATTCGGTCGGTAGCCGTTTGGCATCGCTAGGCGCTCTTGTGTTATAATGATCCTCTACCAACTCAAAACTCCAAAAAACCTTTAACACTTCATATTCGTAAGCATCTAGTATCTATGCTCATTTACCCTTACATTCATTATTGCTGTCTGGTTTACCAAGATCTAACTGGAGAGCATATTGCAAAGCTCCAATGCCTATAAAATATATGCGTAAGGTTTATGTTCTACATAAATAAGGAGATCATATTTTCCCTTATTTTACCCGTCTTGCATGGTTGAAGGCAAAAATTAAGAGAAAGTACTTACATGGTACATTCCTGTATTGTCTTTTCAAAAACAAGCAACCCAGTTATCTGAAGCAATTTATTTTCAGTAAGAAATAATAAGACAAACATATCGACTAGAATGGCTCCTGATGTTCTTATCACCCCCAACATAGAACGACCAATTATGAAAAATCTTTTTCTGTTGTCGGAGTACGATTATGGAACAGTATTCCAAAAGATGTAAAGGATTCTGTATCTTTGCCTGCATTCAAGCAAAGATTTTTTTGTTATATACAAGTCCATGAAGCAGTGTATTTCCTGTCGTTTTTTTAATCTTCTGTTCTCTCATTATGTTTATTGCAAAATGTATCCGCCCATTCATATAAATGTATGTTATTTTGTGAAATATGAGCCCTATGTATTGTATAAACCCAGTAAGTTCTTAACGGACAATCTTAAAGTCTAAGACAAATAAATCATATTATTATTATTATTTTTATTATAATATAATAAGTAATGGTACATACTTGCATTCGTTCCGAGCAGAAATATAAAAAATCGCCTTTCTCACAGCAAAAATTATCAATCCACCCCAAACCATCGATTTCCCATCGATATTAACTTCGATTGCTAGTTGAGAAGGAGGCTTGCCAAGCTAAGGTAGCTTCTTCGGTTCCTACGCTAAAGTAATGGAGCTTTACTTAATCTGAGTGAGACTCAGGTCAGAGGATAAACCTTCGATACGAGTAACCGCTTTGCAAGAATGGGAAAAGACTCCCACGTGATGTGTGATTATTGTTACGGCCCTAACTCTTTACTATTCAGTCACGGAGTGAGCAGCCTAGCTGCCTGCTAGTCTCGTATTTTAATTGTATCTGATGGTGAACGCCTCTTCTTGTCGGCGTTATCGCGTGGACTGCTCTTTACTTCCCAAAGGTGTGTTTCAAGCCTAAAAAAACTGACGCATTGAATGAATGGTCATCACTTTTGATCCCATTTAAATTTCGATTTGAATTTAAATAAGATACAAAGAACACTGAATGGTCAAATTATAAGCAGTCAAACTATGAATAATTTCAAAGCAGCCAAAAAACGGTCCGCCATCCTGAGACATAGTTCATAAAGATGCAAGCCTGAACGCTCGTACCGTCGAACGCGATCCGCACCAACCGGCTGCTCATCAACTAAAAATATTCCACTTTCTGCAATCGCCTATGTTTTGGGTGAAACTGTTGGATGGATCAAGACGAAATCAGATATTGATATTTTCTTGGTGGAAGAATTAAAAAAAATTTGATGCAACTATTTAACTCTCCAGAAATACGCGGCGGCAAGGAAACATTTTAAGTGCTCAAGCAAATGATTATCTAATATCCTATATTTCTTGACACTTATTATGTGACCTATGAGTCATAATCCCTTAATTTTCAAGTATTCATACAATGTTATTGTATTTCCCACCTTTTCCATATTATCGCTGTTATATACAAAAGCAACACACGTAAGGAATACGAGGACTCTGCAACTGTCGATTTCAAATTAATGAGAAAAGTCCATTTACGCTTTTAAAAGCAAGAATTTTCCCAGAGCATAATGTTAATACAAAGCGATACTCTTTAATTATAAATGTGAACGATAAAGGAGAGTAATGCATTAGGCGTTAAAAGTGAGAATTGCCCGGCTGCTTATGATATGATGAGGTATGAGATGATGAGGTATCGATTATACAACTTTTCTATTTATTTCCAGTTCATAAGAGTTATTGCTTCAATGTACGGGGCCCTTTTTATCGCTGGATTAACTTTTTTCCGTTAATTGACTTTTAGAGCACCAATATTGACCAAAATTCCATCACATATAACTTCTTCTTTTTAATGGAACAAAAAAGCGAATTTTACAGTCTTCATCATTGTAAATCAAGCTTGAAATACCAGTTTGAGCATTTATGGAAGGATGTTTAATTTCTATCTTTCGTGAGGTTTGATTAATCAACTCATATGAATCAAGAGGTGACATTTTGTGACATCGTCAAAGGCACCAAATAACGTAAGAGCATTAAGTTAGGATAACACGTACATCTAAATAATCTTTACAACATTACAAGGTTGATTTTTTTACAGAAAATTAATGTCGAGTAGCATAGTACCAGCGCTACCTAACGTGTTCCTGTTTTTCAACGTTAAGAAACACGTTGTTGGGTTATAAAGGTTGTAGTGGAACACGGCGTTCTTGGCTGGAACATTGCGAGACAAAGTGCCACTAGAAGGGTTTCCTTTCTTCCACGTGAGCGTTCCTCGTTCTTCCATGTTTTCATCACGATGATCCACTGGCACCATTAAATAACAAATGTCCTCTTTGAGTCGGTTCTTATTGTCAAGTTTTGGCTTGTAACTGCCTGCGCTATTTCAAAAACACCGTATTTCTGTATCAACAGACTTATGAATTCACTTATCAATTCAAGATGGAAGTAGGGATTTATGGCGTGCTGTAAAATTTGTCACTTTTTCAACCCTCCTCTTTGTACAACGAAGAGAATACCATAATACAATTGTCATTTTCCTTCCAAAATATGATAAACTGTTATCTCAAATTTAAAAAAAATGTTAAATTACCGTAAAACATTAAATTGTCGCTCGACCTCAGCTGTTTGCTACATTTAGGAATGAATATGGTGATTTAATATTGAAAAATGATTTCGAAGAATGAATATGAAAGGTGTTCTTTGGTAATATTGCAAACTTAGTACTGTAAGTATCTGGATGAGGTGCAAGATTTAATAAAAAGAAGTAAACTTTAAATTTATATTGGCCGTCGTCTTTAAAGGCAAATTGATATTTTTATGATAAATTTTCATTAGCCGCTGTCACTTTGGGATACTTTACGGGGCAAGTTGCATTAATCATAATTAACAACGTAAGCAGTACCCTGAACTTACTTTTGAAAATGATGTGAAATCGATTTTCTTTTGATTGTGCCGCGGTAATTCTTCAATATTCTTCTTTCCGGATAAAATTTAATGCTGATTCCTCCATAAAAGCATTTGTTTGAAATGTTCTACTTATGTTTGACAAAAATGACATTTGATGGTCATGGCAAATAATACTAAGGAACGGAGCTATTTGTTTATTAGGTAAAGTTTACTTTTTTATAATTTGGCCCCAATTAAGTTTCACTATGCGCATAAAATTGCTAATGACAAACATTTGTTGAGTGGCAAAGTACTATCCGTGGTATAAAATTCTATATAGGTCAAACACCACCGAGTAGAGTGTTAGACGGCTTTCACAATGGAGTGGAAGTTTTTTTTCTGGTCAAATCCGGTGCATATTTCAAGCTGCATAAATTATAAATACAATAACAAAATCTGCACATTTTTTGGAATGACGTTAGCATAGAGTTATATGAGAAAGCATGTCTTTATTTTAACTCTACCTCACTCTGTTTTATTCTTTTAAGGAAAACTTTTCACGCGATACATCTTGAGATATCCACTGATAAGTATATACTGCAGCTAATAGTATATCAAAGTCAGTCGCCAATCAGAAAGTGTCATAAATAAGGTAATCGGATGATAAATTTCTCTTGTGGATTGCATCATCTTCCGGCAATAATCTGTATAGGCAATAATCTCTTGCTACGTTATCTGAGAGACGGCTGACGTAAAAACCAGAAATAAGTAAATCTGATAACATGCCAAACTGGGTCGCCCGTCGTTCGTGTGATTTAAAAAGAGAATTTTACTCCGTTGGAAACTGTCATCGTTAACCCTTTCGCGCCCAAACTTCGTGGAGGGAAATTCTTCCTCGTTACGAGTCTCTTAAAAATTTTCTTCACTCCCCTGTACGAAGCTTCCTCGCGTCGACGGAAGGCAGAGGTTCCCTCCCCAACCATTTTTGGACCCAACACAGCGGGTCGCCGATCCCTTTCCTCGGCCTCTGTCCCGGACCCTCGAAGGATTAAAAGACTCCTTCACAGCTGACTGAAATTGCAATGTTCAATATAAACTAATATTTGTTGTTCGCATCGTTTTTTTACATTTAAAATTAATTTAATGTGTTTTTCTGAGCGTGCAGAAATTTAAAACGAAGTTCTAATTTTGACGGATATACTATATATTTCTAATCCAAATCGACTGATTTGGAGTAAAAATTTTCTCCTCAAAAAATCGTAAAAATATATTTCCCATCCTATTTCATCCGGGCTTTGGACCGGCATAGGCGAAGTTAAAAATATTTTTTTTTGCTTTTTGTGTTTTATTATTTTTTTATATTTTTATGATCTTTTTTAGTTCAAAAGTCTTCACTTATTAAAAGTTTTTCCGAGTGTGATAAATTTTAAAACATGGAGCCATGCACAATCCCACGTCGCACTCCATGCACATATAACGAGAGTCGCATCTTTAACCGTGCTTGCTACACACAACACATCTTTTCCGAAGCAATAACTCAGATAAAAGATGCTCAGGAACTATGGCAGGAAAATGTCTTTCCCTCAACCTTCGAAGATTCTCTTCATTGAATCTCCTTCCGGCAATTGATGTATTTTGTTTCTTGTGATATTTTTCCAAAAGTTCTCGAATCAAGGAGAGATGGAGTTTTTGCATCGGAAATTTCTCCTTTATTTAGTTTAACATGGAAATATCAACCAAGTGGAAAAAAAACTTTTTATACCACTTTAAAGATTTCCTAACGCTTTCAATGGAGCTCAACATCATGTCCGCCTTGTCGACAGCCCACATGAAACGATTATAGTCAACGATGCACTCGGGTTTCTTCGTCACTACTCCTGTTAGCCTATCTTTCTTTGCCGTTTCAATGACTCCGGCTAAGTGGCAAGTGGACAACATCCATACTTTTCTCTTGTCACACCATTTTAAGGCAAGTAATTTTTCCGATGATTTGATTCTCAGCTCGCCATTTTTCAACTTCTCGTCCATTTTTGGCATGTCCCTTCCATTCCTTTGCACGGTTTCGCAAGCATTTGTTGCCCTGTCATGAAGCCAACAAAATAATGCCGGGCTGAATACCAGTTGTCCACGTAAAGAGTATGACCTTTATCCAAATAGGCATGCATAAATGTGGACACAATATCTCCAGATTTTCCTAAGTCCGCTTGCTGCTACACTACGTGACTTTTTGCTCCCGTGTACTCAACAAAATTCAGGATAAACTCAGTTTCGCAGTCACTTATAACAAATGTTTTTATTCGGAATTGACTTCTTAAAGACGGAATGAACTGTTTAAAAAAAAGTCGCCCCTTAAACAGCATTAAGATTTCATCGATGGATAGGTTTTTAAATGGCACTTAAGTATATTTAAATGCTGCACGCAGATGATCTACCACGGGACGAATTTAGAACTGGCAATCTCCCTAATTTGTCTTTCTTTTTTCCGAAAAATGAATCATCCTCAGAATTGAGAGATATCTGCCTCTAGTCATCAGCTCGCCGAAAATGGGAGTCTTCATCAAAATATCCTTGGACCAATATTCATGGAGAGAAAGTTTCTTCGCACGTGGCATCAATAGAGTAATGGCGAGAAAGCTATAAATTTCTTCAACGGTAGTGTATCTCCAAGTTTTTATTCGTGACACTGTAAGTTGCGAAGAAGCCTCCATCGTGTAACGGGGTAATGTATGTTTCAATATGTAATTATAATGTAATTTCATTGCCCTTGTATTTACTGATTTATTATTTTTCAGAATATGATATGTTCTATTTTACTCTTATAATCAAATCAAAGATTAACACTAGGACGCCCGGACTTTCAACATCATTCAACGCCCAGAGCGGGTCATTTTGACCCACTGTAATTAGTGAAATTATTCCTCACTTTTCACTCGTAAGTTTACATTTTTACAGTTTTTACTACAAACTGTCACTCTTTCCCTTTAAATTCATCGATAATTTCACTTCATAACTTTCATAATTTTGACAATATCGATGATTTATTGATATAGAAACTTACGGAATTGGTGTCAATTTATCGTTTTTTCGATTTTATTTCATTTTTTCCCCCTATTGTATCATAGTTCAATATACTACGAAGACTTTTCACATTATTTAATACATATCTATTATTTTTCAAAGTTTGATAGCAATAAATAAGTTCAAAATATTATTTTTCGGTCGAAGTAGGAATTTTCCCGAAAATCAATAGTATCTAACTTGAGATTCTTATTATTGCAGTGATACGCATGTATAAATCTGATGTATTAGGAATAAAAATACATTGCATTGTTTATTGTTTATAATAATAAGAATAATTTTACTGTTTTTTGTTAATGCATTTGGCACATGTGTATGCAATTTTGTGATGGCACTGGCCTCAGTGTTGCAGAATTGGCCTTTTATTTCCTATATAATTCTATGTAGTTTGACACCTCAGCCTGTTTGCATTTATAATGTCAAAAGGTTGTTCCAGACCCCATCTCTTATTCGTGTAACAATTGTGTAGTTTCTCTGCAAGTTGTTGGATGAAATTTATTCGCGAACTTTTCTTACCAGTGACGGCCTTGTATATTACAACGGAATTGATTGCTGCCAGGTCTAGAATGTCATGGAAACTATGAATATGCCATCTTATTGATAACGCTTTGACTATGTACTGCGTTGCAATTTTTTCCACTATGTCCACCCATATTCGTTGCATTATAGTGCGACACAGGGTGAGGAATATTTTCTCAGAATTAGTTACGCTAACACTGAAGTGAAGAGAACTCATTACTAGGACATGTTCCCCACAATTTCCTTGCTAAATCGTTAATGCAACATAGTAAGATTTTAGTACTCTTATGGAATAGTTTTCCATGCACTTTTTTGAGAGATCGGTACTTCTCTTCTAGAGCGATTCACAGTTTCAACTAAAATAGTGGATTTTTCCTTGACAAATTGAGCCAAATTTGAGAGATGCTAAGAAGTTGTCTGTGTCTTCATATTTCTGCATTGACGAAGAAAAGGCAGCATGAGACGCATACTACACGGTCTGAAATTCGTTAACTATTTATACGGTTATCCTTGAACGTGCCGTCCTCCTCCTCTACATACAAGATGTAAGACTGTTTTTTGACCAAGTTTTTGTCATACCGAAATTAAACATACCTATTACAACAAAGTTGTGAAAAATATGTATGTACTAATCAAAAGAATATAACTTTTTTGCCGAATATTTAGCTCATATTTATATGCACTCTTTCTTGTTTCTTGACCGCATTCATCGTAATTGTCTTAAGAATCGGTTGATTTTTCAAAGTTTCAAATTTCTGCTCATCATTGGAGCTGTGAAATAAAAACTCTCCACTATCCGACTCAGCCCCATGAATCATTTGCAGCACCGCACGAATTTCATCTGATGGTAATGAGCGACTCAGAGACATGCTTGAATACAGAGAACTTCAAAACCACTATCACCATAAAACTCAAAATTTTAGCTACAAACTTCACTGTGGAACAAAGAGGAAGACTGCATTTGTATTATCCACTTGTCACTCGGAGAGAGAAAAAGTAGAGCTGGTGGCAAAAAAGTGAGCATAGTCCCTACGTCAGTTAGGAGCAATATTGTATTCTCTGCACTTTAAAATAGTGATAGGGTACACTGTGACTGCCAACAAATTAACTACTAAATATGCCATGAATCGACCGGACGAAAAATGAGAAGGGTGGGGATACGAAGTGGAAGGAAGGAATATGAGAATATTTTTGAAAGGTGATCCAGGTATGGAAGGTAACCGAATGAGGAAGATAGGACAAAGTGGGACGGACAACATGTGCAGCAGAATAACTAATAAACACTAATAAAAAAGAAGTTTTGGTGATTATACAAAGTGCAAATACATATCTGGGTCAAAATGACCCGTATGGGCGTTCTAGGTAAATTCTAAAAAAACTAATGTACGGATTACTCCAGGAAGGTGAAAATTTTTGGACATAAAGGCATGTTAAAATAAATAAAAGTCACGGGAGGAAATCCTGCTCACATTGAAAATGAAATAAAAAAATGAATTTAAAATCACGTTTGGGTCAAAATGACCCGCCTGGGCGTTCTAGTGTTAAATGCCTATTACAGTCAAAATTGTTAAAAAATGAGCTTTATGGCTTTATTTGTGATAATCAAGCTAACGTGAAAACTAAGCTATATTGGTCCCGAACTAGGTTTTTGTGGGTTACCATTGATACGCTAAACCGTGGTGCTCATATCCCCTGTGTGCAAGTGATGGGCTGGTTAAACATGGGGTTGGCAAAGTTGGATCAAGAAAGGTCTAATAGCCAGGGCACCTGTCGAAGGCTCTCCCATCTAATCTACATATATCTTTAGTAATTTGTTACACAGTGGTTTTGTTAACCAATCAGCTAATAGGTTTACAGTTAAAACATATTTAAAATTAATTAGTCCTTCCTCCACTTTTTACTCTTCAATGCTACTTGTGAAAAACTCCAAGTATAAAAGTAATCTTGTATTATATTATAGTAATATTTAATTTTTCTTCCATGTCATGTTGAATGAAAATAATTATCTTAGAGGAAAAACCATTCATAGAGAAAATATATTTTTTTAAATCTCAATGTTTTATATCCTGCCTTAAAAACAAACTAACTTCATTTGCCTGCCCCAAGTCAGGTGGAGATTACTTTTTACAAATAGCTAATGCATAATTGAGGTGCAAAATATGAGAAACTATTCTATGTAAATCACAAAGGTTCAGTCGCTCTTAATCAGTCCTCGTTGGCTAAGGGGATGGTTAAAAAATTGGACCTCGTTGGGTCAGGGAAAGGTACCTTACAATCCTGATATGTATATGAGAACTAAAATTTGTTCCAAATTAATTTTACATAACCTACTCAAGGTTAGCATGATAATCAATCTAGTAAAAATACTTAGTTTCCTTAAAATATCTATATTTGGTTATTTTTTGAGGAATTGTCAAAAACTGCTATTAGAAATAACTTTGGATTTATGTTCCGATAATAATTTTTTCCATTTTAAGAGTACCATCCTAAGAGTTGGTTGCCTACTGACAGAGAGTAAAACCGTAATATTTTTTTATCTGAATATGGAATATTGGCTCGGAAATGGTGGATTTTGGCCAAGGTGAGATAAAAAAATAATATAGAAAAATCGAAGATTTGTGAGAGAATCAACATTCCAATGAGTATTTTTATGATTTGATAAAATATTGTTTGACATAGTATTTGGTTTTGAGGGGCTTTAGTAAATCCCCAATTATTTATAAAATTATAACGGAAATATTTATGCCATAGGTGTTGATGTTACTACATCCATGTCCATTGCTCATGATGTAATATAATTTGTCATTTTCCGGTCCAAAGAAAAATGTTATTTGTTTAAAAAAGTATGAATCTTTTATCCATTCATCATACTCTATAGCAAATTGATCTCCAGATTCTATTTTTTTATTATTTTGAAAAGAAATTAATAAACAAATCTCACTCTTACTTCCTGTGCCGATTATATCCAACTTGTTAATTACTCGCTCTAACATTTCCCCTCTCCATCTCTTTCGGTCCATTGCATCCTCCTTATCTCCACCTCCAACCATCCCCAAATCCATCATCACTCGGTTTCACCATCTTTGTCGTGGTATTCCTTTTGGATTTCCTCTTCAAACCTTGCTTCATTTCACACCCGTCCTCTTTTCTTAGCAAGTGTCCTAAAAATCTTATTCATCTGCATATTATCTCCGTTATCACTATCTACATACTATCCTGCAAGCTGCTGCTTGAGTGAGTGGCATGAGGTTGTTAAGACACCAGCCGTGTAAACATGTAAGGTTTTGTGAGGTAAAATGTTGACGTGTATTATGAGAGTGTATTGAACGGAGCTCAGTTTTTATAGCATGGTCACTTATTAATCGCAATAAAAAACCAGTGTTTGTACCAATCTGTTGGGCAATGTATTTCACCTATGATATGACTTCTATCTCACCTATAGAAACAGAGGGGTGTCATGATTATATTCTCTGTATCGCTCTGTATCATAACAGTTTTGAAATTTATTCAAGCAACCTAAGCTTAGTTTATAGCCTCTTGTGTGTATAGGAACTCCAACTTAATCCTTATAGAATTTGCAAAGCACAAAACATTTAATCGTATCATTATTATCAACGTTCCCAGCTTTTTCGTATGGTATTAATTTTTTGATCAAATCATTACGGCAAGGGGACTAACTACCGTTGCCGTTACGCAAATGGCAGTCCAAATTGCACTCTGCCAGGCAGGCGAAACGCCCCTTTGCAGCTGACATAAGCGCTAAAAGTGTAGTTTAAAGGTTGATTCAACCCATGTCAAACTCTGTGCGTTACATTAACACTTATAAATTATGATGAGCAAATTGAGTTGGTTCTTATAATTTTCAAAGGACCAGAGAAATGATTGATTTTATGACAGATAGCAAGATATATGACAAGAATTCATTGTGTTAGAAGAGAAAAAAGGTAATAAATAAGTGTTTTAATAGGGAAAACTCAACAAGTCAAATCCGGTGATTTTTCCTTCCGTTTGGTGGTCGGGAACGTTAGTTTGCAACAAGGGGAGGAGTGTTAACGTTAACACACACTGTAGGAGTACTCGTTAGGGGTTTAGTCGGCTGAGAGTGATATACAACTATCAATGTTGCTAAAAAAAACTTGATATTTATAGTCCATATTTTACCACTCTACCTGCGTCCTGTAGTGGCAGCCTTCCGAACCCCGCAAATTCTCGACTCTCGAATTCTGGACAGTTAAAATGCGTATAAATCTCATGTAAAGTCACTTTAACAGCTGTCTGACCAATATGTGTCCTACGAAATCCTCTGCCGGCGAAAAAACTTTGATAACATCCTCCTCCTGATAGAACACTCTCCTCTGATTTCCTCCATCTTTTTATGGTGGTCCCAATTAGAGGCGACGGAACCCTTAGAGCGCTTCAGCATTGCAATGATCCTCTGAAATGAGTATGTAGAACTTTTAAGTTCCATACATTGAATGGTAAAACCTTTTCCCTCTCTCTCCTCTTGTCAATGAGGGGGGAGGTTCCCGGTTCGACGTCATACTGCCCGATTATTAAGATGTCGAGATTGCAAGTGGACTACGAGAAAAAGGATGCGATGGCCCTTATAAAGCCTGTCCTAGCCCAATACTACAGTGGAAAGAGGAATTCAAAGAGGAAAAGAGTATTTTAGGGGGTCATATTCCCAAATGTTAAGGTTGTGACGCCTTAAATTGGCTACGAAAAGTGGATAAAATTTTTGGGCTTTCTCCACACAATGCATGCATACACTCAATGAGATACCATCGTTTTTATTTAAACATCTATTTTAACTTCTCAAATCTCTATCCTGCCAATAAAATATTGTTGAAAGTGGAGCTAATGGAACATTTCATGTGAAAATGATTAATATGAAATCAATCGCACCAAAAACACCAAGGTTTGAAGTATCTGCCATGAGAATCCTTCGCTTAAACCTTAGATGCAATTCGGTTTAAAAGAAGGTGGCTTGTTGGTGTAACAGGCTAACATGCCGCCATTTTTGGGATCGAATTCGAATCACAGAAAAGATTAATGATGTTTTCATGGCAAATTTCATTCCTTGATGAATTTATTATGAGTTTGATCCGACATAACTTTGGCGTTGATTGGAATGAGTTTTTAAAGGTAAAATTAACTATACGAATCCTTCTATATCTGATGAAATATTGCACTTTTGGTTGAAATATCAGCAATAAAATAATTTTAAGTTTATTGACTTTGTAAATGTAAATTTCTATTTTTCATTTTGATAATATAGGTCCTATTCATCGTAAAACCTTTAATATAACAGCATACAAAATAAATGAAATATTAAGTTCATATACATTTTATTTCAAATTCAAATGAATCTTTTCCGACAATTTATTCAAATGAAAGTACATGAAAGTATCACAAAAGGCAATAAAGCGCCTTTTTAAACAATTTTGACTGTAATAGGCATTCAAACTTATATCTTACTATTAGAGTAAAATAGAACATATCATATTCTGAAAAATAATAAATCAGCAAATACAAGGGCAATAAAATTACATTATAATTACATATTGCAACATGCATTACATGGATACTTTTTTAATTTGATAGATTCATATGAAACCAGAAATCATGTTTCATCTGTATTGTTTTGCAGTCATTTACTTCAATATCACAGTTACACAAATATGAACTAATATTGCAGAAATTGTTCATTAATTCAATAAATGTTGACATTTTTACAATGAAAAGTTTCCATTTAACAATATCCACCAAAAAATATCAAATTCTGTGTTTTTCATTATTTTTCATGATGTAAGCCAATAAAAAAAGAATACAATGAACTATGTTAGAAATAAATTTTCTTTCAAAATACTTATGTTAACATTTGGAAGTATGGTAAAAGAGCGAAAAAAATTAATCTGAGATTTAAATTAAAGCAAAGAACTTGGAGTCAATAATTATTTTATGACTATATATGACTCCCGGTTGGCGGGTTGCTAATTTTCGCAGTTTTGAAAGAGATCTGAGCGTCTTCTTGTCAAGTTTCCTTTCACCAATTTCATCATGCCAATAATGCAAAATATTTGTGTTGTGACGTCTTAAATTGGCGACGAAAAATTGTATAAAATTATAGAATTTTCTCCACACTACTCACGCATACAATCATTGAGGTACAGTTCTTATTTTAAAATCAATTTTACCTTCTCCAATGTCTAGCCTGCGAATGAGAGATTGATGAAAGTGAAGTTAATGGAACATTTCGTAACATTTCATGTAAAAATGAATGATGTGAATTATATCACACAAATAAACACCAAGGTTCGAAATATCTGTCATAGGAAGCCTTCGCTTAAATCTGCGATGAAATTTGAACAAAAAAAGAAGGCTTGTAGGTGTAACAATCTAATGTACAAATTATAGGGGGATTGGATTTGAAACACAGTAAAGACTAATAACTTTCTCATGGTAAAATCAAGGTAAAGGCAAGGTAAAGTAATAAACCCATTTAAACATTTCCATTTACATTATATATGAGAACTTTTATTTGTCATTCAAATAATATTGATCCTATTTACTGTACAATCTTTAATTAAATAGCAGATAAAATGAATGAAATATATAGTTGATATACTTTTTATTTTAAATTCAAATGAATATTTTCTAATAATTTATTTAAATGAAACTACATGAAAGTATTACAAATAAAGCAATTAAGCACATTTATAAACAATTTTAACTATAAAAGGTATTTAAAGTTTGAATTGACTATAAGAGTAAAATAGAATAAGTCATATTATGGAAAAATCATATATCAGTAAATACAAGGACAATGAAATTACATTATAATTACATATTGAAACACGCATTACATGGAAACTATTTTATTTTGATAGATTCATAAGAAACCTGGAATCAGGTTTCATATGCATTGTTTTAAAGTCATTTACTACAATTTCACAGTAACACAAATATGAATTAATATTGCAGAAATTGTTCATTTAATCAATAAATTTTGACAGTCATACAATGAAAAGTTTTCTTTTAACAGTATCTACTTACAAAAATATCAACTTCCGTGTTTTCAGTATTTTTCATGATATAAGCTAATAAAGGAGAAAACAATTAATTGTGTCACAAATAAATTTTCTTACGAATATTTATTTTAACATTGCATATCATGAAAAGAAAGAAAAACGAAAAACACTTAGAGATTCAAACTAAAAGCAGAGAACTTGTAACCAATAATTATTTTCTGACTATATATGTCATCCGGTTGGTGGCTTGCTTGTTTTTGCAGTTTCAAAAGAGATCTGGGCATCATTCCGTCAAGTATCTTGTCACCAAATCCACCAAGCCAGTTATTTTGCCACCATGTCACACGATTTGTAGTTATCCTCGGCTATTTTCCAGCATCTTCTAAGTGTTGAAGAGAAAAAAGAAGTATATTACCCCGAAAAAATGTATTTTGGATTTTAAAAACAAGATTTCTATATAAATTTAAAGGCTCAACATTACTGCGGACGCACTTTTTCATTCTTAAAAGTAATTAGAAGCGGAAAATTCTCTTATATACGCACTTTTAAAAATACAGTTGAAGACTGTCAAGAGAATGAAATACTCTTGAGTTCTCAACTGAAGATATAAAATATTTCTATATTAGCATTTATCAGGGGAACGATTCACAACTTTTCACAATTGATAGGTATTTGTTTGACGAGACCATTCCATAATTTGGAATAACCGAAATCCTACAATTTATAATAACATTTTGTTTCTTCTTTAACTCCCATGTATTTTAGTGAAATTTTACCAGAACAAACTTGGTCTTTTTTGTTACAACCCAATAAAAAGGTAGTTCAAAAAATCACAAATTTTTCATTAAAAGTGATTGTAATATAATGAAGGATGAAATAATTTGCGAAAGCTTTTAAGTCGGATCAGAGCGTGTCTCCAGTCTTTAATAAAAATGATTTTTCCATCCCATCTATAAGTTAATAGGATTAAATTTATGTAAAATCTAGTTTAACAACTGCAGGAAACAACAATTTTTACCGAAAAGTCCCTAGAAAAGTAAAATAATCATGAAAACGTAATTATCAAAATATTCCAGGGTTTTTAATAATTGCTATATAAATTTTTAACTAAATACGCGAATTGACACTTTTTGTAACATTTTAATAACTTATCCGGAAGTACTAATTTGTTATGACCAGTGTTTCTCTTTAAAAGTTTTTGCAGTTGATAAAAGTCTATGTTTCCCATTGATCTCAAATTCATGCATTAAAGTTATATTATTTAATAGAAGGTTGGATACAAGAGTTTTCTCACAAAAAAGTAACATTGAAATGAACATATTAGAAATATTAAAAGTTTTATATCAATCATATATAATTCAACTTTAATGTTGTTATTTGATATTAAATCACTACCTTAATGGCGGTTCCTTAACTATTGATTCGTCACTAAATAAATTCAATGTCTCCAATCAATTTTTTTGTATTTACTCGTGTATTTTTAACGTGACGTCATTCAAAGTAAAAATTAATCTTCACACGAACAAGTGCTTGGAATTCGAATTTTTAGATGAAATTAAATAATAATTAAAACGCTGCACGCGATTAATAGGAAATATTTACTATATTTTCATATCCTGACACGTGATGTACGCGTCACCAACAATCTCGTCCCATGAAATTATTTGCGACAATTTCCCGTTCGAAATTTGGTCACTTTCGAAGTAATTCTGTGCAATTATTCTCGAATGGACGATTAATTGGAGTGAAATTATAACGAAACAATGTTTCATTTCAACGTACCTTTGTCTCATTGATGAGTGTCGCCACCACGTGTTCATCGTAGTAATCGAGGAGTGACGGGAGTTGTTTGTTTAATCTCGACCTTCCGTCTTCAGATCCATATTCAGCGATCATCGAAGGAACGGCCGATGCCAAATATATTTCCTTGCCCTGTTGAGTCTTCTTATTAATCAGTGCATCTGTGATGCGCCAATTTATATGCACTCCGTCTCTCTTCTTCCTCTCCGCCTCCTCGAGGATACCCTTGAATCGCTCTCCGTCGCCCGAATACGGAAGTCCTTTGTTTTTGAATGCGAAATACACCGACAACTGCGACAATGCAGAGACGAGGTATGCAATAGCAACTCTGTCACCAAACCAATTACCATACACGTACGCCTTTCGCTCTACAAAGTCGGCGAATGATAAAAAGTAACTTCCACTCCATTCTCTCCCGTCGTGATCTTTAAAAGTCGGTTTTATTCCTCCGAAGTTTGGAGATTCAAAATCCACTGAAACTTTGAAGGTACATTGGAATTGAAGGAATTCTAGAATGGACGCCATCATGCGATCCTCGTCGTACAGCATTTCGTATCTTCTCTTCATTGTCGAAATGTTCTCTCCGTTCATTGGTATCACTTCCGTCTTCCGCATCATTGCCTCGATACATTGCTCTTTCAATTCCGCTGCATTAGGTGTAGCAGGTATTGTTACTTCTGATGGAATCAATGTATCGACCAATTTCAAAAGAATTTCTTTTATGTTCTGCACTTCTCCAGTATTCTTCTGAATTTCTGATTCAAGTTGTTTAGAAATTTTCTGCATTTCTTTGGTTACATTCTGATACTGAGAGTCTATCACTTTTGAAATCTCCATTCCATCTTTCCTCTGCTTTTTAATGGACTCCTTCATAGAGGCGATTTCATTGGTCATCAATGATTTGGCTTCACCCCATTCTTTCTTGAATTCCTCTTGGGAAATTTTGAAATTAAACGTGATTGAGAAAACATTTTCCAGTTTGCTTGCCATTTCAGTGAGAAATTGCCTCAATACAGTATTATCCGTATTTAAAGCACTTTTTACCTCAGATATCTCTGCTTTCAATGATTTTTCAATGAAATCTACTTTGGTTTTATCCAATTCTTTCTTGAATTCCTCCTTTTTTAAGGTACTCGTCATTTCGGATGTATCTGTTCTCATTTCTTTAATGGAGACCTTAATTAATGCAAGTTCGGCGGACAGCTCTTTCAAACCGTTCATTATATCAGTATTCATTTCACTTGATTCGTTATTTCTCGGTGGAAAACTATCTTGCCTAGATTGAACCATTTGTTTTATTTCTTCGCGATCCTCGTCCCCAGGGTGGCTGGAGACCATTTCTTCTGCAACTTGAGGTGGACTTTTGCCTTCCTTGTCTCGGATTGAAGTGTCGCCGCCCGCTTCAAGAATCTCGCGAACCCAATCTCGCTTGCCCAAAAGCACGGCTTGGTGGAGGAGCGTCCTCTCGCTCGCGTTCTTCACGTTAATATTCTTAAGATCTTTTAAATCTCGAACATATTCATAAACATGGCTTTTGATCATTATATCAAAGAGGTACTCTTCAATCTCGACCTCCAGTGATATTTGACGACCGTCCATGTTCATGGTGAGTGAAGGGCTCAAGGCTTCTAGACAATCTCGTAAACTGGAGGATGTGTTATTCTTCAATTGGTCTGGAGATTAACCGCTCTCGAAATTATAATGGTCAATTACAGCTGATATATTTCTGTGGATAAAGGAGGAAAGTCTGTAATTAACTCATTGCTTGAAATGATTTCTAGAACTTTGTTCATTTGTGTTTCAAATAAGTAAACTATTGATTAGTCCAAAGATTCAAAATTTCATGTTTGTGGAGTGTCCAGAGTAAAGGTATTGCCTATTTATGTTAAAGAAATTTTTTAAGAAGAATATTTACATTCAACTGACTTTTATTAATGTTTTTGTTAAAATCTATTCATATTTTATTAACGGATATTCGCTTGGATGATATAAAGGCGTCAAATACAATTTCAAGAGTTCTTCATGATTAATTAAGATATGCACGCCATCCGCTGATCAATGTATAACTCTATTGTTTTCCAAATGGAATCCTTTGTTAAGTGATCCAAAAGCCATAATTTAAACATGATACAATACATAAAAAAACAAAATACAACTACATAATTGCAACATTTAGAGAAACTACGATGTTACAAGTGGCTTAACTTAAATGAACAATTGCTCGTTCACATTGAATTAACGAGTGAATATTCGCATTTGATATAAGTAAGTGAGATTGCTGTTTTTCCTGAAATAATCCCAGTATGGGGTTTTATATATAATTCTCTGCATTTTTGAAATTAAAATGTACGAATGAAATAACAGAAAATTTTCAATCTTTCAAATTCTCAATCTTATAGTTATATAAGATAGGGGTGATTCTAAAATTTTACAAACTTTTCTTCAAACAAAAAAATGTAAATAACTCTTCTCCATGAGATTGCTACAATTGGTAAATAAATTATTACATATTTTAGTACATAGCAATCCATTCACTGCCCTGCTTACCAGCGGAAAATAAAAGATTAAAAAAATTTGGAAACCGATGACCCATTATTTGAGTACATTTTTCTCAGGCAAACAAATCTCGAGGAAACTTATACTAGCCACAATATTAAAATTTTAAAAGTCACACGCAAACATAATGAAGCGAGGAATATGAGATTAAAAAATATCATTCAAGTTGAGAGGTTTTCGAATATGGATTAATCGATTAAGCCTCTATTGCTTTAACGTGAGTGCGTGGTGGAAAAGACTCATTTTCTCATAAAACGAGGAAAGCTTCCCTTAGCATTTGTTTCTGAATCATATAAGTGAAATAAAGTATAAAAAAATCACGTAAGTGCAATGACATAGATGATAAATCATTTATTTGTTTCAGTTGAATGATTTGGACACACAGCGATGATTCTAGCTGTATCGGGACAAATAATGCTTCAATTAAAATAAAGATTTTTCTGAAACAATACAATTTACCTATTTATATCGGGAACCGCCGAGGAGTTACATTAAACGGATTGTTTCGCAATATAAATAAAGTGAGAAATGCAAATATGGAAACATCTTTCGTCTGTAACGAGACGAGAAGTCAGATTCCTTGGAATTGCCGAGAAAAGGACCGCTTTTGAAATTACGTGGAATGTACTTGACACAGAAAAATACACTGTTTACATTCATTAAAATACGCAATGGTTGTATTTTGGAGCAATTATCACAAAATTGACGTAACGAAGAGTAGATTCTAGAAAAATGTACGTACGCCGAGTAATTTGAAACCCATTGTCACTTTTAAATTTAAGTACACCTCTAGATTTACTATTATATGAAAAATATATTATACTATTCTCATACTACTCAAAAAATGCTGTTCATTTTTTGTATTATTGTGTTATTATTTATTGATATTAAAATACTTATGAGACGACCCAACGTATGAAGCATTACCATTAAAGAGCATTTTTTCTTTTCATTCACTCATCGCTTACGCGTCAACAATCGAAGACTTGAATTTAAGCTGTAGCAAATATCATTTTTTGGTCATATTAATTTGGTGAGATGTTAAAAAACAAAAGTTTATTAGGTTTTGATGGTAAAAAAGAATGCACGCCTGTTTCATGCATAAAACATGACAAATTTCTAGAAACATTGATTCATTCTTGTAACTTAAAGGGTTTTAGTGGTTCGCAGATGAATATGCGATGAATGCTAACACACCAAGTATTTCCATGTCAGATAAACGCAAAAAGTATAAAATGAAACAGTTGTAAATGACGATTTTTTGGGGCGTTCCATAATTTTATCACGTAATTCATAACGTTGTTTCCTACTATGCCTATTATCATTAGAAAAATAAACTGATTAGTAATTGGCAAATATTGGCATATAAATGTGTTCTGTTCATTGCTTTTCAGAGTTTACCATTAGAATAGGAGATTGTGTGATGTTCATTGTAAAGAATTCCGGCATTGATATTCGACACTCAATCCTAGTTCATTGGAGCCTGAGGCATTACAGGGAGCTTTAGAGAAATAGTAAGGTTACTGAAATATTGATACCATTATTTCAAAATATGATGCCATGGAAATATTTACCAAACTATAGATCAAGACTATGACACGTAAAATCTCTTCCAAATCGGACATACGGATTATTGTATATTTGGGAAAAAGTTTCAGCAGAGCTGCATCTCGGGACACATTACGTCAGTGGAAAACATTTTTCTCTGGGTTTCGAGATTCATTGATTGAACCAACCTTTGAAGGAGTATGGTTACCAAGGGTTTACGGAAGTATTGGGATTTGTTTTTGTCGAAACGTCCTTGCAATATGTATGTAGAGGGCTCAGTTTCAGAGTGATTGTACGGAAGTGTAAAATTTTATTCTTCACCACTAACTTTTATAGCAAGAGAAGTGATAAAAATATTTTGTTTCGATTCAATATATCTACAGAAACGATTGATAAGTACTCGTTAATACTCTTCAGAGTGACGCCATTTTCTATAAATTTGAATGAAATTTTCAAATGAACCCTTTTGTCATAGGCTTTATGTCAGTCAACGAAGGCTTTTCACTTGGATGCATCACTTAAGGTTTACTTGTTTACATTTCCTCCATGGTTACGCTTTACCATTCATAAATTAACTGTAAAAAATGAGCTAGTCCTTCCTGTTGACGGAAAGTACGAACAAGTTGCATTTTGCTTAAAATATTGCTAGAGTGATTCATAACAAACAGTTATTAAGCCGGTAGTTATATGGTAACCATTAAAAGGCTAAGAACTGTATTCGTGTTTAGTACTGCCTTGGTATTTATGATTTGTTATTCTGATTTGACCTTAGGTTATAATTAATTAATATTTACTATAATAAGCAAACATTCAGCATTTAGCCTTCATAGTTGTGCAATGAGACTGTTCCCCATTAAATATTTCAGAGGTTCATTTAAATAAGAGCACTGACAACTTGTATCGTATTGCACTTCAAAATTTGCCCTGAAAATTTGTATTGCACGTCAAAATAATTAATGCTAAGACATCTGTTAAAAAACAGATTGGGGTTTTGCGTCATATGGGTTATGAAATGGATCCACTCTAGAAAATGTAAGTTTTATCGTATATCAATTTAATTTGCTCGCTACGTAAGATTTACTTGAAACTAGAAAGAAAAATTTAATTAAAGAAAAGTAACTGCATTACTTTTTATGGGTCATACGGTTTTAATGATATCCGGCAGTTAGAAAAAGAGTAGCATTTTCATGTCATCTGCATTGCTTGTTGTACTTAAATTTATATATTACACCCTCGTTACCTTATTGTGTTAACTTGTTTTCGGTACGCGTCTTATTTTTTATGATACGTTACACAATGCAAAATTATATCGTATCTTCGAGCAAAATTGAAACCTTAGAAACGTGTCTATTTTGATCCTGCCAATGAAAATATCTTCAAATAAACGCACAAAAACCAAATTCAGATGATTATAATATCGTCTCAAATTAGACTGGAATGTATATTTTCATCCTCGCCGTAAGCCTTGGGAAATTGAAATAAACTTGTGCATGGGCATTGATATGCAAATCTAACTACAACATTCCACCATTCTACTTTCAAGGCGTCATATTTTCTATCCTCCTCGGTTCTGGCATATTGTATACAATACACCGGCGTTTGAATTTTTTTCCGCTCAGGAACCCAAAATATTAGCTATGCCCCTTGCTGATTAGCGCATCACCAAGATTGAGGGGCAGAGATATTAACTCTGCAAACGCGGCTTACAAAGCAAAACGTAAGTGTGAACAATTTTCAAAAAATAATGCCGGATATTTCTGGGGACTGTGGAGGCTATACTTATTCCTCATGTTAGCGTTTTATTAAAACCGAATGACTTAATTTTCATTACGAAAGCAAACATTAAATTCACATATTTTTGAGAGACTGGTATCGAACCAATTGCCATCAAAATGGGTACACACCACTTACTTTATAGTAGACACGATATTTTTAAGGTTTACATCCTTTAAAAATGTCTTCATTTGACAAATAACTAATAAACCTATCATTGTTTGACTAATATCAGTCTTGGACGAAGGACAGTCAATTGACCACAGTTACTATTATTTCAAAGTTAATCATTAAAAATGTAACAAAATTTTCATTTATTTTTTATTAACGGTAGTAAAACTTAAAGAAAAAACAATAAAAAGTCTAGAATAAATGCAATAAGAAGATATAAACAAGTGCTTATTTGTAAAAATAATATTGCCGTCCAAATTTTATTTTAGCAGTCGATAAATATAATATAATTTATTTCTATGATAGATTCAAGTCAGTAAGTAGTAAATATTTCTACAAAAAATTAAATTTATTAAAATTTTTAAAGCAATTTTTATTTAAACTATTGGGTCTTAAAGTTCTCTCGGAAGAAATATGCTTTGCTTTTTAAAGAGTTTGATAACAAGCATCCAATCAATTAATGGATCACCAAAAGAGAAAAAATATTAATGTTATGTTTCATCGGAATGAACGAATATTAGAGAAGAGTTTTCTTAGTCAATAAAATCTTAAGTACACCAAACTGACACAGTGTTACATTTTGAATTCCCCTACGCAAATACTGTGTAGCGAGGAATGTAACAGAGAAAAATATATTGTAAATTGTTCGTTACTCGAACGATAATCACTCAATGAAACGCTGATTTCTTTAACCAGACCGCGGCAAAAAAGACTCATCATCAAAATTAATTGAATAAATGCACAAAAAATTATTTTAAAAAAACAATAAGGAAATTTAAAGTGACAAAATGTACATGAATACAATAACATTGATTGAATGTTCTTAAAAACTCCTGCTTAGGATTTATCGAAACGTGTTGAGTGCGACGCATTTAGATACGATGCGTCACATTGTATATCCGACAGTATTAAGTGTAGTATTGTTAGAGTAGTTTCTTCACAACTCAAAGTATTCTAAGTGAATGAGGACGCCATAGTAGCTGAACTAATAAATGGACTTTGCGTAAAATGGTGAAAAAACCGGTTTTGAACCCCAGTCGATGCGCATGCCTTTATGTAGGTTGAATTTAGCACTACAGGGAATGTTATTTCTAACAAATATTTATGTCCATCTATATCACAAGCTATCTTTCTCTCACCGGCCTCATAGGTAGTCGTACTGACAACTAATGGGAATAGCGACAAAATCATTAAAAAATATTGTGTCTTGAGGTGTTTAAAGAGATGTTCTTCCATTCAATGACAAAGTATTGATAACATGATAAATTCTCCTGATTCTTTACATGTTATATATTGTAACGGATAAAGGATTAAACTTACTCCTCAGTGAGAGGATATCACAGTGAAATTATGGGCCAGTGTAAAAACAATCGTCATTCTTCCAAAAAACTGTATTGTAAATGGCAAAAAACCTTTCTATCGCCTTCCAAAGATGTAATGTTACAACTTAACAAACCGGTAAATCCATTTAACGCACTTAGCCAGAAAGCACGCATGGATGAATGATAATTTTTTTATATTTTGCAACTTTTTGTAATAAAAAAGCCTTTCATACACAATATCAAAGAAACAATTAAATCATTGACATTCTATTTAAACGCAATGAACAAGTGACGAATTATGGCCCTATTGTCAGTATAAACATCACGGTATTATATTTATGTAAGAATAATGGCATTAATTTGTTTTCAGTTGAATTTTTGATTAATTTACGATTTACGACGCTTAGCAAAAGGTATTTGTGTGAAATACTTATTTATATAAACTTTATCAAAGTATAACCCAATAATATTGAAACAATTTGCCTTTTTGGTGCAATCACAGAATTTTTTGTAAATAGGAAAAGTCAATTGAAATAGACAAAATTAAAACAATTATGTACAAGCCCTAAAATAAAATGGGAGCAAACAGATTATACCAATAAATCTAAAAAATCCCCTCGTGTTTGCATATATTAATGCAATGTTAATTCATGTATAATGCTATAGAAAGAGATGCAAGAAATCTAAGAGGAGTTATTTGCTTATCCACTGAAAATATGGAACTTAAAATAAAGTATATTGTATTCGGGCAAAAAATCACAAAGTATTATTTTGGTACAAAAAGGATGCCAAAGGACACATTAGAGACCAAATCTGCCCTACTATGGAGGAAGATGAAGTCATCAATAAAAAATAAGAAAAGCGTTTCGCGTGAATACATACAAATTCTCTACAAGTTATAAACATTTGAGAAATTGTGTATCTGCCGATGATATGAAAACGTGCATTGGCCAAATACATCGAGTCATATGACGCAGCTTTTTTAAAATATGAATTATGGAAATTTTTTTCGAAATTACTACAACACCTGGTCAATGCCAAATAAGTATTTCCTCATACTTGCAAAATAATTGACCAAAATTTCGTTTTAGCCATGTATTTCCATTTGTTTATGAAAATTTTATCAATACACAATATAATTGAAAGAAAAACTTGAACTTCCTTACTGCTTTTAATTTAAAACTGTTATTCGAATTGATGCAAATCAGTATTGGTTACAATCATTGAAATAAAAAAATAAATTTTAGCTAGAATAGACTACTATTTATGGAAGAAGTCTAGCATGTTACAGAGGCCGAGGCAAAGAACAGTTACAACAGAAATGAGAGTGGCCTACCTTGTAAATATCGCCTCGTCCTTCAGAAGCGTCCTTTTGTTTAGAACTTTACGTTAGAGAAGGTTTATTGTCAAAACCAGAGTAGACCACCTTGAAATTTCCGGTTCACTTCCTTTTCACTGTTGGAAGGTTGAAGATTCCTCCTCGTTCGTTTAGGGCCAAAGAAAATATCTCAAAGTCACCCAACGTTGTAAACTGAAAGAAATGATAACATATTACGTTTCAGTTCACCATAATATTGGTAGGAAATTGAAACAAATCTCAGGAAAAATCTGACATTCAAATTATATATTGATATGTCAATGTGTTTTGTTCAAACAACAAGTTCTTTGAGACTCAAATACACCAAATATTCGCATTGTTCTGTATATTCCGTTTCTTATGCACGTCGAGTCTCGTGAAGAGCTTTTCTCCCAAACATTCCATTACTGAGCATTAATTTTAGATATTTCAACAAATTATAGCTAAAAAAATGAAAACGGTTCATACCGTGTGAGTAGAGAATGTCCTCCTTTGCTGGCGTTGACTTCTTGAGAGCGAAGTACGGAGTCGTCGTCTGAGATGATCTGCTGCTGCAATGACTGAGTGGTCAGAGTTTTCTCTTCTGTCCTGTCCTTCTCGGTGTTCGAATCGAGTCGATGATTTGAGTGTCTGGCTTCTCGAGCGCCGCCTTTTTATGTCAGCCGATGAACAGATAACGAAGCAGGAGGTTGGAAACCTTACTTTTCCTTGTATAGCGTTTGACCAATGAAATACCTACTCTAGTTTCCTTGTATATCAATCGGCCAATGAAATCACTTCGCACTGGTCGTGGTGGAGTGAGAGAGGCGGATGAGTTCTGTCGTCGAGAAATTTCTAGAGTTATATAAGGAACAGCGAGTTATCGGAAGATGACGCAATAAGTACAATAATTTCCTCGTCTGATTTCCTCAACTCACTCTCTTCCCAACTCTGCGATCGGACGTATGTCCTTATCAGCGACGGTCAGCCAATGCGCCACCGACTGTTATCTCGCGCGGAAAAAATTCCTTATATGGATAGAAAGAGTAAGGAAAGGCTTCGGAATTGAAAGGCTGGCCTAAAATAATGCGTACGTATGGCGTTCTTGAATAGGTGCAAAAATAGTTTTTGGTCTTTTACTGAGCATATACTTACCAGTTTAGGTTCTCATTTATAATATACTGGAAACAACTGTTTCGTCCTAGTATTACAGCAGTCTCTCCTTCTATTCGGAGGAAGGTCAACAATATGTTACCAAATGCTTTGTACAGTCATTCGCCACCCAACGGATATAGTCCATTCGGCAGTTTGGTGCGCACATTGAGACAAATGTTGTGCCTAATCTGTCATTAAGCACGATACACGGGATGTTAGTTTTAACTGTCCCTTTGAAATACTTGCAATAAGTAACACACGTCATATAAATCAAACGTTATTAATATGTCATCAATTTAGCACCAGATGCATTTCTGAATAGAGCAAAAATTTGAGTCGCACGGCTGGTAACTGAAGAATCATTTATTTATGAAATCATCAAGAGATTATCTATAATAAGAAAATTAAGTATATATAATATATTATGATCAATACAATAATATTAGTTCTTAAGTGTATTTAAATGTATTTATAGCAAGAGTATATATGATGCTCAAATCAAATAGAAACACATTCCGATGAGAAATGAACATCTCTCCACAATTTTTCAATACAATTTATTCGAATGATTTTTCATTTTTCTTCAGTAAGAGTTCTATGAACACTAATTAGATATTTTAGATTAAAAGTGGAGGAACATGTATAAATTTGCACAATTAATTGAGACATGTTTTCAATTAGGAGCTTAATATAGATTATTTTTCATATAAGATGACACACGGTGAGTAATATATCGTCCCTCGTGGATGGTTAAGTACATCTTATGATCTGAAAAACAATATTAATCTTCCAATAGGCTGTTAACATTTCAAGAATATGGTTTACGTTTTACGGTTATATAAAATAAGTCGTTGAAAAAAATCATATTTTGATGAGAAATCCACATCCCTCGATATTTTTTATAGTAAACTTCCTTGTCTGCTTGAGCATTTTCCTGCCAAAATATGTGTTTTGTGGTTTGTTAACTCTTTGCACAGTATAGTCCCTCTTTGGAAAATTAAAAATATTACAGCACTGTGCAAAAATATTAGTCTAAATGTTTCTGTTTGCGTTATAAGAAAAGAGTGGAAAAGGCTCTAAAATCTAAATAAAACTGATTCAGATGATATATCCACATCCCTCGTTTTCTGGTAACTAAGTGAAATCTGAAGAATTAATAAGATATTTTAAAAAGTAGTGAAGGGATGTATGCTTATTTTTGTTAATGAAAAAAACAAAATATAAGTTTATAGCTGTATATAGATTATTGTGTGGGAATTAAAAACCACGCTCAAAGTAAATTAACGCTATAACTTGGGGTAATAATATCAATATCAAGAAGAGTACCTCAAGATATTCTGTAAGTTGAAATAGGAATGGAGGTAAAAACGCAAGTGAGCAATTATTAACCAGGATATATCCCAATTATAAGCTAAAATCAACTGCGTGGTCTACGCTGCTGCCAAAATAATGGCCCACTCCCAAGAGCCCACCTCTTGAGAAGATGAAACGCCAGAACGGCTTCAACACTTGGAAGCGAAGATCACGCTGGCAAGACGGCTGGTTTCAAGGATTCAGTGTGTGATGGAATACAGTTTATCTGGGCCGCGTTTCACATCCAAGTTCCGGCGCATAGCACGAAGCCTCAGATTCCAATATAGGAAAAGACACTTGTCCGATCCTAAGAACCACCGCCCTATAACCTGCCACAACATCGTGTTTAAAGCGTTTACCTTCATCTTTATCGACCTCATCCTACATCTGGTCCAGCTTGTTTGAGACTAGGTATTCGAGGATAGGAATTTAATGTGGGAATTCGCGAAAAGTACAACCTGATCACTGATAGATAATTATTATGATTTGAACACGTCAGTGTTCAAATGGAATCGTTATAGCACGAAAAATCTGCTACTCGTCACCGTGATCACGAAGAAAGAAATTATGACATCGGACCATATCATTTGGTCTCACATCTCGTTCCACCTTTCAAAATAAAGTAAAAAATATTACTTTTTCCGCAATTTTTAAAAATGTGGTGATGTGTTTATATTGCGTTTACAAAATCGGTATGTTGCATCTTCTAAAGATCTTATGTATTAAAAAATGTATGAATGTAAAAAGCAACGGTAGCTATCGTCTCCAGTGTTCACTCCAAATTTGGCCTAATATCTGAAACAAACACAGCAAACGTTGACAAGAATAAAATAAAAATATCAAATTTTTTTTTCGGAGTACCTTGAAGAGTGAGCAGTTACAGATAGTTGATGTATATCCTACAGGCCTGTACTTCAATGGGCGCTCATATGACACTTTTGTATTTGAAACAAAAGGCTTAAAATCATAGTAATCTCAAGAAGGAAAAGCACTTTTCAGTAATTCAGAAGCCAGGTTTCGTCTACCTCTTTCACACTGTACCTTTAACAAAAACTTCCAAGGATATTGCTTGTAGTATCATTGATGCAGCTAACGCTAAAGGTATCAACCTATCTAACGTACGCATCGTTGGAAGTCACAGTACGAATACTAATACTGCCTGAAAGAGGGGTGCCATTGAGTTTTAGAACCCTCAAATCCCTCATATACCTCAAACAGCGGTGTATCTTTTTCAGGTTAATAACCTCACTTTAAGACACTTAGTTGAAAAACTGGATAGATAAACTGGATGAAAAATATTTTTCAGTGGCCTATTGGCAAGAGTCACAAAATATTGTGAGAAACTACCTGTGGCATCCAGAAATTTGAGAGCAATCTTTTTGATTTCAACTGCTAAATTCTCAGTAAAGATTAAACCTACTTCTTCAACTTTTTACATCTTCGAATACATTCAGCAAAATTAATCGACATGACAAATTTCATACTGAAAGTTTATGCACCGTTGAGGATCACTGTGAAGACAATGCCGTTGCTTGGAGATGGACCGAGACATCTATATATAGCATTTGAGTCGTCGAATTACTTACCAGAACATCTCAGGGGTGTTGTTGATACTGTTATTCAAACCAATGGATATTTCTCCCATTTAATCCCCCTTCCCCTTAGCTGCAATGATATCAGATTCGAGGGATGATCTCAGAGAACTAGGGTGGAGACAATTCCTGGAAGCAAAACATACAGATAAAAACCAAACTGTAAGACATTTCAAAGTATCACAAATTTATCTAAGAATACACAACTACAAGACTACTACACAAAAAGTATTGACTGGAATACAGTTTACCATCGATTTTCACCATTTACATAACATACCATTTATAATTGAGTTTAATCACGGAGGCAGCCGTCAGTGTGTGTGGTAAAGAGAACAGAGATGGTTTCATCCGAGCCAAGATGAAGTCTAGACAATTAATGCCAACTTTAACTTCTATGGCTGATTCCAACACACTTAGTTTTCAGGGTAGAAATCGTGGTCCAGCCACCTTCACTTGGTGAGTTCTGAGTCGCTCCCATATACCTAAAATGTATACGAGTAAGCGAAGAGCTGCACACTTATGATGAGGAAAACAACGTCCATAAGCTTACTTATTTTTTTTGTACATGCCGCTCCCCTCCCCTAAAAAAGAAGGAGAGGAATAAGAATTTTAAATTTACTTGAAGAAAGAAGGATTTAAAGGGAGGCAAAATACCGATTTGAAAGTAATCCGATCAAACTATTTCATAGAGGAAATTCCGAAAAAATCGTGTTTTTTACGATTTATCGATATCTTGAACGTGATGAGGGACTTCCCCTTCCCCTTATAGATTGCAGAGCGGGAATTCTATATTGCTTTTGACTAAGAGTCTTAAGAAGACATTTTTAGACTTACAGTCTTTAGAAGAGGCCAAATACCGATATTGAACCAATCACATTACCTCATTAAAAAAAACGAAAAAGTTATATTTTTTACGATTTTTCGAAAAATGGAACAAGATTTACGTCTGGAAGATACAGTCCGATTTCAAATTTCTTTTTCTTTATGATCACGGTTACGATTAGCAACCATTCCGTGCTATTACGAGTTGATTTGAACACTCGTTCTTTGCAGCCCACCCCAATGCATATGCCGGGATTCCATCCAGCGTAAGCGCAACGTATAAATGACCTGGATGGATTACAGAAGGATGTTTGACACCACTTCACATGAGCTCATTTTAGCAATGTTGAATTTGATGAAGGTCCATCAAGGGGTTTAGTCCTACAATCAATTCTTAATTCCACTTTGAAGAACGTGCTTTGTCCTGACCGCAGGCATGCGCTTGGTCTCGACAGACTTGATATCATAATACCGTGGCGTTTTGCAAGGTAATAGCTTGAGCATCTTGCTGTTATGTATTTACCTCCTGCCTCTCTCGTAAAGGCTGCGACAAGGGAAAGAATACATGTGCGGTTACTAGGTGACAGTAAGCATAAGGTTACGCATTTTTTATATGGAATACCTGAAGCTGAACGCTTCCAACGAAAATTCCTTCGCGTGGCCCTGGACACCGTACTAGAGTATAGAGAGGCTATAGGCATGGAGTTCGGATTGGACAAGTGTGCATTAATCCACCAGTTGAGATGAAGATTCTCGGAGAACAAAGTTGACGTGCACCTCGTTGACGGGAGCATCATTCGCCACCTTGAGGGCGATAACAGCTATACTAATATTATCTGTAACAGCTATTCAGCTAACGAATATCTCGGCTTCCTCCAATGCCGAATGCAGGAGGTTGAAGTAGTGAAAGAGAAAGTCATCGCCAAGTACAGACAGACTCTCAGAAAAATCTGGAGTTCTGAGCTGTCTGGCAAGAACAACGTTCTTGTCATAAACATGTTCACGCTTCCCACTCTATTATAACCCTTCGGATACATATATTACAACGCTAATGAGCTGCAGAACCTTAACAAGGGAAGAAGGATGATGATGAAAAGAATTTGAAGTGGTAAGCCGATATCTTCCATCGTCAGACTGTATCATTCTCGCAGTTTACATGGTAGAGGCCTGTTGAGCCTAGAATGTCTCCACATCAAAGTTGTCTTTGGAACAGTATATCAAGTGCTCCAAAGGAGATAACTCCTCCTCATTATTGTAAGAGAACATAAAATTGTTGGAATTGAGGCGTTTCTCTTCCAGGCGGCAAAGAGGGCAGCGGACGATAGAGGTTGGACTTTGACTTAACATCGGAAGGAAGCGAAGACGGCAAGTCCATCTTTTCGCTGAAGGCAGACGTCTTTAATCTCCAAGTTAAAAAGGCCGAGCAGTACACCTTGCTCAAGCCACAAACTGATAAGCCCATGCATGGCTGATTCTATAGAAACATGAAGAAGCATGGGCTATCAAAGGAACTGACATTTGCCTTCCTACGCTCCGCTGGTCTGAAGTCAAAGACAGGGTTTCGTTATTGCATGCCAGGATGCTGTCATTAGCAAATTCGTGTTACGTAGCATTATATTCAAGACCGAGTTTGCGGACACGGGATGCAGGTCATGCCGATCCCAGCCGGAGAATTTACGCTACCTTCTCTGCGGGTGTAGCTTTTACGCAAAGACAGCGTATATCGCTAGGCTTAAAGCGGCCCTGTGGGTATAATATTTTTATCTACGACACCATTTTGATTTCGACGATTCTCCTGTGCTGCCTTATGCCCCTGGAAATATTTATTCCGTCGTGTAGAATGAATTCACCATCTGGTGGAATTACTCCTTTTCTACAACCAGTTGGAAGCGATCACGCCTGATATCTTTCTCCTTAACAAACTCTCAAGCTCCATTTTCGAGGTAGAGTTTTCGTTCCCGGCTAAAACGAACATGGATGCAATGGAGGCTGAGAATCGCACGAAATATCAAGACTTGCTACTTGATCTTCGGCAAATGTACCCAGAACACTCAGTTGAAACGGATGTTCTTATCATAGATGCGCTCGGTGGAGTAAAAGGCTCGCTGCTAGAGGGCATCATGTTCATTCAATTCTGCGTTGCAAGGCGGTGTCACTTGCAACTCGCATGCAGAATTCCGTCTTACTTGGGTCCCTCCGTCTACTCCGCACGCACGACCCAACTGCAGGGTAGCCACACATCCGATAGGCGTCGGACGTTGCTGCAATCACTGCCCCACCGCTCTCGAGTCATCGGCCATTATGACGGCAATGAAAGTCGAAGCTTACCGAGGACTCGGAGGGGAATGTTACTAATAACTAAGTATAAAAACAATGACAGTAAGGGTCGTACTCTTCGTGGCGTACCTGACAATGGCTATGCCGGCCAATGGTGGACGTCACATGTGGGGCTAACCATCCCACATGCAGTAATACTGGTTCTGCAAACTTTGACTAAAAGTGCCGCCCACTACCGTCCCCTCTCGGATGTGGGCCCCATTGGAGTTGGGAGGGGAAAGGATGAGACCACCAAAAAGGGAGCTGGTATGCAGTGGACGTAATCCCTGAGGAGCATCCTTCTCGGTTGCTATGCCGCCAGCAAGCCCAATTGCTGGGGCTATATGGCAAATGGACACTCCTTGTGGTGTGAGAGGCATTCTGAACATAATCACATGTCGCAGTAAAATTTACGTGACTCTCCAAACCACCTGCGTGGGCAGGGGACATAGCTTTGATAAAAGCCAAACCCCTCGAAACCCGATGCTTTCAGAGGATACGGAGGGAAACTTTACCAAATTAACGAACAATTATAATGTAAAAAAAACAAAAACGGTACATGGAAATTTTTAAACGGTTGTACAGGAGGATTGGTTTGACAGAAGTGAATCTATGAAATGGCTGCAAGTTGGTTACCTAAACCCGGAGACTGAAAGATTTGTTATGGCAAATCAAGACAGAATTATACGAGCTCTCGATTAGAAAAAATTATTCTCAATATTATTATTGTTATAGAAAATAGGTAAGGAATACTAAAAATGTGGGCGAAATGGTGAGTAAATAAAACATATAATTCCTACAAGGCCAAAGCTAAAGGTATACAAAAAATCGTACGCAGTCGACTGATACAGAGGAAAAATACGTTCCACACTAAGAAATTTTGGAAAAGGCAATAATATTGGTTTCAATGATAATATAAGTAGCTGTTTGGATTCATTATTTATGCCATTTTGGCAGTAAAATGCAGTTCATGATGCCATCTTCACGCACAGATGGCCGCTCACAGCACTCGCTTTATTTCACCAATTTACGATATAAAACGCGAGACTACGGCACTTATGTTGATTATTATGGCAGCTACAAGCATATTTTATTCTCTGAAATCATCGATGGACTCAATAAATCCACGACTGAGCCACAACAAAGGTGCGATTGTCACCAGATTTTAATGCTTTTGCAAAGGATCGTCCAAGATTTTCATTTGTCGCAACATGGCTAAATGCGAAAAAGCGATCGTCTTTCGGCTTAAGTTCTCCCCGCTGCACAGTGGGCGGAATGCCCAATCTAGGAGGAAAAAAGTCGAAAAACTGACTTTACAATTGAGACAATTTTTGGCGTCAGTCTTATTCTTGGAAAGTGGGGGCACCCTTTTTCGCTCCTGAGGTCACTACCCTCAGCACAATAGCACCGTTAGGGCTATTCGAAGATACCCTTTCTGCGGAGACGAATTTCAGACTGGGCTCAGTGGCATTTTGACAGTGAAGTGAAGAGCATGCAGTTTGGTGACCAGTGCACAAGGCATATTTCAGAGACTTGGATAATAATTTTTAAGGTATTATTTACGATTTATTATGATTTATATTATTATTGGGCCGATTTTTTAATTTTTAATGGTTTTTTGAAGTAACCATTGGAAAAACACGTGAATATTTTAGATATCTCAAGTTTGGTTAGACTTATAAAAAAAAGCTCTAAAGATCTCTAGCTCATTTAAGTTAGAATGTTGACAGAATTTATAGTAAAATAAGGCTGTGAAAGGAGTCGGTGCGGAAACGTGCGGAACTAAAGTTATCGTGTTTTTTCAGGCGTCATGCAGAGCGCAGTCGTGACGCACGGAGAGCTCTGTGGCCTTCTTCACGACAACAGGGAGACAAAAGACTCATTAACGGGCTACTTAATCAAGAAATTCGAGTTAAATGAGAGTGACAAAGATGTTGTGAAGTGCATTAGTGTTGCTATTAAGAAGTTTTTATACAAATATTCCAGACGTTTGAAGAAAAGTGGAAGAAAATATGATTATTTTTTGACAAAATATCGTTCGTGGCTTCAAAACTCATTGCTCCTGCCTAAAGAAGTGATAGAGAAATTTTCCACTATTAGCTGTAGTTTAGATTCAGGGCCATCAAATTCAAAGGGAAGACCCAAGAAGGTGTTTGAGCACTGTACTGAGAGAGGTAAACGGACCAAAGTGCAGCCTTTGATGAAGTCGCACACAGAAGAGGAAATCATGTTCGCGGCGCAGCTAACCCTTTATTCTTCTGGGAAACGGGACGCTGCAGCTATGGTAAAAGAAGTGACCCAAACCACTCCCAGTCGGGCTACCAAAGTAAAAAGAGCCTACAAATCACCTCCATTACCTCCAACACCATATACTGGGGAGGAAGCGTTAGCGCTCCTTATCGACATCGGGTTGTCAAAGTCGCAGTACATGAGGATCAGAACAGGAGCAAAGAATGGATTAAGCAACATTTATCCATCTTATGAAGTGCTAAAAGTGTTAAAATTGGAGTGCTATCCCCCTAAAGAAGATATGAAAGTTACGGAAAGGTATGCAGAATTGAAATTGCAAGCTCTTGTGGACCACACAATCAAACGCATTGCGCTAGTTCAGAATGATGTTCTCCTACAGTGCGCAATTAAGAGAGAAAATATGCATATGGTATTTAAATGGGGGTGTGATGCTAGCAGTGGTCAGAGTGAATATAAGCAGCGCTACGAAACTTCTGAGAGTGCTCATAGCGATTCCTCCGTGTTCGCCATTTCCCTTGTACCCCTACAACTATACCAAACACAGCGAGGAGTAAACAAAACGGTGTTGTGGCAAAGCCCACAGCCGTCGTCAACAAAATTCTGCAGGCCATTAAAAATAATCTTCCAAAAGGAAACAAAAACGTTGATAAATATGGAAATTGACCGCGTGGAAAGTGAAATAAAATTACTTAGGCCAACGATCATTACCGTTAATGGAGGAGCATATTCGGTGATGTCACATTTAGTAATGACAATGGTGGATGGAAAAATATGTAATGCTGTGACAGGAAGTTCATCCCAAACGTGCTTCGTGTGTGGGGCTAAGCCCACCCAAATGAACCGCATTGAGTCCTACAAGGCCAAAGAATCGGATCCAGCCGCCAATCGCTTTGGACTTTCGATACTCCACGCTTGGATTCGATTTTTTGAGTGCTTATTGCATATTTCATATAGACTTGAAATTAAGAAAGGGCAGGTGAGAACGGCAGAGGAAAAAGCCACCTTCGAAAAGAACAAAATGCGAATAAAAGAACGTTTTCGTCAGGAAATGGGTCTCCTTGTGGATAGCCCTAATCCTGGAGGTAGTGGAACGACAAATGACGGGAATACGGCGAGACGCTTCTTCAAAAATCCTCAACTTTCGTCTGAAATAACTGGCATTGATCTAAATTTAGTGCAACGGTTTGGAGTGATTTTAAAAACCATATCTACTGGATTTGCTATTGATTCGGATAAATTCAATTTGTATGCATTTGACACTGCAAAACTTTATATAAATTTGTACCCTTGGTACTTCATGCCTGCAAGTGTCCACAAAGTTCTCATTCATGGCGCTACAATAATAGAATCAGCCATTCTTCCCATCGGACAACTGTCAGAAGAGGCTCAGGAGGCAAGAAACAAGGATTTTAAAATTTTCAGGTGTAGGCATGCTAGGAAGATTTCTCGCTCAGCCAATATTGAGGATGTATTTAATATATGAAGCATATGAGTAGCCTTGAAGCTCTCTCCAGCGCGCTGGAGAGAGCTTCAAGGCTACTCATGTGCTTACTTTCCACTTCATACGCGAGATCTTACTTTAAGATTACAAATCTTGGATTACGCGGAATATTGGGACAGGAACGTCATCCCAAAAGGAAACATAGATCCTCTGAAAGAAAGACAAATATTCTCTAACGAAGAGGAAATACTGAGAGGATTTTTGTTTTCAATGTCGAGTGCCATGCTCTCAGTCACCTACGCGGCATTCTCACATCCACGAAGAACCATTCTGATTCGATGCTCTACATTATTGATTAACTACAGATATATTAATTACCTAGAGATATTTCCTTGAATGAGATATTGATAGAAAATTATTCTTTGTCCCCTCAGTGGCCAACTTAATGATTGATTCTTGAAAGGCGGAAAAGGATTCTTTTAAGACGACACTTGCTGATTTTACTACGTAAAACTATTGTTGGCACTCAAGGAAAACTTAGCCGTCACTACCCTATGGTTGCTTATTCCCTCGAAATAGTCTCAATCAACCGCTAAATACGATAGATTTGATGCAAATCAATCAAGAATATTTTCTTACTTGTCTGGTTCCGTGGTCAACATAGGTTTATGTATTTCATGGGGAATTGTGCATCAGGGACTCCCTTATGTCTTTGTCTCACCATCCAGTCTCTTCTCTTTACGGCTAATTATAGAATTGCTTCTCTAAAAATAATTTTCCTAGTGTATTCAACCATACCATTAAATTATTCTTTTTTGAGCTTAATATGACATCGTTCTGGAATTTAGTTTGTAAATTCGATGCAACAATGATAAATGAAAAAAATAATATTTTTCCCTTATATATTCAAATAAGTAAGCATAATTCTATTTATATTGAGAGAAATGTTAATTTGCAATTTTATATACAAATATTAAAAAAAACTCCTTTTTATAAGTTTTTATAAACAGGTTGTCAATTTACAATCTTAACCTCAGTTAAACACAAATAAACTACGAAAAAAAAGAGGCTCCCCTAGAACTAGATCGTGACTTAGCACATAAGAAGCATCACGATATTCATATTCCATTTTGGACCCTTGTTTCCGAGCAAATTATATCAGGAGAACAATTCCTCTTTGGTGGCCATGATTTACGTTGCAAATCACTAGGTTCAGTTACAATTATAGTACTACGTAGTATTTAACCCACTGAGGATTACAAAGCGATGGACAACATCAACGCCATGAATGTCAATGAAATAGAGAATGTATTGCATTTATGACTCGGGGCACTTGAAATGTAATTATGCATTCACATTCCGCTGTTCGTCGGATTCAATGAACTTATTGGTCCAGACTTAAAAAGACACAAAGAAGTCTTTCATTTCTTTTTAAATCATGGATGTCATAAAAAATTTAAATTTTTAAATCATTTCAACAATGTGATCTATTGTTTCTTTGGAAATGACACAAAAATGTCCATTAATTGAGAAAACTGTCTGAGAGAATACTTGTCTTTCACGCTCATTCGAAATCACGGACGTCAACATTTGGCAGAAATGGAAAATTCTCTAATATGCCATCGCGCGTAAACAATATTTCATGTAATATGTAAATGATAAGAGCTGTCTCAGCTGATTGGCTTTGGATGCTTGTCTGGGCTGATAAACTTCTGTAGTCTACCCTCTTCAACAGCATGTAAAATAGTATGTAGGGCTAATCTTTTATTAAGAGACTTTAACTTAAACCAGAAATACTGCAAATGTATTCCACAAATGGGATTGTCTAGATTACAGCGGTTGATTACAGGAGCCGTATTCTGTAACGCGTATCACTGGTGATGAGTGACCGCCAGTGACGTAACATCACCGCTCTTCCGATTCCACTAGTTGACTAGGTGATGATCTTCTCCCGAAACCCAAGAGAATTAGATATTCCCTGAGATCTAGCGTAGAAAGGGGTAACCTCACATTATACACTCTAGCTTATATGCAAATGTGATTAATACAATGTTAAAGCAAACAAAGTTATTATATATTTTACGAACAAAGTCTTAAAAATTGATTTTATCGAACTGAATACGGGGTTATCACAAACTGCAGAAATTCAATTATAAGCTGATTTCACACTCATGTTAATCTTTTGGGTTTAATAAAAGTGATAGCCTCAGTTGGCCGTATTCCTTTAGCCTGTCCATCTTAAACTCAAGCAATACTCGTGTCACACTGGTTATTTACATTCTCAAAGAGGCTTATCAATAAATAGATGCTAATGGTGCATCGAGTCAACAATTGAAGAGAGTCACAGTTCGCAATGAAAAATTGCATCAACCTAACTGCTCATTTTATTTTTATATAATTACAATAATATTATTGAAGAATGACAAACATAAAGTAAATACATTATTCAGCAAAACATAAAATGTATCATGAAAATAATTGTTAATATTCAAAAAGCTAATTTATAATGAATACACTGATTCACCAAACCAGAGGACCTCATTAATGTTTTAAAAATTAGGTTTTATATTTCAAAATATTGTACAACATAACCTCCATTGACACAATCTTGTAAAGATTAACACAATCTTGTAACTATTTAAGATGGCTATTCCTATATTAGCGTTTTTGATCACATGTACCCTCACCACGAGCCTCATTAAAAGGGTTTATCAACTGCTCGCATTCCTCATAATCAAATTCTCGTTTATCTTTAAAGAAATAAAGGCTATGATTAGCACGCACCACAATGTGCCCATCCTTTATACAAATGACAGATTACTATGCAGTTAAAGTGCTTCAGTGATATAAATGTTGTTCATGCGATAAGCTTTGATGATCTGTACTCCTTAATTTTCGGCTGGAGGTCAAAAATATTATCATCATCTTAGACTTAATGCAAACAAAGCGTCAGATTGGGATGTCCATCAGAGCAATCCATCGAAATTCAACAATTTCAGGTAAAAAAACAATGCAACAATTTGATATTGTTTGAAGTATAAATTGTTGCAATATCATAGTACACCAACCATTGATTGAACCAAGTAAAGAGTAATTACAAAAGAATTGAGTACATGAGATGTGATGAAGGTGAGCGCCATTAATAAATAAAACCATTATTACGGAGGAAATGTCTGTTGTTGAGATCAATATGTTAAATGCCATTTTCACCAAATATGATTTCTTTCCAGTAACGTAATCAGTGCAATTTAAAATTTCTTTCGATTAAGTTCACAACACATATCTATTAAAACTAAGAAATGGAAAAACTGTTAACCGTAAAAGTAAAACTTGGAAAATAAAAGTACATTCAATTTTTTGGACTGAGAACGTATAAAGAGACTTTCTTGAGGTTATAACTTTTTGCTCCATTAAATGAAATATACAATTATACTCTGCAGCATTGAAAACAACCTTTGAAATCTATTTTTAAGAGATATGATCACAAAAATCATGAAGATAAAGATAGTTGTGAAAAAAAGCGATATTTTTTATAAACTAAAGAATAAAACAATTGAAAACCTTATAATATATTTAAAAAATTGAAAACCTTTATAATAATAACCTGAATAACTATGCATGCATATAATATATTATTCACATGTGACACTATTTCCCAAAAAAAAACAAACTGAATGGATTATCTTGGAGAATATGAAAATATAAAAAATGCCCAATATTAAATATATGAGAGTTTTTCCCCAGTTTTGAGGGAATGTTACATATCCCGTTTTCAAAATTCACATGATAAGCAAGCTTTTGTTCATTTCACTATGGCAATCCTATTTGAGGCGAATAATCTAGAAGAAAAATGGAAAATCACGTTAACAACAAATCTTTGACCTTGGCAACGGCTAAAATACCAGAGTTAAGCGTTTGAAGTCAATGGAAACAATCCTTTTAAAAGAAACATTTGATAGTTACTCAATGCACAGTAGGTCTGACAATGAAAATATGTTTTTGAGTTTTCCAAACATCACATCGGCAGATGTCAAAACAAGAGAAATTATAAAAGTCGGATTCCAGTCACACGGCGAGCCATAGTCAAGAGGAAAGGGACTGTCTTCTACGCACAGCTGATACAGAAAAGAAACCACAGCGTCATTAATGGCTGAAAAGAGAAACAAGGATCAAATGTGAATGCATGTGTTGTAGTGAAATCAAACTCTTCTCGTTACAAGCCGGAATTCCACAGTTTACAAGAAGAGAATTATTGTAATAAGAAACTCATAAACAAATCCGTCATACAAAAAATAACAATGCATAATATAAAGCACCAGTCAAAGAAATTGACTCAACAGAAAATAAATTTTCCGGCTTAACTTCGTGGAACAACATTGCGAAGGTTTTTAAATGAATTCACTTTGTTAATTCCACAAGGTATTTATTACTCCGACCTAGGTTTTGACTTGAGTTAAGTCCTTGATAACGATTTAAGTCGAAACATAGGTCTAAGTAAAAAATATCTTGTGCAAAATTACAAAGTGAAATCATTTAAAATCTTGAGAATTGACTGTTTTTACTCATGTCATTCTTACACAGTCTTGGATTTCTAAAATAGTTTAACACACCTCCTTATACCTCTTTCTGCAATTTAAAAATATTGAAATTTAAAGTTTTTTGTACGGCCTGAAAACATAGAAACTTATATATTTCAACTAATGCAGTTTTGGGAACTTATTTACAATCGGCGTAGAACGAAATTCTCGTACGTTACACGAATGAGACAGGATTTGAAGGCGTTTTAAAATGAAATTGCAGATTTTAATAATTATTTTTTAATGACATTAAAAAAGTCAGCGTCGTTGCATTTTATTCAATTTGTATTATATTTATTTTATACCATGGAACATAAGTTCATAAATAATAAACAAAATAAATGTAGGTATTTCATGTTTTCCTACAATCAAACCAGAAATCAATTGTTGACATATGAATACGATATGCATTTAATGCATTTAATTATTTCAATTGTGTTCAGGGTATTAATTCACAGAATAATAAAATTATATAAAATAATCCATAAAAAAATATGAGCAAGGGCAAAATTTAAAAAAATATCTTACTTTTGAATTGAGTGGTTATTATATATCACTATGACATGCATTAGGTTAAAAAATATACCAACAAATAATTATAAGTGAAGGATTATACCAACAAGTAATAGTAAGTGAAGGATGTTAGAAACAGCCTTATAGACTCACCCTTGCCTTGTTCAGCAATGAGGGCATGACGTGGTCCTTGTAGAAGGACACGAGGGAAGGAACTTGCTGGCGAAGCAAGGACATCCCATCTGTAGATCCATATTTAGCGATAATAGCAGGGACGAGTGATGCGAAATAAATTTCTTTTCCCAATTGAGTTTTCTTATCCAATGCATTTCTGATGTAATTATCTATTTCCCTCCTAAACTCCCCTTCCCCATCATAGAGCGCACTCTTGAATCGTCTCTCATTGATCCCATCGTCCCGTTCATACGGTACTCCTCGATTTCCGAAAGCGAAATAAATCGCCATCTGCGCCATGGCCATTGCAAAGCAACCGAGAACCCATTTCTCTGAACCATTCCCTCCAAGATAAAGAATAAATTCATTGAAGTCGGCAAATGACATTAACAAACCCCCACTCTCCTCAACACCATCGTGATCTCCGACCTTCGCCTTCATGTTTCCGATGTAAAAGGAGTCACAGTCCACCATTACTCTCACAAGGGACTCATTTTTTAAAAACATCAGCACAAATGACAAACACTATGACATGCATTAGGTTAAAAAATATACCAACAAATAATTATAAGTGAAGGATTATACCAACAAGTAATAGTAAGTGAAGGATGTTAGAAACAGCCTTATAGACTCACCCTTGCCTTGTTCAGCAATGAGGGCATGACGTGGTCCTTGTAGAAGGACACGAGGGAAGGAACTTGCTGGCGAAGCAAGGACATCCCATCTGTAGATCCATATTTAGCGATAATAGCAGGGACGAGTGATGCGAAATAAATTTCTTTTCCCAATTGATTTTTCTTATCCAATGCATTTCTGATGTAATTATCTATTTCCCTCCTAAACTCCCCTTCCCCATCATAGAGCGCACTCTTGAATCGTCTCTCATTGATCCCATCGTCCCGTTCATACGGTACTCCTCGATTTCCGAAAGCGAAATAAATCGCCATCTGCGCCATGGCCATTGCAAAGCAACCGAGAACCCATTTCTCTGAACCATTCCCTCCAAGATAAAGAATAAATTCATTGAAGTCGGCAAATGACATTAACAAACCCCCACTCTCCTCAACACCATCGTGATCTCCGACCTTCGCCTTCATGTTTCCGATGTAAAAGGAGTCACAGTCCACCATTACTCTCACAAGGGACTCATTTTTTAAAAACATCAGCACAAATGACGTCATAGGACTTATATCGTACAATTTTTCGATCATATTTTGAACGTGGGCTACTTTCCTCTCGTTGGTATTCAAAATAGTCGTCCTCGCCATTAAGGAATCGACGCATTCACGTCGCAAATCGACAGAGGATGGAGACGAAATTCCAGCGTTTCCCGCCTCCACTCCGTCCCCCAGACACTCCTTCAGCGCCCTCAACTCTTCTGCCATTGACGTCACTGCGCACTCTAAACAACTTACAAGTGCAACCCTATCCGATAAATCTCGCCTCATCTTTTTCACTTCCTCAGCGATTCGACGACCAAAGAAAGACATTTCCGACTTGAGGGAATCGATCGACTGCTTTAAGGACGACTCGACTGCCATCTCGCGGGAGAAACCAGTCACAGACGATTCAACGACGTCACCAGCGCGTAGTACATGGCGACGCTTCAGTGCAATGTCTCTCTTGTGCACCATTCGGACTAATCTCAGGATTTCCTTTCGATCCTCGTCTCCAGGATACGTTTCCCTCATCTCCTCCGCCATATCCACTGCGGTCACTTCACCTCTGTCCCTCACACTAGGATCCGCTCCCTCTGCCAGAAGTCCCTCGACCCAGTCCCGCTTCCCGAGACTGATCCTCAAGTGCAATAGGGTCCTCCGCCTACGATCCCTCACGTCGATATCCTTTAAAATTTCAAAATTGCCCTCGTACTGCCCAAAGGTCCCGTTCAATACTCCTAAAATCAGTTGTTCCTCCACGTATTCCTCGTGGATGGAAAGGGAAGCACTCCTCGTTGCCATGACTACTGGGTACTTTAACTGTTGACGGAGTTTTAAAGTTAGGCTTTGTTGAGCTGGCTGTCGACTTTCTTTCCGGTGGCAACTGTCGAAGATTATTGTAAGTTACTGTAGTTACTTCTGAAAGAGAAAAACAATATAACTTACAATTACTTCCATGAACATGTAATACCACAATTACCTCGGCATTTTGGAAATTCCTCATTTCACGTAAATAGCGAAAGTGTTTTTTAACAGTTGAGTTGTTCGAAAATTTCGTTACAAAAAACGATAGAATATCAAAGAATCTGAATCATTGCAAAACGCCATGGTGCATTTGATAACGATAACAGTTCAACAACCTAGCTGCATTCAACAATGTAAAAGAATTAATTTGCGGAACATTAAATTTTCAGTTGTAGCAGTTACTTTATTTATTAAAATAACTGGTTCCTAAATTAGTTCAGTGACAAAAATAAATGTCACATTCATGCATAGGTTAAGAGACCATTTGTGATTGCTTATAATAGAAAGTCAATTTATCCTGTATACCAATCTACACTCTTTTGATCATAGTAATTAACGCGAAACATTTCACAAGCGAATTTATTAAATCTTTTACTCTTGCACCAAGAATGCGAGTTATACAATTTAATGTGCATAGAAATAAAAAACCTATTGTTGTGAAAACTTGATATCCATGATAGGAATTTTATTCTGAGAAATAATTTTTCATCTCTTTTTAGACAATAAAATATGGAAACTTTACTAAGAACCGTTTCAAATACACCTTGACAGTGTAGTCTTTGAAAATGTTTATAATAAGAAAGTGTTTACTAGTGTAATGTATGCTCGTCGTTGAGAAGCAATCCGAGATTTATTTGTTTGTTCTTTCGCTTCGTGTCTTACACCTTTTAGGGCTCGTCTGGAAATTTAATGGAGAGATAGCAAGTCAGAATTCCAGTTGATAAGACATTGGCGATCTCGGCCTCTGACGGAAAACAAGAGAAATATGAAAAGCGGGTGTCTTCCACTTAAAAATATATAAAAAAAACAATATAAGCAGAAGCTATATGTGAAAAAAAAATATAAGTCGCCCGGACGTATGTCATTATTGCAAGTGCATTGTTACGACTACATGAGCATTTAACAGCACAACAAACTCAGGCATTTGTTTTTTTCACGGACAGTAGATCGCATTGCAAAGGCAGATCATGAGACAGGAAAACATCCTTAACGAATTTTACCGTCCATGATTCCACCAAAGCACCCGAGCATGAAAGAGCCATAAAAAATGGACAGTTGAACCAGTCTGCCATCGCGGATCACACATATAGCGGATATTCTCAAAATATGAATTTGGAGGAGGCGAAGATTTGCGTGGAGGTGACCCGATATTTCCCTTGATTGATACGAGAGGGAGGTTATTGAAATTACACAAACATGTAATTGTATCAATACAGAAGATGGTCACACGCTACCCAACATTTGGATTCGTGTCTTCCACGAGAAAAAATTGCCCTTCACCCTCCGCCGGACTATGTAATGCAGTTAAAAATGCTACGTTATTAATTCAACCGGGAGAAGAGAGACGGAGCGCTCGCATAACTTCAGTCAACAATGTTTCAACGCGGAAGCAATCCCGTGAGCCATCATGATTGAAGACCATTCCGCGGAAGCTTTCATAACAACTAAACACATAGTGCACAAAAATGTAAACACCACAAATGCTCTTTACGCATTTCAAAGCTAAATAGAGCTTTTATAACTGATATGTATCAGAGAACTGAATTGCTATGAACAGATTCAACTCATATGCCGTGATATACCGTTACTCTTCATCAAAAATAGTAGCATGAGAGAAAAAACTTACAAATGAGATTCATAACCCAACAAAACACATGCGAAAAAAATAGGCGACGGATAGCTATTTAGTTGAAAAAAGAATATATTGTAAGAAAGTTATTAATCTGATTCAACATACGCATAAATAACAATATATCCAACCATTTAAAAAAAAGCTTGATTGTTGAGATTATGACGACATAGAGTCATCAATATTTTTTCAATGATTAGGGACTATTCAAAGTTTTAAGAAAATAAATCTGCCAGCTTCTAAGCATAGTGTACGTCTACGAGAAGTTTTTAATTTCGGTACTTAGAAGCGAAGATTAAATAAATTCTACATCACTGACTGGATGGGGTCCAAAATATCATAAAACACATACCGTCTCACATTCTAAAACAAGGGATACGGACACATAAAAGATGGCTCAATAATAAAAAGTAAGTAAATTTAGGAAACACTTGGACTTTTAAGGGGTAATTTTGACCTGGACATAAGATTTCTTGAGAGCCACCATATTACGGTTTGTCATTGTGGATAACTGAGCTCATTAACATGTAACGTCTTGTTTTATTGGCCAACACTGTTGAGAGACGACGTGGACACTGTAAAACACTTATCGGAACAGCTGACTGGTCATATTGTGACGCCATAGTGTTTGAATACTCAAGGTGCATGAATTTTTGAAAAGTGTAACACTCATCGTTTCTAGGAAGGTTTTCCGGTCCTTCCTCCTTTGATGATAGGAAGATAAGAAATTCCCACTCTAAGCACAGTAGTTTAACCTGCAAATTATTATTAGTCTTAAATTACATAAAAATATATAGACGAGGTATTTAAACACATTAGCATTCACCATCGTTTATTCCTTAACGAGATGTAATAACGGAGTTTATATCATCTTCAACGGTATGTTTGCACTCATTATTGAGATATTTATTGCATCCGACAATGGTAAAAAAATATTTGCCACAGCATCAATGATCCCAAGCCATAGGTAACCATAAAAGGTTTATAGATTACCTTCTGAAACGAACAAAAGCACACATCTCTCTTGAAAGGAGTAAAACTATTAGAATATTGATCGTCAAAGAGATTAACTTTGAAAACCCGACTTACAAAATATGTATGAGGATACAAAAAACTAACAATGGAATTAAAAATTAACACAAACTCGGTATCTTTTTATATATTAACAAAATAATATTTCAATATTGTGCTGAGTGAATAGCCATGATTTCTCAGAACACAGTAAATTTCGGGAATTCCTCTCCATTTTTATATTTTCTGGCTTAACATTGAATAACTTAGGTCGCAGGTGCAGAAGTCATCTTTTAAATATGGTTAAATTGGGTATACTCAAATATACATTACATTCTCCACATATCTTACGAGTATCTTTTTGGTCTGTCTACTACTGTTAATGGTGAAAACCATTTTGAATATAGAAATATCTTAAAACTTTGTAAACGTACAAGTGTCTAACTAGCAAAACTTTTAAATATAAAAAAAAGGAAAAATGGCGTTCAAATCTCTTTTTTATCAATATTACTTTGACAATCTGTTATTGAAGTTTTACCAAATGCTAATATATGTTAAAATATGCGCCTGAACAACAAATAATGACGTAATCTACTATTTATTGCATTGGTGTCAAAGAAATTGACCTTAAAGAGCATATTGGATACGTATTACGGCTAATAAAAAATTTAAGAAGTGCAAATCTTATTTTTTTCTACGTCTTACATTTTTTTTTTGCCAGTTCAATCTACTCGATAGTGAAACACTCAAATACTTTGTTACATTCATCCGCACAGTGGATGAGCAAGTACGTTGAAATGATGGACGATTTAAAGTATGATAAATTCATTTAAAATCGAAACGAAAAGTATTGCTAATTTCACAGAATAGACTTTTAGTTATTTTTTCACACAGCACCAAAGACATATAATCTATTCATTGACGTAGTATTATTAAAACTTCCCTCATGTGACACTGAATAGTTGTCCAATCACAAGCATCGTAGCTAATAGACAAATCATCGGCAAACGCAGTTACTACTACCATGGAATTTGTGGCTTCACAAACAATTTATGTATACAAGAAATAAAATAGTCCTAAGCACAGAGCCCCGAGGAACACAAATATTTATCCAATTTTCTATATTCGTAAAACCTTTTATTCTCACATATTGGCAGCGTCCAGACAAGTAGCTTTTGAACCACTCAACAGCGATCCCACGAATACCCGCAGTTATAAAAACAATTCATGTAAAAAAGGAAAAGAGAAACACTGCGGCATTTGATAACCTTTTTAATATACTATTCAACATTTAAAACAGCTTCCCTGTTTATTTCATGCGTTGAAAAATCTTTTTATTTTCGCTGTCAGTTAAGGACTTCCGTCAATTTCAATATGAAAAAATTAAATTTGGAAATACAAAGGAAATAGTGATAAAAAATATTCCATTTAGGGATCATAATTGATAGCTAGAGATACATCTGAATAATTCATTACCTTGAGCGAAATAAAGTCCAAACCAGAAAATAAGGTTAACGGTGAGAGCTATCTAACGGCGAAAAATGAGCTACTCAACGTGTATGTGTGTCAAATCCCTGCTGAGGAAAATGTTTTTCAGAGGAAACTCGATCCCAGATTGAGTGTCTTGTGAAGGACACTTCAATTACAGTACTCCATATGTCGGATGAGACGTTAAACCGTGGTCCTCTTAGTGCCTAAGGTAAAGAGCGAGCTAATGCCGACGCGGGTTACCGCCATCCACCCTTCCTCCTTTACCATTCCCCATGGAGAAAATGACCTAAGTTATCGGTCGCCCCAAAAAAAACTCCTACTCCTTGTTGCTGAATGAGACACTAGAAACATAAACTGCAGAGGAAAGGAAAATATCACAAAATACAAACTACGCCTTTCGGAGGTAATTCGAGTTTTTGTTACTATTGAATGATACCTAAGAACTTAATTTAAATTGACAGGTTAAACTCACAATGGTACACAAAACACTGATATTCATCGGAATAAGAGAAACAACCTACACCTTAGATTCTTATAACACCAAAAATAAAAAGATACGACAAACTGATGGGTAACCATTAGGTTGAAAAAAGAGCGCATCGTACGAATATCAGTAAGTTTCGAAATTCGCGTAAAAAACAATACGTTCCATTATTCAAAAGATTTGCAAGATTTCTGACACAATGACCACACTGAGTATCATTAATAATAATAATACTTCATTGGTTTCTAGTAGAAAAGTGTTTTCAGAAGTATGGAACACGTTTCTATGACTACTTTGAGAAAAAAAATAGATTGGTCATGTAGTCAACCTAGATAAAAATATATAATCGCAAAAACACATAAGAACTGAAAAAATATTATTTTAGTATACATATAAACACAAAGAGATTAACTGAATGTTTCAACATTAATTACAGTGCATTATTGTAACAAAATATGGCTATCATTTTTTAATTGAAAGCGACATGAATCCAGCAATGGATTAGCATTGACGGCAACAAAGAAATTGATAGATTTTAGTTTTGAATGTGTCAAAATTATGAGTTTCCTTCAAGTATCTAGGCGAAGCATTCATAAACTTCACAAGAGCATAACCAGAGCTATTTCGAAACATGGATGAGTAATCAAAATTTGTTCAGAGATTAAGGACTTTTCTAAGTTTATCAGAAATAAATTTGTATTTCCCTCAGCATAGTGCACGTCTCAGAGAATTAATGAATTTTGCCATTCACAGACAAATATTAACTGAACTCCTTATCACTGATTGAGTGGGATTAATGATTTAATAAAAACACATCGTTTCAAATTCAGATCCAAGTTAATTAAACGCAAAAAGACGCCTCATTATTAGAAAGAAGCAAACACATGTACTTTTGAGTGCTAATTTGTAACTTGATATAAAATTCTGTGAGAGGCAACAAATGATGGTTTATCACCGCGGAGAAATCAGCTCATCATTGCGTAACGTGTTGTTTTAATGACCAAAACTTTTACTAAAACGATGTAGACACTGTAAAATCCTTATCGGAACAACTGACTGGCTCCACTTTTAGCTCAGAGTGTGAAAATACAAAAAAGACAAAATTATTATATTTATTAAAAAAGGGTCGCACTCACCGAATCTTAGAAGAGCTTAGATTGAGGTTGTCCGATCCTTTTTTCGCTGATTGTAGGATGGTAAGAAATCAAAAACTATCCACAGCAACGAGACCTGCAAAGAATTAGTTGAAATATTATATATAACTCACATACCCAGCTTTAAAAAAATATTTTCTTTCGCCTCATTTTTCTCCTTCACAGGACGTCATTATGGAACTTTTGTCTTTTTATTACCGCCGATGGAGAAATTAGCTCTCAAAACGAAATACAATTTATTTGAAAGAGGCTTTGGCTCGTAATAACTTCATTACAAACCATTCACCAATTGACAGATGTTTGCGTTTACAAAATGCGTTTAAAAATCTGTATTTCAGCATTTCGCTTAGCAATTTCATTATTTTCAACAGGAAAGATTTTAATTTTGAAGTATAGTGACAATAATTTTAGAAAAATAATTTTATTTTAACACAGTGTTTGAAAGACAGCGATACATCTGAATAAATCATTACCTTGAGCGAAACGAAGTCAACACTACTCTCGTCTGTTTCCACTTAAGAGATAATTAAAACTTAAAAATTTTCTGTAATCCTACGGAGAAAGAATGAAGAAGGAAAAACAAGATGGGAAGTTAGAACGAAAAGATGAATAAGACGGAGAATCGAAGAGTCTCACTCGGCTGTCGACACTCTTGACTGATAAGAAAGGTGAGCGAAGGACGCCTCCGAGACAACTGCGTCTTAAATGTGGGATTCACTTTATCTCTTTATCGCTCCACCGTCGGACACGCGCGTAGGAAGAAAAAAATGAATCTCTTATCTCGAATCTTCTCAAGGAAAACGGGCAACTCTGGACGGCCGAATGCCAACGTGACCGCGTCCAAAGATTCTTCCCGTGGTAAAAAATGGGTCGACCCTTGCATTGCATCATGGTCTTCAATTGATTGTTGAATAGGTAATCCTCACATGACAATGACAAGTCACTTCTTAATGTGCATTAATTGTTGTACCCTGACTTGGAGAAAACTTACAGAAAGAGAACGCAAGTCACATTCGGGCATGAAAAGGTCCTTTTTTTATAAGTTTTTGACAAAGCGAAGTGCTAACCCCATGATATGGAAACCCTTGAAATTTTTATAAACGATAAAAAATTAAGGATATCTATTGCGAAGGACAGGAGAAAAATATCTCTCTACTGCAGACAGGTGTGGTAACTATGTGTGTAAAATCTAACGAAAAGATTACGTTTTCGCGTATCAAGAGAAATTATGGCACACACGCGTTCTCTTTTGCAATTAATGTGTTCAATAAAATCACTTTGTAGGCAAGATAAAAGAAATAAATATAGTTCCTATTCAAATACAATCACCGCTCCTTTATTTTTTTAAAGTAAGTTCGGTAAATCCGTCTAAAATCGCATTTTTTCCAATAGTATGGTAATAAAGTAGTCTTAAAGGTATTTTTATGAAATGGCAAGAATCATATGTAATAAATCAGAATGATCATATACGCCAATGTTTTTCTTTTTCAAGAAAGCAACATATCACAACCGCTAAATTCATTTTCTATATAAAATAATTACTCCTAATCATTCACCATCCTAGCATCGCACATTCAAAATCATTGATATGGAGAATTACGGCATCAAATACCATTCTTTAATATGAAATGAACACTGCTCTATTAGCCGCTAATTCATTGCAATCTACAAATAAGCTGGAACAAGTAAATCGTCTTCTCACCATAGTTAGGACGGAACACTCATACACTTCTTCAGATTACAAAGAAAATTCGGTTATCAGACAGTTAAATCACCGAATGTTTCATTTACCTGAATGGAGAAATAACCAATCTGCGTACGGTTTATTCCTCCCTTGTAAAACAATGAGCACACGCTGACGATATTCTCGGTAAAACGAACGACAAAGCACGAACAAATGAGAGTGGTCTCCCGTTGCGATCGCTGGCGACTCTGGTGACTGATAACAAAGTGAGCCAAGGGACGCCTCGAGACCGCTGAGTCTTCGTCACGCGACATTCCTTATCTCTGTCTCCAACTTCATCTTCGTATATTTGCGATCGGCAGGAAAAAAACATTATCTCTTCTCGTTTTGAGGAATACGAGCGGTGTCTTACGGCTGAACGCCCACGTGACTGCGTGCGCGCAATTGTGAGCGGTCGAACGAGTGAATAGTCGATTGTATCGAAACATAGTTTTCAAAATAGGGGAATTTGTCTACGGATAATAGCTAAAGAAAACAAGTTACTCCATTTAGTGTAATATCCGAGAATACCAACTATTTGGTGAAGATGAGTTATTATTAAGTTAGATTTGGAAAATAAGTTATTGTTGAGTAAAACACTTACTTAATTCAGGAAGATTCTAGAGGAACGTCTGTTGGTCTTTACCGCCTTCAGAGTATAGAGACAAAAAGATAAAATGCAACTACAGAATTGGCGACTGCAAAGAATGAGATTTGTGCCAATACATCGCAATATAAAGTAAATTTTAAAAAATATTCAACATATTTTTTTCAAATCCTGAAAATAATAATGGGATTTGTTTTTAATTAACTATCCATGTCGGTGAAAAATTGCTCTCGAAAAGTATGAGTAATAATTAAAAGTAAATATGAAGGTCACTGTGGCATTTACCAACAACATGATACATATTTCATAAACGAACGATTTAAAAAGACTTCATAATGCACATTTAAATTTTGGTTTTACAACAGCATGTTATGCACTTCCTCTTTTTTATATAGAAAGGCCGTTAATTTGGAAAGCCGAAGGCAATCGAAGTGTTATTGAGAAAGCTTCCATTTGGCGAACATGCTTGTTAGACAGCGAGAAAATGGAGTCACGCATTTACCTCGAGCGAGATTAAACCCAATCTGCCCCTGTGCGATTCCAGAAAAGAGATGTGCTGACTGTAAAATATACTGAAATACTTCAGCGAAACTGAAGACAAAAAATCAAGAGAGGAAGATCACCCGTTTCACTTGCCTGTTGTCACTGGTGACTGATAACAATGTTCCCAGGAAGACGCCTCGAGACATCTGCGTCCAATTCTTCTTTATCTCTCACGCTCCATCTTCTCGGCCACTCGCAGACGAAGAAAATTTAATATCCCTTATCTGTTCTCATCTGAAGGAACACGGATTGCCTTTGACGGCCGATTGCCTTCGTTAATGCGTCCAAGTCCTTATCAATGGAAAAATGAGTCAACAATTTCAGTCGATTGTACCATAATCTTCAATCGAATGAGGAATGGCTGCACAGGCTCTTGTCCATGGCCAGTTTTTCCTTTAGACGCAATTAGTTTTGCAATCCCCTACCGGAAGCTTATGGCATGAAGCGTTAAAGTCACATATGGATGTAAATATGTCCGCTTTCCATAATATGTTGATGTAATGATGTACTAGCACTAAAGTATAGACCCCCAGTCTGACAAACTCCACGAACTCAACATAAGTGATCCATTGATCTGACATACTTAATGGTTGTTCCTCTGAATTTTATTCCAAAACATGAAGATAAGAAATTTTGTCAGACTTGTTATACATCAATTAATTATTCTAAATAAGGAGAAACGAAATTTAATTCAACCAGATAAATTATGCCCATACAATAGCAAAACAAAAGAACACACGAGTACAGGTTTGGGAATGTGTGTTTGAAAGAATTGTTTTTGTTCAAGAGAACTAGTAAATCAAACGAAGTCCCATTTCTATGAAGTTACTTAAGCTCTTATTACAAGAAAAACATTTATTTCTTTACGTTTAACTCGACTCTCATACGTCTTTTTATAAAACCAATATTAGTTTATGTTAATCATTAAACAATGGACCAGCAGATATGTATAAGAAAACCAATGATCAGTAGTCGCGAACTTCCATTCCTTCCTTCGTATTCCGTTGAGATATTGCAAAAGTAATGCATGCTGATTGTGTCTTTGAGTGTACGGATACAATAATTTAGTATGAGTGTGTGTACTTAGTATTATGCAATTCAAATTTATGTCCTTGAGTCTAATTAATCTAAGGCTTTTAGATTAATTTAAATTCGCCTCTGAATTAAGATGCTGTTGTGATATATTTCGACTTACGGAGCACGGAGTAGTTTATAATCTGGGCAGTTTAACGTTAACCTGGAGAAGATCTGTATCAGCGAATGAATTTGATTTTCTACCTTTTTTTTACGTCTCGTGGTTTTCATGATGCTATAAACACGTAAATCTTTTTTTTATTAATGGTTATGTTGATACGAAGTGGTCATTTGTTTCGGATATTGAAATCAAGAGTTCTTGTTGTCATGTATCCGTTGATTTGCGTTGTGTCTCTAGATTCATTGGGTCAAATGTTAAATTCTTGAAGTGAACTTGAGGCATTCATATTATTAAGTCTTCTGAGCAATTTCTGCGAAACTGTGAACTTTTCTCCGTGTGAAAACTACATTTTTTTGCATATGTTTATGAAAATGTTTGTAAAATGCAGTTTCAAGTGTTTAGCTTAGGATTAATTGGTCTAGTTTCTGTATAGCCACGAATGTTTATTGTCTATTGATTTGTGCCATCTTCCTAATGCTTAAGAGATTAGTTCATAAATGTAGGCACTTAACTTTAAGTTTCACCACTCGAATGAATCTGTGGCAATACGCTGAATCGTCCGAGAATGTTCTGCTATCAGTTGTAATGCGTTAAAAATAGCATCAATCATTGTTGGCGTTTGGTCCTTGACCAACATTGACCTAGGGGGAAACTACTTCGCCCATAGTAACATACTGTAGTAAACGATAATAATCGCTGCACTCACCAAAGTATAACCAGAGGCATATTTTAACCACTTCCCATCAACTTTGTCAACACATTTCTTGGTTTTTGGATGAAAGAAACAAATAGAGCTTAAAATCATCTTCAACTCCGTCTCCGAAAATTTGGTACAAAGAGGCATAGTATGTTCCACCCAGATCTAAAATGACACTGATGATCGTTCTTAAAAATGACCCTTTCTGCCACAATTTACTGAGGCCTAAAGACTCATTAAAGTATAGAAAGATGTACTAGAGAGTCTGAGGGATGCCGATTGGTCTCAGTTCTCAATGAAGGGAAATATCCAACCGCACCTCCTCGTGGTGGAGGATGGGCAACGTTCAAGAGGCTAATGCAACTCTGAAGACCGAATAATCACCTGTATTAGTGGTTGTCCTCTACCAAGTGCCAACGGTCTCCTAGGAGGGCTGATGATTGGGTAGGACCTTTGGAGGGGGAAACCCTCCCCTAAAAAGCAGATGAGCCAGTATTGTCTAACTGTATGGCGATGGAGAAAGCCAGCCTAAGAAACTACTCCTTTAAAGACCCTTATGGATATCTTAGGATTAGCAGCCATGATGACTACGCATGTAAATGAAGGAAAGATTACAGATCATGAAAGTCAGAAGCCATGATCCGGCAGTCGTGAGGCTTCTCCAGTCGTTATCCAGCGAAATCCTCACAAAGAAGGAAAGAGATTTAAAAGTGGAACATGGAATATTAATACACTACTAAAACCTGGAAAACTAGAAGAGGTAAAAAATTGTGTTGCCAATTATAAACTAAATATTTTAGAATTATGTGAAACAAGATGGGCTACCGATGGTGATTTCAGATCAAAAAACTTCAGAGTTATCTAAAGTGGAAGTGATAAATCAGAAAAAAATGGTGTAGCAATTTTACTTAGAGGTAAATGGTCATACAATGTTTTGAACACGTATCCTGCAAGTGACAGAATACTCATGATCAAATTTAAAGCAGTTCTAACTAATATTGTAATTATACAAATATACTTTCCAACGACACAGAGTAGAGATGATGAAATAGAAGAAATATATGAATGTATGGGACACTTGCTCGAAATGGTAGAAGATAAAAAGAATGTTATTCTTATGGGGGACTTTAATGTGTCAGTAGAAAGACAAGAAAACCAGAAACATGTTGCAGGATTTGGATAAGGAGATGTAAATCTGAAAGGTAGTAAACTGCTGGGATTCTGTTTATATCATGAGTTGGTAATAACTAATACATGCTATAAAGTACACAGGAGGAGACGATACACATGGAAAGCACCTGGAGATAAAAAGAAATGCATAACAGATCACATAATAGTAAAGCAAAGTTTTAGATACCAGTTGAAATCTAGTCACAGCTACCCAGGAGCTAAGGTGGATAGCAATCACATACTAGTGATAGCAAACTGTGTATTAAATCTAAAAAACAGAAAATGGTTAATCATAGTAAATGTTTACATAAACAAAAAGATGTTGACACTCTAACGGAATTACAAGAAACTTCTGGAAAAGTAGTGAATGAAAATGTTGGATGGAACGGTATCAAATCTGGTTTAATAACAGTTGCTGAAAAGGGTTTTAAAAGCAAAGAAACTGAAACCTAAAAAATCTAGTATGACCCAAGAGATCCTGGAGCTCATTGAAGAAAGAAATATGTTAAAGTCCAAAAATTATAATAAATACAAGGCCGTTAAAAACAAGGTAACAACAATGTGTAGGTTACAGAAAGAAATATAGATGAACGAAACAAGCAAAGAAATCAAGAAATATTCAGTTGAGGGGAAACTTGACAAAACCTACAGCAAAGTAAAAACATTATAATGTAGACCGAAAACTATGAGCAACCTAATGAATGATAAACATGGAAAACTGTTATTTGGGCATAAGGAGGTGTGATAGATGGAAATAATATATTAAAGACTTGTATGATCGTAAGGAAGTTAAAGAAATAGAAGAGTATATTGAGGTGGAAATTCTTTTGACGCTGATAGCACAGAGCCACTCATTACGAGAGCTGAGTTTAACAATGCTCTGAATTAATAAAAGCAAAATAAAGCCACCGGTGTGGAAAACATTGCAGAAGAACTATTGAAAAATAGTGGTGACACAATTAGGAATAAACTTCATATGGTTGTATCCAATTGCTATGAGGAAGGAAAGGTACCACATGATTTCACAAAAAAAGTAGAAACATTACACTTACCAAGAAAAGCAATGCTAAACTTTGCACGAATTCCCGAACAATTACGCGTCCTTCTCATGCTTCAAAAATTTAATTGGTTATAGTAAGAAAGAGAATAAAACAGAAAATTGATGCGACATTAGATAGTGATCTGTACGGCTTCAGACCTGGAAAAGGCACTCAAGAGGCAATTATAGCAATTGAGGCAAATCCTAGAGAGGAGGCGAGAAATCAATAAGGAAAGTTATATAGCTTTTATTGATTTGGAAAAGACTTTTGACCATGTTGACTGGAGACTGTTGTTCCAAGCAATGTGCAAAAGAGGGTTGGATGGGGAAGAAAAAATATTGATTTTAAACCTATACAAAAACCAAAGTACGGAAATAGAAATCAGTGGCACCGAAGAAGAAGAAGCAAACATAAGAAGATGTGTTATGCAAGGTTGTCCAATATCGCCTTACTTTTTTACCTTATGCATAGAAGAAACAATGCCTGAAATTAAAACAAAGACAAGAGGAAGTATAATAAATGGCAAACAAATGTATTTTATCCGATTTGCAGACGACATATCTCTAGAAGCTGTCTCAGAGAAGGAATTAAGTCAAATGCTCAAGATTCTAACTAATATTTTATTAAAACTGAAACTTCAAATAAACACCAAGAAAACAAAAATCATGGTGGTAGAAAGAAAGAGAAAAGATAATGAATATGCGTATAGACGGAGTGAGACTGGAGGAAGTGACAGAGTTCTGCTACTTGGGAAGCATATAAGAGAATCGTAACAACTGCTCCTCTGAGGTCAAAAGAAGAATACCGTTAGCCAAGAAAGCCTTTCAATTAAAGAAAAGTCTCCCATTAAATGACAGCATTAGTATTGAGACTAGGAAGAGATTCCTGAAAATCTTTGTATGGAGTGTGCTAACATATGGATGCAAGATATGGACATTAAGGAAGAGTGAAATGACGAAACTTGAAGCTGCAGAAATGTGGTTTTGTAGGAGGATTACAAAAACTAGGTGAACCGACAGGAAAACTAATGAGCAAGTACTAAATGAAGTCCATACAGAAAGAGAACTATTGGAAACAATTGAAACGAGAAATGCAAAGCTCAGCGGACAATTACTTAGGCACGACAACTTTAAACAAATATATTAAGGAAGGAAAAATTCCATTTTTTTGCCGCATCGATCCATTTTTTAAAAATGGATCGATGCAGAAAAAACCCGAAGAGAATACGATCAAACCTTAAGTGTCATAAAAAAACAAGAACTTGCTTTATATAACTATTCCTAACATGGCGGAAATTTTGCAAATAAAATGATATCAAAGTAAAAATCATTTTCATAGGGAACTAAGTAGTGATACTTATTTCACGAATGTCTGTGACATTTAGCTTATAATTTGTTGGCTTTATTTCTAATTCTTTCTCTAATTATGACTCTAAATCGTTTTATAATATTTCCAAAGACCAGAGAAGTCAGGAGGGAGAGGAGAAATATTTTGCACGATTCATTAAAAAGGTTCGAAAATGAAAAGTCCGGATTTTTCGGTCCTGCCAACTTTGTATTGTCGAGTTGCTACCGTATTTGTGGATTAATATTGTTGTGATACTTTAATATGCTGGTTTAACTTTCACTTATTCTAAAAATTTTCAACCTACACCATGCAGACACTTTCATTCAAGTTTGGTGAGCAGAATTATTGGCGTCTGTTAAATTGTCTCTCTTTCTCGGGGTAGATATACCATCAGAATATGGAATCATATCACAGTTAGGTAAGTGGGTGGTAAGGTCATTCACAAAAAAGGTAAACAGAAGTGGACCTATTGTAGATCCATGAGGTATTCCACAACTGTTTGCAACCGGTTTGGACTTACAGTAAGCCTTCGATTCATGTCGGAGATGCGCGTGGAAGAAGAGCGAGGCAAGTCGAAGCAATGTGTAACGGATCCAGATATTCGCGACCACTTTTATCTCACGATAAATCAAGACGTTGATTTCAAAATTTGCTTTTTTTGCCTTCATCCAGGAAAAAATAACTATTTCAGATGAGATGATTTTGTCTCAGTTATAAAAAACTGAAGCATATGCACACATGGTTTGTTTTATGTGCATTAAACAGGGAAAAACCGACGACGACCGAAAAACTTGTCAGGGTGGACGGAACAGCAAATCGAAACGACACACATACCGAGGAATTTCTGTGCATGTGCAAGTGTCTGCTTTGATATGGACCTCTTGTTTATGGCTATACAGTTATGACTTGTTCTTAGACGAGGCAATTCCATCAATTCTATTGTAATGTAGTTAAGAATGAAGTATGTTATGGCCAATTTTGTCAGACACTTCTACGTGTTTAAACTTCCCCGCGAGCCGCCACATGAGCGTAGGTATTGTAGTCATAGGAGCAGAATTCGTAGATCTTTTACCGGTGCTTGGACCGTGCCGGGCTTCTCCCAACCGTTCTGGGTTGCATTACCCCGCCCGGGAATCAGAACGGGTGGCTCATCAGATTTTTGAGCATTGCAAAAATTTTTTAGGCTAGAGATATTTGCCAAAAAATGTATTTTTTGGTAAATATATCTATACGTAATGTAGTAAGGGGTTAAATTTTAATGTCATTAGAAAAGTAAGATAATTTTATTTAAAACGAGATCAAAGTCATTGATTTGTAAGTGAAGTCATTCAATGGGAATCGAAATTATACACCGGACAACAGCCTCAGATTAAATCGGAGAAGTTTTAACCTTCATTGCCCAAAAAACTTAAGAGAAGCACAAATAAATGAATTGTACTTCCATTGCAAAAATAATTCCAACACTCGCTCTCTAGGTAACTGTGAAATTTCAAAGAAAAACTCGCTTCTCAGTGGCTTCAGTGAACATTAAAAAGATAGCACACAGAATCGTAGGAAACAACGAAGCAGCACGTATCAAGCTAATTGCGATATACATTTAGTGATAGTAAATTTCTCTAACATAAAGAGCAAACTGCCGAAGTTGAGCATATATTTGAAAACGCAGAAAAAGTAATTTAAACAGAAAGTTAGTTTGCTGAGCATATTAACGATAGCAAATTTTTTCCGACAGGATATAAAATCTTAAGACAAGATCGACCCGATAGGACTGGTGGCGGAGTATTGAAAGCATATAAATCGTATTTGAATAGTGCCACACATATATTTAACGACAATGGAATAGATAGCATTTGGTGTACAATGAAGCAACAAAACAAAAGAAATATCCACAAATACTCATTTTAAAGGCCACCAGATTCGAACTTCAATGTTTTGTACAAGTAAGAAACTCCATCAACATCATTTACCTCGAAAGATATCAAAAGATAAAAATAAAATTCTCCAATAGCCGTATAAAAGGCACCACTCGTCAAACATGTACCACAAAAATACACTGACTGTGTTGGTTTGCGGGAAAGGGGATTCACAGCAGGGACCAACCACAGCCTCTCCACCAGAATACCCTCCTGTGATGGTTTACGGGAATGTTACTTCCTCGCCAGTGACCAACACAGACACAACCACACAACCCAGTTTGGGATCCTTTTCGAGGGCTAATGGGACCCTGATAAGGATGCCTGGGTTATAACCTGATATCCTTCATAGGGCTAATGGGACCCTACTAAGGATGCCTGGTTATTACCACATTCACACACACTCGCACTCAAATCACTCATTCACAACACACAGATGGGCCCAACTTCTGGGAGAAATCGCTCAAAAAGAGCGTGGTCAAAAGAAAAACACACAGAAACAAACGAGGGTGAGCGTCTGATACGCGTATTTCGGCCACAAGGTGGCCCTCTTCAGCGAGCTGAAGGGAAAAGCACTTGCAACACGAGGTTGTAAGTACCCTCTTAAACTGAATCTGACTGAATTACACTGACGAGTGGTGCCATTTTTACGGCTATTGGAGAATTTTATTTTTATCTATCTAGAGAGGCCGTATAGCTCAATTTCCTTTGATTTAGATATCAAAAGCTTGATAATTATCGGTGGGGATTTCAACCTCCCGGTTATAAATTGGAAAAGCAACAGCGTTGAACCAAGTTCGAGGAAGCGTGATATAAGGGAGACCTTATATAATATACTTTCACACAACTCTGTTACTCAAATAGTAACGAACCAACGAGAGGTAATAAAATATTAGAACTTTCAGGTGTTAGTCACCCACCAATGATTAAACATGTCGATATCCTCGAAGGCATAAGTGATCATAAAGTAGTTTTTACGACTTTGAAAACGAAGGTAGATTTTACTGTAAAACCCAAAAGTAAAGTCTGCTTTTGTCAATAATGTCTCTCTGGAGTGCATACACGTACCATTTCTCTTGTAAGAGGGCTTTTGTATTTTTTGGCAAATATCTCCATAGGTAATGTGGTGAGGGGTTGAATTTTTGGTGTCATTCGAAAGGTGAGATAATTTTCTTTAAAACGAAACCAAAGTCATTATTTTCTAAGTAAAATGATATTACGCTCAAACTACCATAAGCCACCTTAACTCATTCTAACCCTGGTTGTTTAAATGGGGCATTAGTGGAGTTAACGTAGTCCAAGTGGTTTTCTTCATGCGAGAATGGTCAAGTACGAAGATCATTTGAACGATTTGGAGTAGTTCTTTTGAACGATTTAGGGTGGGAGCCGATAGAGACTCGGAGGCTACGCGCTAGGCTTAGATTGCTTGAGCAAATGGGAGATAATATCTTTCAGAGCGACACGGAGAGCATCATATCAGAACCACATTATATTTCCAGGTTCGACAGAATTGATAAATTTAGAGAGATATTTTGCAGAATGGATAAGTATGGGAATTTGTTTTTCCCTCGAACAATTAAGGATTTCAATAAATGCTAGGTGGAACCTTGATTTTTTTACGGCTGGTGTCCTAACACCCCCCTCCCCACGCCTTTTGAGGCGGCCTGTGGGGTAGTATGTAGATGTATGTAGATGTAGATGAAGTAATTTAAGGCAATAAATATTATTTTAACTGGTTAAATTCGATGTGGTTTTGGCTAATTTTGCATTCTTCCTTACGTACCAGATGATCACTTGCGGTGAGGGTTTCATCTTGTGGCGAAATGAAGGCCAGTCAGTCTGCAGAAGCTGACGTGAAGTGTCGGATGAGTTACCAATACACGTGCTCTCAGGAGATAGACGTTGGAGCTAGCATCCTGTAAAAGAAGTGATACCAATGGCAAATCTAGTGAGAGACACCAAAACCCGGTTCAATTTATCAAGAAACTACTCAAAGTGAAGTGTTAACAGGGGACAACTGTCATCAGAGTCTCGAGCAGGAATACCCATAATGCTTTAACCATTGTTTTTCTAAGGAGACAGTTTTGCTAAAAGGAGTTAACCAAATAACCCCATCATGTAAAGGAATCTAAGAAGGGAACACATAACTTTTACCATCATATGTTTGTAATTTTAAGAACTTCAATGGATCGAGTTAGTGTCATTTGTTTGATTGTGAAGAAATTAATTTACTTTGACAGAGAAAAGATGTGAGCTTGAATTGAAATAAATGCTATGGGCTATAATTTTGAAAATAAAAGCTGCAGTATTGTGTATTAAATGTCATTACCAATTTGACCCCTATAATGCATGTAGATAAAAGAGTGTGAATCATCAATATATTTAATTATTCCCTCCACCATGTTCTAAGTTAAACCAGCCCCCTGACACTCCCGATACTTTCCCATAGGAGCCCATGTCCTCTTATTGAAGCTGTTCCCTTATTGATATATGTGCCTGGTTATGGGTTTCGGTTTAAGTAAAATAATTTAACAGGAGTAATTATACTCGATTCATTCACAGTTGTTATTTTTATAATTGGCGCCTTAGCAACACTTTTAGTACATATAGTTGGAGCTAGCGTTCTTATTGGAAAACATTCGCACCGCCAAAAAAAATTGTCTCACTAGTGCTGCCACGTAGCTCTGGTCATATAATTTACGTGATGCTGAGAAAATGCATATTCCAACACTCTTCAGTCCGCTGCTTCTTTTTCGGGGAGCCGCCACGGGTCCGAGAGTGCAAGATTCAATAGGTATTCCCTTCGACAGAAGTTGGTTTGCGTTGTCGCGTGAGTATAAAATGAATTCTTTGTTGTTAACGCGGATATTGCATGCAATAATTTACTTGTATTAAATCTGTGCAGTATTGTGCTCCATTATTTCAACATTACGTGTCGGAAATTGTGGTTATTTGCGGATAAAGAAATCATGCCGTGTACGTATTTGGTACCAAGCTGCAATACGGGCTGCAGCCGTAAATCAATGGGGATTCTGCTGTTTTAAGTACCATCGAACCTGAAAAAGTGCGGTGCCTGGCAACTGGCAATACCCCGACATGATTTTCTGCTGAAGGAGAGTCATCGGGTGTGCGCGATGCATTTTTTAGAAGAGGAATTTATGAGGAACGTGATCCATCGTGACAAGTACAGAAACGTGTTTGCTGTGGTTTGCAACATTTTTGAAGATTTTTGGGATTTGTTTATGAATGTGAATATTATGAGTCATCATTTTTCTTTTCATGCATTCAATTATTGTTTTATCTGTATTTAATGCCAGTTTGGGGATAATATAAGCTTCGTGAATATTCTGCCACTGTTAATGTCACTATTTAATCATAGTGGACTCCGTGCAACAATCGGTGTGTGCATATATATTCATAGTTCCAGCTATCACACCCGGATTCGTTTATATAAAAAAATAAGTCAACGCTAAGGAAACAACGTTGACGGAACTGTTGACGCAGTGTTGAGGCATTTTTAACATAAACCCGTTGAGCAGTGGTTGATCTACCCCTACTCCCGACCGTATTGTCCTCTAATAACTGTATTTTGGCTCAATTTCGTCATAATTAATGAAATGAGTGTAAAATGTATTGAGTTTATCGTATATTCGGCTGAGCAGTGCAATTATTCATGGAAAATAAGCGTATTTCAACTGCTAATATGCATTCAGTGGAGTGCGTTCAAGGGTTTTACGTTCACGAACAAAATATTCGCCTTTTGGTTTGTTCTATGGTTCACATTATTCATTCTTTCATTATTATACCTTAATACTTTTCACGGAGTAGTAAGATTTTTATTCATCATATCATAAACAATCGCAAACCCGTGATTACAATAATATATATATTATCTCAGACTTTGTAAAGGATATATTTGTTGAATGTGGGAAACTTTTCCAAATTAAACTTTTAAATAGTATGGTTTACAAATGAGGCAAAATATTTAAAGTATCATTATTACTTTTGCCGGGTGCTCTTTGTACTATGCTGTGTAACTAAACATGGACATTAGGAAGCCAGCGGGAGATCCGGCGATATATTGTCCAAAACACGGCGGAAAACTAGAAAAAGGTAATCAACCTCCATTAAGCAGAAGTATTATCTAGTTCCCAAGTTGTTCGATAAATGGCTACAAGAGGTCACTACTGCTCCGGCTCTCATCGAAGTAGTTAGCTGTCCGGCCTGTAGTGGGCGATGTACCACGTTTGGTAAACATATTTCCCTTTTTTGCGGCGTTGTGATGCCATTTTTTCCTTTCAGTTGTGTACATAATATAGGTGTATACAGCCTTGTTCCTAAGAGAGTTGTTTCTGTGTTGTTTATGTAATGTTGACGTAAATAACCAGATCCGTGCTATCTGGGTTTGCATTACCTTCCTCGTTTGGATTATTAATCCTTCCTTCATTGGAAACCTAGCATTTAGGAGAACCTCAAATTTGTTTGTATTTTTTTACGATCTTTTTACTTTTTAGACAAAATGAATTATAATGGCAGTAGAACTAGAAAGTCACATTTCTCTGGTTCAAACCATAGATGTTTTAACTTCCATTTTCATTTCACATTAAAAACTGATGGCTACGTGTATGTATGGCTATTATTCCTTTTAATGTTTAGCGGGATTCCGAGAACTTTTGAAAAAGTAATGCATTAGATGAAATATTTAAATTTTCTTGCCCTGTCGTCATTTACAATGGAATGGTTACATGCCCAAGGCTATAATGCATTGAAACCTAGAAATCTTTATCCAAACAAAGCATCTTCAATTATTCTGTATATTTATGGCATAGAGAGTCATTTGAGCATGAAACATTTTCCTCTTACTCTGAAAAATCATAATTTAAAATATTTCTGGCAACAGCAACAACTTTCTAATAAAAAGTTAAGATTGGATATTCTATATATCTCTATCGTAATCATTGTTCTGGGTGTGTCGTATTTGTAACCTGCCCACTGTAATGCTGTTCTGAATCATTGGAGAATGAAAGACTCTTGTTATGGAATATACAAGTTTTATTTGAGCTACGTCATTATTGTGAATTAATTATTATTCAACCATAAAACAATTATCAAATCTGTGTTACAGATTAACCCATATTTTACCAGCGTGTGTCAAAATAAAAAAAAATTCTCCTGACGTTTCCTTGAACGGATAAGCTTTTTTTAAAAATCTTCTTTCACTTCTTTGGAACCTTTCAAGGCATAATATCTCTTACATTTCCACCAACTTGCTCCACGCTGGTCATCATTGTAAGAAACGTAGATCACTGCATTTGTTGCCTTAAGTTAACTTATTATTCAATATGAGAACAATTCATTAAAACAAAGAAAATTTCACTATAATTCAAGTATTTATATGGTTAGGAAATATGAAAAACCCCAAATATTTCACTCATTTTATTGGTACGGAGGCTTTCGCGGTTATTCAACGACTGTATTCTCTTCGGGTTTTTGCCGTTTCGATCCATTTTTGGGGGACAACAGTTTCGCCTGCCTTCTAGCTGGCTTTCTCAGGTCCTGAATGAATTGCAGATCATTTTCTTAACGGTATTAGTCAGGCGCGCGCTCATTGGCCGGACGGAAATTCGAACTAGATTTTGGAAGAGCCGTTAAAACGTTGAAGCTAGCGGATAGCCGTCTTCTCTATTAAAGTTCTCTGTGTTCTTCGCTATTTCGTTAGCTTCCCTCATTAGGTGAGGGAAATACATATTTTATCTGGTGATGATCTTACACCCGTTAAAATTAATTAGGCGGCCAGGTTGCGTAAATGCGTGCTCTACAACTGCGGAAAAGCAAAAATTATTCTTTTCGGTTGCTCTTAGATGTCCTTCCAACCTGAATTTCAGGTATCTTGATTTTAGCCCGATGTACGATTTTCCACAGTTGCATGTTATTTCATACACTCCTTCGTAAATATCCGATGGGAGACGATCTTTTCCATTTCGAAGGAGGACAGAGGTCTTCTTATCGCTCCGAAATCTGGTCTTGATGTCGTGCTTGGCGAGAACAATTGCGATTTTTTGCGAAGTGCCCGCTACGTAATGTGAAATAGCATAGCCCTTAGCCTTCTCTTTTTTATCCATAGATTTATTTATGGAAGCGTCGCGTTTACCGTTTTCATCGTGTGATATGTCTTAAATCATTTTCTGGCTGAAGTCATTCATTTTCAGCGTTGTCAGGAGGTGTTATTTTTCTCTCGTGGGTGAATCTGCGTCAGAGATGGCATGTGCTCTGTGGATAAGAGTGCGAATAACTGATGCTTTTTGGCCAGGATGACGGTGGGATTTGGCGTTAAAATATCGGTCGGTATGGGTCTTCTTCCGATGAACTGAATACCCTAAACTGCCATCCGCCGTCTTGGATAAAAGAACATCCAGGAAAGGAAGTTTGTACAATTGATTTCAGTAAGCAAAGGGTAATTAAATTTTTTAATTCGCAGAGAAGTATCATCCATTTATTTATTTACCAATTTTTTGGAAAACAGTCCTAGGAGTGTTTTTTCTACCGCCGGAGATTAAAACGTATAAATTACTCTAATAGAAAATCTGGATTACAGGATCCTTGCTACGCATTTACTCTGCGTAATAAATTACATTTTGCAGTTTTTTAGGTGTTTTATGTTCCAATATTAATTCTTCTTTTCTCAAAATACCATCCTATAAGTCGGCTGCCTACTGACAGAGAGTAAAACCGTAACATTTTTCTACCTGAATATGGAATACAGGCTCGGCAATGGTGTGATTTGGCCAAGGTGGGATAAAAAAATAATATAGAAAAATCGAAGACTTAGGAGAACCACCTTCCAATGCGTATTTTTATGATTTGATAAAATTTTGTTTGAAATAGTGTTTGGTTTCGAAGGGCTTTATTAAATTCTCAATTATTTATAAAATAATATCAGAAATAATTATGCCATGAGGATCAATGTTACTACATCCACGTTAACAGCTAATGATTTAATAGTTGTTTTTTTTGGTCTATAAAAATTGAATTTGTTTGAAAAAGTAGGAATATTGTAACCATTAATCATACTTTTTATTATATTGATCGCCTGGTTTAGTTTGTTGATTATTTTGAAAGGAAATTAACAATAAAACTCTCACTTTTACTTCCTGGGCCGTTCATATCCATATTATTAATTAGCCGCTCCAGCATTCCCCCGCTCCATCTCTTTCGGTCCATTGCATCCTCTTCATCTGCACCTCCAACCATCTCCAAATCCATCATCACTCGGTTTCACCATCTTTGTCGTGGTATTCCTTCTGGATTTCCTTTTCAAACCTTCCTTCATTTCACACCCGTCCTCTTTTCTTAACAAGTGTCCTACCCATCTGATTCATCTGCATCTAATCTCGCTTATCTCTATCTACATACTATCCTGCGAGCCATCGCTTGGGTGTGTGGCAGGAGGTTGTTAAGGCACCAGCCGTGTAAATATTTTAGGTTTTGCGAGGTAAAATGGTGAAGTGTATTATGAGAGTGTATTGAAAGGAGCTCAGTTTTTATAACATGGTCACTCATTAAACACAAAAAAAAGTGTTTGTACTTATGTGTTGGGCAATATATTTCACTTATGATATGACGTCTGTCTGTTCTAGAGATACAGTTGGGCGTCATGATAATATTTTTTATCGCCCTGAAGCAAAACAGTTTTGAAATTTATTCAAGCAACCTAAGCTTAGTGCATAGGCTCTTGTGTTTAGGGACTCACACATTAAAGCCTGTAAAAGTTTTGAAAGAGAATATATGTATTTGTATAATTTTTTATCAAAGTGCCCATCATTTTTTGTATTGTACTCATTTTTTGAGCAAATAATTATGACTATGGAATTAAATATCGTTCGTATCTATAGTTAATTATGGAAATACAAATGCCAGTCCAAAGTGTACTTTGCCAGGCAGCCGAGACGCCCCTTTTAAGCTGACATAAGCGATAAAGGTGTAGTTAAAAGTTTGATTCAAACCATGTCATATTCTGTGAGTTACATTACCACTTAAAACTTGTGGTGAGCAAATTGAGCTGGTGTTAAAGTTTTCCATGGACCAGAGATATGACCCATTTTATGACAGATAGCAAGATATATGAAATAAGAATTTATTGTGTTACAACAGGAAAAAAGCAATTTATAGGTGTTTAAATAGGAAAACTCTACAAGTCCTGTCCGCTGATTTCTCCTTCCTCTTCGTAGCCGGGAACGTTAGTTTGCACACAAAGGACGAATGTTAACGGCCACACACACTGTAGAATAACTTGTTAGGGTTTAGGCGGCCTAGAGCGGTTATAATAGTCAATGTTGACAACAAATTAGATATAATTCATACATATTTTAGCATTCTACCTGCGCTCTCTAGAGGCAGCCAGCCGTACTCCACAAATACATAGTTTAAGATACAAATGGTATGCGAATAAATATCTCGTACAGTCACCATAAGAGCTGTCTGACCAATATCTGTCCTACAGAATCAGTTGCCGGCATAAAAACTTTGGTTTCATTCTCCTCCTGATAGTACACCCTCCTTTGATTTCCACAATCTTTCGATCAAGATTCCAATCAGAGACAACGGAACTCTTAGAGCGCTCCGGCATTGCAGTGATCCTCTGCAATGAGTATATAGAACTCTTTATGTTCCATGCATTGAACCGTAAAACCTCTTCTATCTCTCTTCTCTTGTCAATGGTTCCTTGTTTTACGTCACACTGCCCGATTACTAAGATGACCAAATTGCAAGCGGCCTAGAGGAAAAGGGATGCGGTGGTCCTTTTAAAGCCTGCCCTAGACCAATACTACAGTGGGAAGGGGAAAGCAAAGAGGTATAGAGTATTCTAAGAGATTATAATCCCAAGTGTCAAGGTTCTGACGTCTTGAATTGGCATCGAAAAGTGGATAATATTGTAGAGATTTTTCCACCTATTGCATGCATATACTCAATGAGATACAGTGGTTCTTATTCTACAATGGATTTCACCTTCTCAAATCTCTAGCCTGCGGATAAAACGTTGTTGAAAGGTGAGCTGATAGAACATTTTGTTTACTTTAACCTTAGATGCAATTCGGTTTAAAAGAAGGTGGATTGTTGGTGTACAGGCTAACATACCGACATTTTTGGGATCGAGTTCGAATTACAGTAAAGACTAGTAATGTCCCCATGGCTAATTTCATTCCTTGATGAATTTTATTATAAATTTGATCCAAAATACTTGTAAATTTGTTTGGTTTGAGTTATTATGACAACAAAAGTGAGCACATTAGTTATTATGAGTACAATAAACTATTTCAATCATTTCAGATACTATTTATTGCATATATAAACGAATCTTTTCTGATAATTAGTTCAAATGAAACTACATAAAAGTATTACATATAAAACAATAAATGACATTTATAAACAATTTTAATTAAATTAGGCAGTAAAACTTTGATTTGACTATAATAGTAAAAAATATCATAATATATTCTGGAAAATCATAAATCAGTAAATACTAGGACAATGACATTACATCATAATTATACATTTAAACAGACATTTTATAAAAAACCTTTTTTATTTTGATAGATTCAAATGAAACCTATAATCATGAACCATCTGTATTGTTTTGAAGTCATTCATTACTATTTCATAGTAACAGAACAATGTAATATAACTTTTGAAGAAATCGTTCATTTCTTCAATAAACTTTGACCCTAATACAATAAAAAGTCTTATTTAACAGTATCCACCCACAAAAATATCAACTTTGGGGTTATTTATTTTTTTTCGTGGTGTACGCCAATAAAGAAGAATACAATTACATACAGTTACACATTAATACATTTACATATGAGATTTCTTTTAAATATTTTTTTTAACATTGCAAATAATGAGAGGAGAACAGAACGAAATACACTTTGAGATTCAAATTAAAAGCAGAGAACTTGGATCCAATAATAATTTCCTGACTGTATATGACATTCGGTTGGTGGCTTGCTTGTTTTTGCAGTTTTGAAGGAGATCTGTGCGTCTTCCCGTCAAGTTTCTTGTCACAGAATCCACCGAGCCAGTTATTTCGCCACCATTACACACGTAGATATGTAGTTATCCTCGGGGATTTCCCAGCATCTTCTAAGTGTGGAAGAGAAGAAATAAATTTATTATCCCGGAAAAGAGTATTTTGTATTATAAAAACAATATTCTTGTAGAAATTTTAAGACTCGACATTTCAGCTGAAGCTCTTCTTCATTCTTTAAACTAATGAGAAGTATTAGATTTTCCTATTTAGGCAATATTTAAAAATCTAGTTAAAGATTCTCTTGAGAATGGAATACTCATGAGTTCTCCATTCAAGATAGAAAACATTTAAGTATTGGCATTATTCAGGGAAAAAATTTAAAAACTTTTAGATTTGAGAAGCTTTTGTTGAACAAAACAATACCACTTTTGTTATATCAACTAAATAAAACTTTTTCTTTTATAACTCTCCGTATTATAATGAATTTTCACCAGAAAAAATTGTACTTATCGTTATAATTCAATAAAAAGGTAGTTCAATTAATCACACTTATCCATGAAAAATGAATTGAGTACAATGAAAAATTTAATAACATGCGAATGCTCTGAAGTCTGATCAATATTTTTTCCAGTTATTATTAAAAATGATTTTTCTCTTCCATATATAAGTAAATAGAATTTACTTTACTTAAAATCTAGTTTAACAACTACAGGAAACACCAATTTTCACGAAAAAGTCCTGACTGTATATGACATTCGGTCGGTGGCTTGCTTGTTTTGGCAGTTTCGAAAGAGATCTGCTCGTCTTCCCGTCAAGTATCTTGTCACAGAATCCACCGAGCCAGTTATTTCGCCACCAATACACACGTAAATATGTAGTTATCCTTGGGGATTTCCCAGCATCTTCTAAGTGTGGAAGAGAAAAAATAAATTTATTATCCCGTAAAAGAGTATTTTGTATTATAAAAACAATATTCTTGTAGAAATTTTAAGACTCGACATTACAGCTGAAACTCTTCTTCATTCTTTAAACTAATGAGAAGTAGTAGGTTTTCCTATTCAGGCAATATTCAAAAATCTAGTTGAAGATTGTCTTGAGAATAAATTGTCATGAGTTCTTCATTCAAGACAAACATTAAAGTATTAGCATTATTCAGGGGAACAATTTAACACCTTTTACATTTGGGAGGCTTTTGTTGAACAAAACAATACCACTTTTGTTATATCAACTAACAAAAACTTTTTCTTTTATAACTCTTTGTATTATATTGAATTATTTCCAGAAAAAAATTGTTCTTGTCATTATAAATCAATTGAAAGGTAGTTCAATTAATCACACTAATCCATGAAAAATGAATTGAGTACAATGAAAAATGTAATAACATTCGAAAGCTCTGACGTCTGATCTATAATTTTTCCAGTCATTATTAAAAATGATTTTTCTCTTCCATATATAAGTAAATAGAATTTACTTTACTTAAAATCTAGTTTAACAACTACAGGAAACACCAATTTTCACGAAAAAGTCCCAAGAAAGTGAAAGAAACATGAAAACGAAATTTGCAAAATGTCCCAGGGTTATTTATAATTTCAAAATAAATTGTTTAATAAATACGAAAACAAATATTGAAAGTTTTTAATCAATCATACCGAAGTTGAATTTAATGGCGCCATTTAAAATAGAATTTTAACCTCACGAGCTGTTCCTAAACGATTGATTTGTAGCTACATTGTACCTAAATGATTGTTTCGCAACTACTCGTGTATTTTTAAACGTGTGACGTCATTCAAAATAAAATTAAAACTTCACAGGAACGAGAGATTGGAATTTGAATTTATTTAAAATTAAATTAAATAACAGTTGAAATACTGCACGTGGTTAGTTCGAGTTTTTAAAGTATAAAACAGGCACTGCCATACACCCTCGTGATGTACGCGTCACAATAAATCTCGTCCCATGAAATGGTTTGCGACAATTTCCCGTTCGAATTTCGATCGATTTGGAAGTAATTCTGTGCAATTATTCTCAAATGGACGATTAATTGGAGTGAAATTATAAATAAACAATGTTTTCTTTTTTTACGTACTTTTGTTTCATTGATGAGTGTCGCCACAACGTGTCCATCGTAGTATTCGAGGAGTGACGGGAGTTGTGCACTTAAACTCGACCTTCCGCCTTCAGATCCATATTCAGCGATCATCGAAGGAACGGCCGATGGCAAATATATCTCCTTTCCCTGTCGAGTCTTCCAATCCAGTGCATATTTGATCCACCCATACATTTCCACTCCGTCTCTCTTCTTCCTCTCCCCCTCTTCGAGGATTCCCTTGAATCGCTCTCCGTCGCCCGAATACGGAAGTCCTTTGTTTTTGAATGCGAAATACACCGACAACTGCGACAATGCAGAGGCGAGAAATGCAATAGCCCATCTCTCATTCGACTCCCAATTCCCACCCACGTACGCCTTTCGCTCTTCAAAGTCGGCGAATGAAAAAAAGTCACTTCCATTCCGTTCTCTCCCGTCGTGGTCTCTCAAAGTCGGTTTTATTCCTCCGATTCTATTTGATCCAAAATCCACTGAAACTTTGACGGTCGATTGGAATTGAAGGAATTCCAGAATGGACGCCGTAATGCGATCCTCGTCGTACAGCATTTCGTATCTTCTCTTCATTTTCGAAATGTTCTCTCCGTTCATTGGCTTCACTTCCGTCTTCCGCATCATCGCCTCTATGCATTGCTTTTTCAATTCTGCTGCACTAAGTGTAGCTGGTTTCGGTATTTTTAATGGAATCGGCGTATCGACTAATTTCAAAAGAATTTCTTTTATGTTCTGCACTTCACCAGTAGTCTTCTGAACTTCTGATTCAAGTTGTTTAGACATTTCAATTCCCTCTTTCCTCTGCTTTTCAATGGATTCCTTCATAGAAGCGACTTCATTGATCATCATAGATTGGGCTTTATCTAATTCTTTCTTGAATTCATCTTGGGAAATTTTGAAATTGGACGTAATTGAGAAAACGTTTTCCTGTTTTCTAGCCATTTCAGTGAGAGACTGTCTCAATGCAGTCATATCCGTATTTGATGCAATTTTTACCTCAGATATCTCTGCTTTCCACGAATTTTGAATGAGATCTACTTTGGTCGATAATACGGACTGCATTTCGTTAGTTTTTTCCAATTCTTTCTTGAATTCCTCCGTACTTAAGTTATTCCTTATTTTTGATGTCTCCGTTAACATTTCTATAATGGATTCCTTAATTAATGCGAGTTCGGCGGACAACTCTTTCAAACCGTTCATTACATCAGTACACATTTTCCTTGATTCATCATTTCTCGGTGGGCAATTATCTCGCCTTTTTTGCACCATTTGTTTTATTTCCTCGCGATCCTCGTCCCCAGGGTGACTGGAGACCATTTCTTCTGCAACTTGAAGAGGACTTTTGCCTTCCTTGTCTCCGATTGAAGTGTCGCCGCACGCTTCAAGAATCTCGTGAACCCAATCTCGCTTGCCCAAAAGCACGGCTTGGTGGAGGAGCGTCCTCTCGCTCGCGTTCTTTACGTTTATGTTTGGAATATGTGTTAAATCTTGGACATATTCATCCACAGGGCTTTTGATCATTACATCAAAGAGGTACTCTTCAATCTCGACCTTCAGTGATATTTGACGGTCGTCCATTTTTATGGCGAGTGAAGGGCTCAAGGTTTCTAGACAATCAAGTAAACAATGTTGTATTCTTCAACTGATTAACCGCTCTCGAAATTCTAGTGGTCGATTACAGCTGATATATTTCTGTGAATAAAAGAGGAAAATCTATAATTAACTAATTGCGGTAAATGATTTCCAGAAATTGGTTTATTTGTGTATCAAAAAAGAAAAATATGGTGTAATGATTCTGTACCAAAACTGATGTTTGTTGAGTGTCCAGAGTATAGATAATGCCTGATTAATGTTAATGACGTAGCAATGACATATTTCATGAAAATACTTACATTCAACTGAATCTAATTAATGTTTTTGTGAAATCTATTTATATTTTTATAAGGAAAATTCGCTCGGATGATATAAAGGAGACAAATACAATCACAAGAGTTATTCAAGATATATTAAGATACATATGCCATCAGCTGATCAATGTATAACTGTAATGCATTCCAAATGGAATCCTTTGTTGAGTGATCGAAGAGCCATAATTTGAAAAATCAGGTTAGTTTAAACTCTTGCATAGTGAATAATTCTTCCTATTTGTCCACCATGTGTAATCAAGCAGAAAGCATCTGGATATTGGCAACTGTTAAGACGTGTGTGAGTAAAATCATGCATAACTTTGTCAGGACAGAATATAAGTCAGAAAAACTACAATGCTACAAATTGGCTCAACTTGTATGAACAATTGCTCGTTTACATTGAATTAACTGAGCAAATATTCGCATTTGATGCAATTAAGTGAGATGGCTGTATTCCCTGAAATAATTCCAATGCGGGGTTTTATATATAATTCTATGCATTTTTGAAATTAAAATAATTAAAATGTACGAATTAAAATATGGAAAATTTTTAATTTTCTTCCATTTAATTTAATATTCTCCATGAAATTGCTATGAGTGTGATCTAATGTCCCAAGTTACCTTAAAAGATCCCAAGAAAATGCGAGTTTTCGGAAAAACCTAACATCATAGGATATGATTGTGTTTTTTCACCGTATTTCGTGAAGGATGAGCTCGAAATGCCAGTTATTAAGAAATCTTTTACTTTATGATATCATGTTGTGTTGGATTTATCATTATAGAACCACAGCTAACGGATTTTAAAAGTAATATTATTACGAAACTTCATGAAAACATATACCGTGCTGCTATTAAGAATATTTATCGGAACTCACAGTTCGCATGTCCACTTCTTTATAATCGCATTACTTAATGGAAACCAACAGATGAGCAGTTTTTAATTCTTCACAGATATAAGTGTTGGAAATATCAGTATATTTAATTATTTTCTCTCGACTGTCTCCGTCAATTTCACCCAAAATCCAAGTTTCCAAGATCAACAAAGTGGCTATTCGACTTTCATTTGAATAACAAATGAAAAATGAATGGGTCACTGGACACATTTGTAATTAGTTTTACAACTTAAACTAAAATATATAAAAGGGTTATTTAACACTCATCCCGCACATAATATATAATTATTTAGCATATTGTTTTTTTTAACTACAAGAATAAGATAGCTTTGCTGCTCAGCAGAGACGCCCACTTCAAAACGTGTTACCATTGGCCGACGGAAATGTGACGTCTGGTCATACATCCATGCGGGCGATTTAGTTAGGCACGCAGAACACGTTTTAAATAAAATGTAGTAACTACAGAATCGCAGAGAATTTTTCATCGAATATTTAAAGTATTTATAGAGAGATATTTCTCATTTCTCTGAACATCATGGAGCCCGGGTTCGATGAGGCAGACGCATGAAACTTGCCTAAAATGTCTATTGCCTCCACGTTTACTTACATTAACAACAACTGTCAGCCCCGGTGGCGGCGGGGTTAAGGTCATTCTCGAACTTGGCAAATCAAGCAATCTTGCCTTGAAACCAAGTATGCATTGGGTGTAAATTACGTCAATTCAAGTGGCCGCTTACGCCATATTGACTAGACACCATGTCAAGACACCAATTAAATGAAAAAGCATACTTTTTATGCTTGCTAGGTTTTAAGTTTGAACACGGGGTGTGATGATATGGGCTTGTACATAAAAAAGAAGTGAAGAAACTTTCAAATGGATACTATTGTATCATTCGCTATATTCCAAAGCTTTTCGAATGTGAATATACTGATAAAATATTTGGTTCCCTAATAGTTGTGTGAATAATTCCATACATTGTAGATGTTCCGTCCTTGTTTACTTCAATTAACCTACGAATTCTATCTTACTTGCTCTGTAAGGAAAAAAATGATCTCGTTGAAAGAATTATGGTCCTATGAGAAGTACACTCAGGTAGCCATAATTTCATTGGCAGCATGATTTTTAGCTAACGAACATCATAATTGTTAATAACAATGAGAATTGGAGATGTTTTAACTGCATTCATCAAAGGAATGGGACAATAAACCATCAGGGTAAATGTAATTTGTTTTTAAATTAACTACCTATGTTAGTTACAACGCGCGTATTTATCAGTCAACAGTCGAAGATAATAGGTAGCTTGTTCCAAGTATAACACATTTATATATTTTTTCTTTTTTTTACAAAGGCAAAAATATTATAATGCCTTATAGTGCATAATCACTTTGACTCTGGTGAAATACAGTGAAAGACAGTCAAATTTAGCAGCCCCTAGCAATCGAAGGATAATGGTTATTCACCATATTATGGTATATGAGAATTATTACATTCATAAACAATATGATTTTAAATAATATTCCCTTTTAAATTCTAGCATACGGATGGAAAGCATTTTAAAGAAATAATCGACTTCAATCACCCATCAAAATTATGGACACGAATGGCGCTTTTCGTATGTTTTACAAGATGAAGGCCGCATGACGTCTCTTCCATCGTAAAAGGGCTACGAAAGTGTCAAGTAAGGATTTCACTTTGCTTGCCTAGGAATAAAGATATCTTGATATCAAGTTAACTAGGCGTATGCCAAGTTTGAAAACGGCATAAGAAGATTTAACGGGAACCAATAAACCAATATTTGAGTTCATTTTTCTCAGGAAAATAAGTCTCGAGGAAAAGTAATACTAGCCACAATGTGAAAATTTTAAATGTCACACGCAAACATAATGAAGCAAAGACTATGAGATAAATTAAATTTAATTCAAATTTAGCAGTTCTCGAACACAGATAAATTGATGGAGCGCCTATCGCTTTAATCAGAATGCGTGGTGGAAAAGACTCATTTTCTCATAAAACGAAGCAAGCTTCACTTAGTATATATTTATACATCATATAAAAAAATAAAATATAAAAAACCGTACGTAGGCGCAATTAAATTGATGATAAACATTTTTTTTTCAGTTGAGTGATTTGGACACAGCGTTGATTTTAGCTGTATCTGGACAAATTACGCTTCATTAAAAAAAGGACATTTCTTAAACAATTCTATTTACTTGTACATCGGGAACAGCCGAGGAGTTCCAATAAACGAAGTGTTTTGCAATATAAATAAAGTGAGAAATGCAAATGTGGAAACGTCTTTCGCCTTTAATGAGACGAGCAGTCAGATTCCTCGGAATTGAGGAGAAAAGGATTGGTTTTGAAATTACGCTGAAAGTACTTGGCACAGAGAAAAAACACTTCATATTAATTAAAATATGCAATGGATGTATTTCGGTGCAATAGTGGCAAAAATTCATGAAACAATGAGTGGATTGTAGAATATTGTACAATCGCTGAGTAATTTGAAACCCATTGTCACTTTTAAATGTAAGTACACATCATTTACTAACATATGAAAAATATATTCTACTTTTCCCAATATTTCTCTATAAATGCGGTTCACTTATTTATGATTGTGTTAATATCATTGATGATTAATTGATATCAAAATATTTATGGGAAGAAACAACGTGTTTAGCATTACCATTAAATATCATTCACTCTTTTCATTCACTCATCCCTTACGCGAAAACGTCTCGAAGATTTGGATATTACCTGTAGAAAATATCAGTTTTTGGTGCTTTTATTTAGTGAGATGTTGCAAATTAAAAGTTTATTAGGTTTTGATGGAAAAAAGAGAATCCACATTTGTTTCATGGATATAACATGAAGAATTGCCAAAAACATGGATGGATTCTGGTAACTCACAGGGTTTTTGTGGTTCGCAGATGAATATGCGATGAATGCTAACACACCAAGTATTTCGATGTCAGATAATTTTAAAAAGTAAAAAATGAAACTGTTTTTTAATGACGATGTAATGAGGCGTTCCATAATTTTTTTCACGCAATTCATTATGTCGTTTCCTACTCTGCCTATTATCATTAGAAAAATCAACTGATTAATAATTTGAAAATATATAATATTAAAGTGTACTGTTAATTGCTTTTCAGATTTTACTTTTAGGAAAGGAGATTATGTGATGTTCATTGTAAAGAATACCGGCATTGCTATTCGACACTCAATCCTAGTTCACCGGAGCCTGAGGCTTTATAGGGAGCTTAAGAGAAATAGTTATGTTTCTGAAATATTGATACCATTGTTTCAATATATAATGCCATTGAAACATTTAACAAACTATGGAGCTGGACTATGACACGTATAATATCTTCAAAATCAGACAATCGAATTATTGTATATTTGGGAAAAAGTTTCAGCAGAGCTGCATTTCGAGACGCATTACGTCAATGGAAAACATTTTTCTATGAATCACAGTATTCATTGACCAAACCTATGGAGAAATATTGTAACCAAGGGTTTACGGAAGGGTTGGGATTGATTTTTGACGAAAAGTCCTTGCAATATGTCTGTAGAGGGCACAGATTCAGAGTGATTGTACGGAAGTGCAAAATTTTATTCTTCACCACTAACTCTCATCACAAGAGAAGTGATGCAAATATTTTTTCATTTAACATTTCTACAGAAAAATTGATAAGTACTCGTAAATACTGTTTCGATTCACGCCATTTTTTGATAAATTTGAAAGAAATTTTCAACTGATCCGTTCCTTCGTAGGCTTTATGTCAGTCGGCGAATGATATTTACCTGGATGTATCACTTTGGATTTATTTGTTCACATTTCCGCCATGGTTACGCTTAACCATTCAAAAATTAACTATAAAAAATGAGCTAGGCCTTGCTGTTGACGAAAACTACGAACAAGTTGGATTCTGCTTAAAATGTTATTACAGTGAGTCATAGTGAACAGACTTTAAGCCAATAGTTATATGTTAACCATTAAAATGCTAAGAATTGCATTTGCGTTTAGTACTGCCTTGGTATTTATGATTTATTAATCTGATTTGACCTTAGGTAAAGTTAATATTCTCTCTAATAAGCAAACGTTCAGCACAAAGCCTTTATAGTTATCAAATGAGACAAAGTTCCCCATTAATTAATTGAGAGGTTCATTGTGAAATTAAAGCTCTGAAAATTTGCTGTAAACGTCAAAATAATTAATGCAAAGACATTTGTCGACAAACGATGGGGTTTCACGTCATAATATGTTATGAATTGGATCCAGTCTTGAAAAAGTATGAGTTTAATCGTATATTTTAATTTGTTCACTACGTAGGATTTACTGAAAATAAAAGAGTAATATAATTGTAGAAACGTAAATGCATTACTTTTTATGTGTATTACGATATTTTATTGATATTCAGCAGTTAAACAAAGAGTAGCATTTTCATCTCATCTGCATTTCTGATTTATATATTACACCCTCGTTACCTTATTGTGTTAAGTTGTTTTCGGTACGCGTCTTATTTTTTATAACGCGTTACACTACGCAAAATTTTATCGTATCTGTGAGCAAAATTGAAACCTTAGACACATGTCTGTTTTTTGTCCTGCCAATTGAAAAGTATGCAAATAAACGCACAAAAACCAATTGCAGTGGTTTATAGTATCGTATCTAATGAGACTTTCGAATGTATTTTTTCATCCTCGCCGTAAGCCTTGAAAAATTGAAATAAACTTGTGCAAGGGTATTGATACGCAAATCTAACTACAAAATTCCACCATTTGACTTTCAAGGCGTCATATTTTCTCTCCTCCTCGGTTCGGGCGTATTATATAAAATACACAGATGTTTGAATTTTATTTCGCTGAGCAACCCAAAATATTGGCAATTTTATTTGCTGATTTGTGCATCAAGAATCTTGTGAGGCAGAGAAATTAACTCTGAAACGTGGCTTACGACGCAAAACGTATGTATGAAAAATTTTCCAAAAACGAGGACAGATATGTCCCGGGACTGAGGAGGCTATACTTATTCCTCATGTAAGCATTTTATTATAATCGAATGGCTAAACTTTCATTGCGTAAGCTTACATTAAATTCACATGTATTTGAGAGCATAGTATCGAAGCAATTGTCATGAAAATGAGTACGCAACACCACTTCATAGTAAACATGATATTTTTAAGACTAAAATCCTTAAAAAATTGGTCTTTTTGACAAATAACCAATAAACCTACCAATGTTCGAATAATATTATAGTATTAAACGGAAGAGAGTCCATTGACAACGATTCGTATTATTTCAAATTAAATATTTAAAAATATAATACAATTTTTACTTTGTGTTTTCATTATATGAATGGTAGTAAATATTTAAGATTAACAATACAAAAACTTGTATAATTGCAATAATAAGACATACTCACAAGCTTATTTGTAAAAATAATATTGCGGTCCAACTCTTATTCAAGCAGACGATAAATATAATAGGATTTATTTCTTTGACAGAGTCAAGTAATTTAGTAGGAAAAGTCTCTACAAAAAATTAACTTTATTTTTCACATTTAAACATTGCATTCAAATGTTAAAGTTTCCCGGGATAAATATGCGTCGACTTTTAAAAAATTCGATAAATCGCATCCATTCAATACATGAACCACCAAAGGAGAAAAAATATTAATTTTTTGATGTTTCATGGCAATGAAGAAATATTTTAGAAGAGTTTTCTCAGGCAATAAAAATATTGAGAACACCAAACTAACCCAATGTTACAGTTTTAATTGACCCACGCAAATACTGTATGGCGAGGAATGTAACAGAGATAATAATATTGTAAATTGTTCGTTACTCGAACGTGAGTCACTCAAAGAAACGCTGATTGCTTAAAACAGTCCATGGCAGAAAAGACTCATCATGGTAAGAAATGGAATTAATGTCCGAAAAAGTGAAAACAACGTTCTATAAGAAATTTAAAGTGAGAAATCGTACATAAATACAATTAAATTGATTAAATGTCCTTCCAGACTGATCTTTAGGATTTAGCTAAATGTGTTGAGTGCGACGCATTTAGATGCGATGCGTCAAATTGTATATCCTACGGTATTAAAGGTAGTATTGTGAGTGTAGTTTCTTCACAACTCAAAGTATTCTAAGTGAATGAGGACGCCATAGTAGCTGAACTAATAAATGGAATTTGCGTGAAATGAAGAGAACCGGTTTTTAACCCCAGTCGAAGCCCATGCCTTAATGTAGGTTGAATTTAGCACTTAACGCAATATTATTTCTAACCAATATTTATGCCCATATCTATCACAAAATCTTGTTCTCTGACCGGCCCCAGAGGTAGTCGTACTGACATCTAATGGAAATTGTGACAAAAGCATTAAAAATTGTTGTGTCTTGAGCAGTTTAGGAAGATGTTCCTCCGTTCAATGACAAAGTATTGATGACATGAAAATATTCCTGTGATTCTTTGCATGTTATATCTGCCACGGGTAAAGGATTTAACTTACTCATCAGTGAGAGGACATCACAGTAAAATTATGGGCCAGTGTAAAAACAATCGTCATTCTTTCAGAAAACTGTAGTGTAAATGGCAAAATACCTTTCTTTCGCCCTACAAAAATGTAATCTAACGACTTTTGAAACCGATCATAATCCATTAAACGGAGTTAGCCAGAGAGCACACTTTGATGAATGATAAAATTTGATGTTTTGCAATTTTTTGTTATAAAAAGTCCTTTCATTTACAATATCAATGTTAATAAATATTCTATTTAAACACAATAACAATGGATGACTTTAGGCTTTGTTGTCAGTGTTAACAATATGATATTATATTTATGTCTGCGTAACTGCATTTATTTGTTTCAGAGATGAATTTTTGAATCATAATCGACCTGGTAGGAATTTGCCAAAGTTTTTTCGATGAAGTTTTAAATTCATCGCTAGACGAAATTTGTGTAAATTACCTATTCATATTAACTTTATCAAACTATAACCCAATAATATTGAAAGAAATCACTTTTCATGGGACAATCAATTTATATTTTTGTAAATGAGAAATGACAATAGAAATGGACCCAAAAAATAAAATGTGAACATGTCCTACAATAAAAATTGCGCAGACATATTTAACCATTTGATGTATATAATTCTGATGTCTTTGCTTATATTTATGCAATGTTAATTTATGTATAATGTAAGTGAAAAAAATGAAAGAAAACTATGAGGAGTTATTTGCTTATCCTCTGAAAATATGGAACTTAAAGTATATTGTATTTGAGCAAAAAATCACAACGTTGAAAGTATAATATAGGTAAAATAAAGTAATACAAAGGACACTGCAGAGAAAATTGTGTAACTGCCGATGACATGAAAACGTGAAATGGCTAAAAACATAGAGTCATCTGACGTAGAGTTTTTTAAAAATATGAAGTGTGAATTTTTTTTCAAAATTACTATAAAATCTTCTCGATCTCAAATAACATTTTCCTCATACTTGCAACATATATCACTAATAACACGGTTTAGCCATGTATTTCCATTCGTTTATGAAACTTTTATCACTGCAAAATATTATTGAAAGAGAAACTTAAACTTGCCTACTGCTTTATATGTAAATTGCCATTAAAATTGATGAAAATCAGTATTGGTTTCAATCTCATGAAATAAGAAAATAAATTCTGGCTAGAATAGACTACTATTTGTGGAAGAAGACTAGCATGTTACAGAGGCCGAGGCAAGAACATTTACAACTGAAATGAGAGTGGCCTACCTTGTGAATATCGCCTTGTACTTCAAAAGCGTCCTTTTTCTGAGAACTTTGTTAGCAGTTTAAACCGCAGAAAGGAGTAGACCTTCTGGAAATCACGGGTTCACTTCCTTTTCACTGTTGTAAGGTTGAAGGTTCCTCCTCGTTCGTTTAGGCCCAAGGAAAATATCTCAAAGTCACCAAACGTTGTAAACTGAAAGAAAGGATAGCATATTATGTTTCATGTCAATATATAATTGGAATGAAATTGAAAAAAATCTCTGGAAATGTCTGACATTCGTATGATATTGTGATACGTAAATGTGTTTTGTTCAAACAACAAATTCTTTGAGACTCAAATTCACCAAATATTCATATTGTTCTGTATATTACAATTCTAATGCAGATCGAGTCTACTGAAGAGCATTTCTCCCAAGCACTACATTACTGAGTATAAACTTTTGATTTTACAACAAATTAAAGCTAAAGAAATTAAAACAGTTCATACCGTGTGAGTAGAGATTGTCCTCCTTTGCTGGCGTTGACTTCTTGAGAGCGAAGTACGGAGTCGTCGTCAGAGATGACCTGCTGCTGCAATGGCTGAGTTGTCAGAGTTTTCCCTCCTGTCCTGTCCTTCCTTGGTGTTCGAGTCGAGTCGATGATTTGATGTCTGGCTTCTGGAGCGCCGCCTTTTTATGTGAACCGATGGGCAGATTACAGAGCAGGAGAAGGGGGACCCTACTTTTCCTTCTATAGCGATTGACCAATAAAATACCTACCTATATTTCCTTGCATAGCCCTTGGCCAATGGAATACCTTCGTTCTGGTCGCAGTGGAGTGAGCGGGGCAGGTGAGCTGCGCATTCGAGAAGTTTCTAGAATTATATAAGGAACAGCGAGTTATCGGAAGATGACGCAACCCGTTCAAGAATTTCCTCATCCGATTTCCTCAACTCACCCTCTTCCAGGCCCGGCGACCGGCCGCCAGTGGAGTGAGCGGAGCAGGTGAGCTGCGCATTCGAGAAGTTTCTAGAATTATATAAGGAACAGCGAGCTATCGGAAGATGACGCAACCCGTTCATGACTTTCCTCAACCAATTTTCGCAACTCACCCTCTTCCCTGCTCGGCGAGCGGCCGTATTTCCTTATCAGCGACGGCCAGCCAATGCGCCGCCGAGTGTTATCTCGAGCGTAAAAACTTCCTTATGTGGACAGAAAGAGTAAGGAAAAGCTACGGAATTGAAAGGCTCGCCTAAAATAATGCGTACGTACGGCGTTCTTGAATAGGTGCAAATTTAGTTATTGGTCTTTTACTGAGGAATAACGTACCAATTGAGATTCTCATTTAGTACACCCTATGATTAACTGTTTCGTCACAGGATTAGAGCAGTCACTCGATCTACTCGGAGTTCGGTCAACAATATGTTACTAAATGTTTTGTACAGTCATTCGTTTCCCAACGGACATTGTCCATTCGGCGGTTTGATGCGCACATTGAGTCCAATGTCATGTCTTGTCTTTCATTAAGCAAGCCACACGGGATGTCATTTTTGATCAGTCCTTTTGAAATACTTGCAATGTGTAACACATGTCATGTAAATCAAAATTTAATAATGTCATTAATTTAGCACCAGATGCATTTCTGAATAAAGCAAAAATTCGAGGCGAGCGGCTGGTAACTGCAGTATTGTTTATTAAATCATTAACACATCGTCTATTATTGGAAAATTAAGTATATCTAATGATTAATACATTAATATTAGTCCCTAAGAGTATTTAAATGTTACTAATAAATAGTATTTATGGCTCTCAAATTAAATAGAGACACATGACGATGAGAAATACAAATCCCTCCACATTTTAAAAAATGAAACTTATTCGACTTATTGTTCATTTTTTATAAGTAAGAGTTTTATGAACACTAGTAAGATTATTATAGATTGAGAGTTGAGGGACATATGCACATTGTCACTGATAATTGAAACATGATGTCAAATAGGATCTTAATAAAGATTATTTTTCATATAAGATGACACGCTACGAGTAATATTTCGTCCCTCGTGGAAAGCTGAGTACTTGTCATGATCTGAACAACAATATTAATCTTCCAAGAGGCTGTTAGCATTTCAAGAAGTCGGGTAACGTTTTACGGTAACATAGAACAAGGCTTTTAAATTTGAATAAATCAATTTCTGATGAGAAATCCACATTCCTCGATATTTTTATAATAAACTTCCTTGTCTCTTTGTGCATTTTCCTACAAAAAAACTGAACTAGGAAGAATAAGAATAAATCATTTTAAAAGTTTTATGGAGAGTCAAAAGCAAAACGCATGATTAAATTATACATGCTTCTTATTTGGAAATGAATTATAAAATTCTTCTGTGGTTTGTTACCCACACTATTCGTACAATATCTTCCCTCTTTGGAAAAAAAATATGTCACAGAGCTGTGCAATAATGCATGACATAATGATTCTGCTTGATTAATAAGAAAAGAGAGTATAGGGCTCAAAAATGTTAATAAAACTGATTCTGATGAGTAAAACACATCCCTGGATACTTTCTAAAAATGAAATATCTTCGCCCGCTTGCGTGTTTTCTGGTAATTTAGAAAATTATGAAGAATAAATAAGGTATTTTAAAAATTAGTGAAGGGATGTATGCGTACTTTAGTTAATAAATGAAACAAAATCTAAGTTTATTGCTGCATATAGATTATTGTGCGGGACTTAGAAACCACACTCAGCGCAAATTATCTCAATCTCTTGGGGTAATAATATAAATATCAAGTATCTCGAAATATTCCGTAAGATGAAATAGGAATGGAGGTTAAAACTTAAGTTATTTATTATTAACCATTCAATATCCAAATATTAAGATATAATTGGGTTTAATCGTTTTAAACACCGAAGTCTGTGTGATTTGTCGTCTCTGGATGTTCAACTTCATGGTCCACGCTGCTGCCAAGATAATGGCCAGCTCCCAAAAGCCCACCTCTTGAGAGGACGAAACGGCAGAACGGCTTTTACACTTAGAATATAAGATCACACTGGCAAGACGGCCGGTTTCAACGATTCAGTGTGCGATGAAATACAGTACATTTGGGCAGGGTTTCACATCCGAAGTCTGGCGCATAGTGAGAAGCCTCAAATTCCATTGAAGGAAGAAACGATTGTCCGATACAAAGAACTACCGCCCTATAACCTGCCACTACAGTGTGTATAAAGAGTTTACCTCCCTCTTTAGTGACCTCATGATGCATCTTGTCTAGCTGGTTTGAGACCAAATGTTCGAGCATGGGAGTTTAATTCGGGAATTCGCGGGATGTAAGTGCAACCTTGGGCCTTATTCTGAACGGAATTGCGACCGCGCTATTAGCCAGAATTTCGACCCAGCGCGCAGTTTCCATGGTAATTGCGACCCAGTCGCTATTCGGTATTCTGAATATTTCTAATAGCCACCGGAAGACGAAATTTAAAGCGCGGTCGCAATTCCGTATTCTGAACGGTGAATAGCGACCGGCCGGGTCGCAATTCTATAGCGCGGTCGAGGGGACCGGGCAATACTGAATAGCGACGGCTATTTCTCATGCACTCGGCAGAATATTCGCATTTCGTAATGATTTCAAGCATTTTTCAGTGTTTAAATGAAAAACTTTCAATTAATTAAGGACCCAAAATCGCTCCTATGGCGCCATAATGATATGTAATTGAGATCTCAATCGTTTAGATGCCAGTTAAATGCCTGTTATACTAAATATTAACTTCACTTTGAAAAGTAATTATTTCATACTCTTATGAAATTCGCTTGCAAGGGGCAAATATAACATCGCTAGTCATATAAGTAAATAGCTACAATTCTTGGATCTCAGCTATATGCTAGATATTTACAAGCACGTATGTACGCACAATGAATACTCAAGAGTCGAATTTCAAGGAGTACTCCAATTCAGATGAACTTGCTGCTCTAACCACGTATTTTAATAATAACGGCGAGTAAAAACAACACGTAAAAAGTACAATAAAGCCCCGCGAGACGTATGAAAGTCACGAAAAATAGCGTTACCCGTAATGTCATATGAATCACATAGTGTCATCCAATACAAACACTTTGGGAATTTACTAAATAGCCAATCTCTAACAGTTAAAAATGCAGTATATTAGTTTCTCTCCCATTCTAAATGAGGCCGAAGATAAAAACTTTATATTCCCACCTCTCGCTCTCATTGACGTCTAGTGGTCATCCCATTATAAGCTTTAACAATATGCAGTGAGACTGTTGAGACCTACCAGCCCATTACTGCCAAAGCATTATCACCGAGTAGAATAATGTACATTGCAATACTGGAAGTCCTCTATCGAGAGAAAACTGTCAAATTTGTAAGTAAAACAGTGTATGCGGATAAAGTGCAAATGTCGACGCGACGAAAGATATTGAATAAGGGACACTGCTTTCCCAAAACTGACACAGAAAAGGATCAGTTCATATGTTATTTAATCATAAGGATAGCAGGCATAATTAACATTTTAAAAACATAAATTTTAATGCAAATCTCACACTATTAATGGACTCACCCTTGCTTGTTTACCTTGATGTTTATATTCACCGTTCCGCAATATTAATTTCGTCAGTCATTTATCAGAATATATGACTTAGTGCATTAATGCAAATTTTTCAACTTATAATACGTAATAAGTATTATAATTTAATGTATTTGTGAGTTGAAAAAAGTCCTACATTCCAATCGGGAAATAATATTTCATCAAAGGGAGAGAGAAATAACCGCAAGCTTGCATCTCATTGGCTGCTGAATTGTAAGTTGGATATGACTGAAGAAGTTGTCATACAGGAAGGGCGGGCTTTATTATAGCAACTCTGAACTGGGCAATATATTGCCCACCTCCATTCAGAATACCGATCCGCGCTGTTCTGAGCCTTGGAATAGCGCGAGCATCTAATAGCGACCCAGATTCAGAATAAGGCCCCTGCTCATTGTTAGATGAATAATAGTGTGCGCCGAAACCACGTTTAGTGCAAGTATTTAAATGAAATCGTTATAGTGCGGAAAAGGTTCTACTCGTCACTCTGATCACAAATTAAACAAATTTGAAATCGGACCATATCATTCGGTCGCACATCTCTTGCCAAGTTTCAAAAAAAGTAAAAAATATTACATTTTTCGGCATTTTTTTAAAATGAGGTGATATGCTTTTTGCGTTTAAAACACGGAATGTGAACTCTTTTATTTTGTCCTATGTCTTAAAAAATTACATAATCCCTCTTACGTGCTTCTTTAATTGGGGGGCATTGTCACTTATCGGGTTCAAATTATCCAAAAGTCGTTAAGTACATAATTTTTCGGAACATCCTCTTAATGAGTTACAGTGATCGGATTACGCGTAAAATCGTGTTGTGGTCTTTTTTTAGGTCTTTGGTCTTTTAAGAAAAGATGTAATTCTCATTATTTCCTTCTTTTATTGGGATATACATACAAAGCAATGACCTTAGGGTCACTGTTTTCCTCTTGTGAAGTGTGCAACTCTTATCCATACAAAACAAAATATTTATGTGTACTTTTGCTGCACCGCGAGTTTCACCTTTCATTTCTCTATTACTTTGCGATTGATAGCAAAAAGGATTAAATTTTTCCACACACCCACGATCTATTCACATTGTTTTGGCCAAAATATTTGCATTCCGGTCGTTGCTTTACTCGTGTGAAGAGTAACGTTATAAAATATCCTACTTACAAGGAGACATCGCGTAACAGTAATTGAGGACGAAGACAAGACATATGTTAACTTAAAGGGGAGTGAAAATGTCGGAAATTGGTAATGTCTTTTCGCCCCAAGTTCCCAGGTTCGTGAGAAAATTGCTAATAAACATTTTTGTCCCAAGCAAATACTTACGATTTCTCACGTATTACCACAGGGGGGGAAGGCTGAGGAGGTTAAGGCGCAAGCGCATACAATGCCGGGTTGGAGTGAGACGTCGCGGGCTCGAGGCTCACACATGCATTATTTTTTTGCTCGAATATACTTTGGAAACCACGAAAGATTCCAGATTCCGAACGTATACGACAGAAACTAATGTTTTTTTTCGTTTTAAAACTATTTTCTGGAATTTCTACTGCCCAGAGTGTTGTAGACAATTGTGGAGTTTTTATCATTTGCTCCGAAGTAGAGTTGGAGGAGAAATGTGCGTCATTGGCCGAGTATTTCCGATTTTGAAATACTTTTTGAAACATATGACTCCGATTAGTCGTGGGATTTTTTGTAGGACATTAACGGAAGACAAAAATGTTAATGTTTATCTTGAAGCGATCTGATTGCTTTAAATTTCCTAAAAATTGTGCTCCAAGGCGGATAATTTTTACTCAACTTTTCCTTCAATCGCGAAGATTTTCCTGCCAGAAAAGAGATTAATACAGGTGCCAAGAGTATGGATAAGAAGCTTGAGAGGAGCTAATATGGGACAACGTATTTAATGAAGCAACTGGGGGGGAGGGCTGGGTTGAGAGGGGAGGAAAAAGAAATTTAATTTCAGTAAAGGAAAATTATTGGGTAATAAAAAAACTGTAATTCCTTCTGTAATTCTCCTGAAAACCATCATCTTCGGAGGAGAGTGAATATGAACCCAGTCCCGAAAACTCCAAAATTTACGTGCCTCTTGATGTGAAAATCAAAACTGTGAACTTGTCCAGGGAGCATCCCAATTGGAGTCTCTCTTCCCTACAACATAACTGTTCGACTTTATTGAGACACAAAGGATTGCTTGCAGCGTGGAAAAAAGATATTGAAAACGGAGGTACTCATTTTGATAAGCTGCGAATGATTTATGAGTGGGTGTACGAACGTTTCGTTGAAGCTAGGTAGAGAACCGAACCAGTGACGACTAGGACTTTGCAGGAGTGGGCACTTTCAGCGGCAGTTCAACATGTGTCCGAGAACTTTAAGTTTCAGCAAGTGCTACTTGGGTAACTGCGTTTAAAAAAACATTTCGCCTTGTTCAGAGAAAAGTCACCAAGTATGTGTCTAGAAGTGAGGAGCGTAATTTAGAGGATATTTGATATTTTACAACGAAAAAATACCGTAGTTACTGTCGTATACGTTCGTAATCTGGCATCTTTCGTGGTTTTTCCAGTGTTCTCTCCAACTTTGGATTAATAACTGAAAAAGCAAATGTTGTTTACAAAAATAAAATAAAACGATCAAAATCCCTTCTTCGGAGTCACTTGAAGAGTGCGCAGTTACAGATAGTTAACGTATATTCTACAAGCCTTTATTTCGATAAGGGCTCAGATGACACTCTTGTATTTGAAATAATGGGCTAAAAAATATCGAAATATTAAGAAGGAGCACATTTCAGTAATCCAAAAGAAAGGTTCCAGTTTACTTTTGTCACACTGTACCTCTAACAAAAACTTTTCAGGATATTGCTGTTGGTATCCTCAATGCTGCTTACGCTAAAGGAGTCAACCTATCGAACGTACGCATCGTTGGAAGTGACATTAGGAATACTAATACTAGCTGCAAAAGGGGTGTCATCAGAGTTTTAGAGATATCTCTAAAACAGTGGTCTGTCTTTTACACGTTAATAAACTCACTTCAAGACAATAAGGTGAATAACTGGATGGAAAAACCAAAGGAACAAAATGTTTTTCAGGGCCTATTAGCAAGAGTCTAAAGCTTTGTGAGAAATAATCTGTGGTATCCAGAAAATTGAGAGCAATCTTTTTGAAATCATATACCAAATTCTCAGTAAAGATTTAAAGTAGCCGTTTGAGATCTGCTAGGCTATTAGCTCTGGGACATGGGATCATTAACCAGGGCGCTAAATTATGCATTTTAAATCAGTTATTTATTAGCCGGGGTGTGATCGGGATTTGGAGATGTCTTCATCTCCGCCCATGGAAACCCCTGTGTGAAGTAATTGTAAACTGAATCAATTGAAAAGTAATTTGAAAAACCGCCGTTCACTTGAGTGGTGTTTATAAATTAATTAATTAATGAAGAGGTTGTTATACAGTTGGTCGTCATAGAACAAATCACGCACAATATTTAATCAACTCAATAATTTCCTTCGCCTATAACACATTTCCTGGTCTATGTGTTTCAACCGTACTCTTTAATCATATCTGGAACCGTATGGAAACCCATCATATTATGTCAAATACTTCATTTCGTGCTGAATGAATTTGCGATTTTTAATGCATAAAAGCAAACCATGATTTAGACAGCCGATGTAATACTTCATCCACATTTTTATCCTTTTCTCTTTAGTATCCTTAATATCATCAAAATATCTATTATCTCTAGGTTATCCTCGGAGAAAAGTTTAAAGAGGTAAATTATTCTGGCAATATTCGCCGGGCTCTGGCAACGGGATGCTGTGGAAAGATATTAATATATAAAAGTCCTTTTAATTCTGTCTCCTTGAGCGAATGCAAAAATATTCATTTAGTTAAATAGCAGACATATATATTGTACTGAAATACAACGTGCATTACTATACCCAAGAACGTTACGTTGGTGTCAGAAGTAGGATACTTAGCAGCTTATAGTAGTACCCTTTTCAAGCGTTTTTGAAGTGAAAATGAGTGACATGGCGTCAGAACCGAAGTTGAGTTAACTGTGTGTGCCGGAATAAAAGCGCATATTGGAGGAACATGATCTGAAAACAAGGAAAATGGTAGACGTATCTCAGTGACGACTTCATTCATTCTTACAACGCGTAGGTTGACATCCCGTTAATTTCTTTTCCAAAATGGAAGGCAGTGCGCAGGTATTCATACGGATCCTCAAAGCAGTAGGAGAGGAATTTGCTAAAAATTCTGGGATATTTAAAGTACTTGATGAGAAATACCGGGCAACTAAGGAATAATTGCTGGAAAAGATCGTTAATTAAGAGGTGAGTTAAAATACGACGTTTGCAAATTATAGAGTGAGCTACGAAACGACGTAAGCGAGGTCAAACGTGAGCTGAAAATCGATGAAAGGGAAGTGAAGAAAGAATTAAAGGACGTCAATTTGGAAGTTCAGGACGTACAAAAGGGATTCATGAATGCAACAGAGAACTTGAAAATGGTAGAAGCCGACGTGACGACCCGAATCAAAGATCTTTTGAAAACCTTAGCAAATGAATCTACGAAACCTGGCACAGATGACCAAGCGTCGGAAATTACTCCCACTGTAAAAGACCTACAGGTGATATCCCCTAAATACGACGGTAATAATTATCGTTCAACATAGAATATGCACGTAATAACCATTACTAGCACTAGGTTTTGGACGGAATAAGGTAAGATTACAGACTTAACTGTCGCTATATAAGATAACGCCTTGAGCATTATTCAAGCAATGTCGGACCACGATCTGAAGAACTACGAGTGACTGATGTCCCGGATGGAAATTAGATAAGGCGACAAAAACCTCCAAGAAATCTAGCACAGCCAACTGCTCCGTTGACGTCCGAAATGTGCCGAAACTCTGCAAGAATTTAAAATGAATTTCATGGAACTCGTCTACATGGCTTATTATCGGTGCCCAGCGATTTTATCGAACAATTGAAGAGCTCGGAGTTTTTCGTGGTTGGCGTGAGTGATCCGAAACTACAAAGATCTCTTAGGTTAGCGTATCCAAAGACTTTAGATGACGCATTAGCCCGTGCTCTGGAGTTTCAAGCGACATTCAAAATTTTACAAATACACGCACTTGGCCAGAGCATGGACGAGACGAGAGTCCGTAGAGAAAAATCGTAGGAGTCATCTTTAACTTTCTACTGAACATGAGACAACAAAGGAAAGGGAAAAAATCCGCTGTTAGATGCGTGTTGAGATTGGGAATGTCTGCATTCGGTGGCTTTGTGTCGTGAATCAGCAAGAAAAAAAAGAGTGACAGCGCTGAGGGGCGAGCGTCATGGAGAAGCCCATTTGCTCCAAGAAAATTTTTCATCTAGTGTCGCCCGTACGCCTAGTGGACAGTCAGTTAATGGACGGGTACGTGAATGGCGTGGGCCGTGTTAAGCTTTTGATCACTGGGGTTACGTGGTCATGTAGTGGTCTTGGGAACTGCAACGGGTGAAGTAGCTGACACGTAGAACGGAGACGTTACGATAGGGGTCACGTTAGTGGTTAAAAAGATAAAAGATCGAGTGATAATGGCCGACATCGTAGCAGATATCATCTTGGGAATGGACGTTATGTCAAAATTCGAGTTGGTGGTGGACCTGCAACTAAGACGTTTTAGATGGCTAATGAAAAAATATTCCTTCACGATTGACGTGAAGGTGCCGTAAAATTCGTCGAACACATGGGGTTCTTACTCTCAAAAGCAACTACGTCATCTTGGGTCGTATGGTCAACATAGACCGGAGGGTGACAAAAATGGTCGAAGCTATATCTGAAGTAATACGTTGTGGGATTACAGTGGGATAAACTACGGTTTCTACTCAAGGTCCCACACAAATAAGCAAAATTTTTTTATGGCACTGGCCTCAGTGTTGCAGAATTGGCCTTTTATTTCCTATATAATTCTATGTAGTTTGACACCTCAGCCTGTCTGCATTTATGCAGTCAAAAGGTTGTTCCAGACCTCATCTCTTATTCGTGTAACCATCGTGTTGTTTCTCTGCAAGTTGTTGGATGAAATTTATTCGTGAAATTTTTCTACAAGTGACGGGCTTGTATATCACAAGGGAATTGATTTCTGCCACTTCTAGAATGTCATGGAAACTATGAATAGGCCATCTTATTGATAACGCTTTGACTATGTACTGCGTTGCAATGTTTTCCACTATGTCTACCCCATATTCGTTGCATTAAAGTGCAACACAGCGTGAGGAATATTTTCTCAGAATTAGTTACACTAACATTGGAGTGAAGAGAACTCATTCTTATGACACGTTCCCCACAACTTCCTTGCTAAATCGTTAACGTAACATGGTAAGATTTAAGTACTCTTATGGAATAGTTTTCCAAGCATTTTTTTGACAGATCGGTACTTTTCTTCTAGAGCAATTTACAGTTCCAACTAAAATAGTGGATTTTTCCTCGAGAAATTGAGCCAAATTTGAGAGATGCTAAGAAGTTGTCTGTGTACGTATTTCTGCATTGGAGAAGAAAAGGCAGAATGAGACGCATACTACACAGTCTGAAATTCGTTGACTATTTATAGGGTTATCCTTGACCGTGTCGTCTTCCTCCTCTACATACAAGATGTATGATTGTTTTATGACAAGTTTTGGTCCAACAGAAATTAAACATACCTATTGCAACAAAGTTGTGAAAAATATGAATGTACTAATCAAAATAATATAATTTGTTTGCCAAATATTTAGCTCATTTTAAGATGCACTCTTTCTTGTTTCTTGACCGCATTCATCGTCATTTTCTGAAGAATCGGTTGATTCTTTGCTAGTTTCAAATTTCTACTCATCATTAGAGCTGTGAAATAAAAACTATTACCATCCAACTCATCCCCCTCAATCATTTGCAGCTCCGCATGAATTTCAACAGATGCTAATGAGCGACTCAGAAACATGCTTGAATACAGAGAACTTCAAAACCACTATCACCATAAAACTCAAAAATTTAGCTACAAACTCTGTGGAACAAAGAGGAAGACTGAAGTTGTATTATTCATTTGTCATTCGGAGAGAAAAAGTTAGGCTGGTGGCAACAAAGTGAGCATAGTCCATACGTCAGTAAGGAGCAATATTGTATTCTCTGCACTCTTATATAGTGATGAGGTACACTGTGCACTGCCAACAAATTAATTACTAAATATGCCATGAATCAACCGGACGAAAAATGAGAAGGGTGGGGATACGAAGTGGAAGGAAGGAATATGAGAATATTTTTTAAAGGTGATTCAGGCATGGAAGGTAAACGAATGAGGAAGATAATACAAAGTAGGATGGACAACACGTGCAGCAGAATAACTGATAAACACCAATAAAAAAGAAGTTTTGGTGATGATACAAAGTGCAAATACATGTCTGGGTCAAAATGACCCGTATGGGCGTTCTAGGTAAATCGTAAAATAACTAATGTACGGATTACTCCAGGAAGGTGAACATTTTTAGACATAAAAGCATGTTAAAATGAATAAAAGTCACGGGAGGAAATCCTGCTCACATTGAAAATGAAATAAAAAATGAATTTAAAATCACGTTTGGGTCAAAATGACCCGTCTGGGCGTTCTAGTGTTAATTTAAGAGCCATAAATGCTCTTGCTTAGTAACATTTAAATACTCATATGGACTAATAATAATGTAAAGATCATAAGATTTACTTAATTTTCCCATAATAGACGATGTGTTGATGATTTTATAAACAATACTGCAGTTACCAGGCGCTCGCCTCGAATTTTTGCTCTATACAGAAATGCATCTGGTGCTAAATTAATGACATATTATTACCGTTTGATTCATATGACATGTGTTACACATTACAAGTATTACAAAAGGACTGATCAAAAATATCATCACTGTGGCTTGCTCAATGAAAGATAAGGCACAACATTGGACTCAATGTGCGCATCAAACCGACGAATGGACAATGTCCGTAGGGAAACGAATGACTGTACAAAGCATTTAGTAACATATTGTTGACCGACCTCCGAGTAGATAGGGAAACTGCTCCTAATAGTGAGACGAAATAATTAATCCGAGTATATACTAAATGAGAATGTCAATTGGTACGTTATTCCTCAGTAAAAGACCAATAACTAATTTTGCACCTATTCAAGAACGCCGTACGTACGCATTATTTTAGGCCAGCCTTTCAATTCCGACGCTTTTAATTACTCTTTCTATCCACATGAGGAAGTTTTTCCGCTCGAGATAACAGTCGGCGGCGCATTTGCTGGCCGTCGCTGATAAGGACATACGGCCGGTCGCCGAGCTAGGAGGAGGGTGAGTTGAGGAAATTGGATGAGGAAAGTCATGAACGCGTTGCGTCATCTTCCAATAACTCGCTGTTCCTTATTAATTCTAGAAACTTCTAGAAATAAATATATAAAAATATAGAAAAGCATTTCCCCTTATTTTATTCGTCTTGCATGGCTGAAGGTAAAAACCAAGAGAAAATACTTACTTGGTACATTCCTGTATTGTCTTTTCAAAAATGAACAATCCAGTTATCTTAAGCAATTTTTCTCTCTTAGAAATAATAATTCAAACATATCGACTAGAATGGCTCCTGATTTTTTTATGACCCCTCAATATAGAACGACCACTTATCAAAAATCTTTTTCTGTTGGCGGAGCACGATTATGTAACAGTGTACCAAAGGATGTAAAGGATTCCGTCTCTTTGCCTGTATTCAAGAAAAGATTTTTTCGTTATATACAAGCCCTTGAAAGAGTGTAACTTCTGGTCTTGTTTTTTTCTTTTCCGTCCTCTTATTATTTTCATTGCAAAATGTATCCGCCCATTCATATAAAATTTTTTTTTATTTTGTGAAATATGAGCTCTTCGTGCGGTTTCAATCTAGCAAGTTCTTAACTGGACAATCTTAAAGTTTAAGAATAATAAATCATTAAATTGTTATTTTGTCATTATATAAAAATTAATGGTACATATTTGCATTCGTTCTGACCAGAATTTAATAAATCGCATTTTCCCACCTCATAAATTATCAATCTACCTCAAATCATCGATTTAGCATCGATATTTACTTCAGTTGCTAGTTGACAAGGAGGCTTACCAAGGTGGCTTACAAAGGCGTAGCTTCCTCGGTTCCTTCGCTAAATAAATGAAGCTTTACTCAATCTGAGTGATACTCAGGTCTAAGGGTAAACTTTCGATACGTATAACCGCTGAGCAAAAATGGGCAAAGGCTCCCACGTGACATGTGATTATTGTTACGGGCCTAAGTCTTTACTATTCAGTCACGGAGTGAGCAGACTAGCTGCCTGCTAGTCTCGCATTGTAATTGTGCCTGATGGTGAACGCCTCTCCAAACATTAACCTTGTTCTCCTTGAAAGCGTTATCGCGTGGACTGCTCTTTACTTCCAAAAGGTGTTTGTTATTCAAGCCAAAAAAAACTAACGCACTGAATTTATGTTCATCACTTTTGATCCTATTCCCATTTTGATTTGAATTTAAATAAAATGCAGAGAACATACAATGGTCGATTTATAAGTCAAAATTTAAATGATTTCAAACCTGCCAAAAACGATCCGCCATCCTGAGACAGAGTTGATAAAGTGGCAAGCCTGCACACTCGTACAGTCGATCATGATCCGCACCAGCCGGCTAACCATCAACTAAAATTAATCCACTTTTTGAAATGGTCATTGTTGTAAATATAACTATCAAATGAAATGTAGCTTTATTCCGTGACCTGTGCGTCAAAATCCCCCAATGATCAAGTATTTATACAGTGTAATTATATTTTTCACTCCTTCTATATTATCCTCGTTAAACACACAAGCAACACACGTAAAGAATAAGAAGACGCTGCAATTGGTGATATCAAATTAAAGGGAAAAGTCCATTTACGCTTTCAAAAGCAAGAATTTTCCAACAACATAATGTTAATACAAAAGGATAATCTTTAAATATAAAGGTAAAAAAGAAAGGAGAGTAATGCATTAGACGTTAATTAGACGAGAAAACTCGGCTGCTGAAGATTAGAGGTATCGATGATATAACTTTTCTTATTATTTCCGGTTCATAAAAGTTACTGCTTCAATGGTTTGGGCCCATATTATCACTGGATTAATTTTTTTTGCGTTAATTGACGTTCAGAGCACCAATATTGTCCAAAATTCTATCACCTCTAACTTCTTCTTTTTATGGGAACAAAAAATCGTATTGTATAGACTTTTTCCCTGTAAATTAAGTTAGAAATACCAGTTTTAGCATTTATCGAAGGATGTTTTATTTCTATGTCCCGTGAGGTTTGATTATTCACGTCAAATCAATCAAGAGGTGAAATTTAGTGACATCGTGAAAGTCACCAAATAACTTAAGTGTATTCAGTAAGGATGATACGTACATCGAAATAATCTTTACAACATTATAAGGTTGAATTGTTCCACATAAGATTTACGACGAGTAGCGTGGCACTAGCGCTACCTAACGTGTTACTGTTTTTCAACGATTAGATACACGTTGTTGGTTTTAAAGGTTGTAAAGGAACGCGGCGTTCTTGGCTGGAACATTGCGGGACAATTCACCACTTGAAGTTTTATGCTCGTTGGTTGTGAGCCCTTAGTTCTTCCATATTTTCATCATGATGGTCACCTGGCATCATTAAAAAACAAACTGCTTCGTTGAGTCGGTCCTTATTGTCAAGTTTTCGCAAGTAACTGCCTGTGCTTCTTCAAATACACCGTATTTCTGTATCAACAGACTTGTGAATTCACACATCAATTCAAGATGGAAATAGGGATTTCTGGCGTTCAGTAAAATTTGTCACTTTTTCAACTCTTCTCTGTGTACAAAGAAGAGAATTCCATGAGATAATTGTCATTACTCCTTCTGAAATATGATCTATTGTTATCTCACATTTAAAAATATGTTGACTTACCCCAAAACTATAAAATGTCCCTCGTCCTCAGCTGTTTGCTTAATTTAAGAATGAATATGGTGATAAAATATTGAAAAATGATTTCCAAGAATGAATATGAAAGGTGTTCTTTGGAAATATTGCAAACATATTACTGTAAGTATCTGGATGAGGTGTAAGATGAATAAAAATGAAGTGCACTTGAAATTTTTACTGGCCATCGTCTTTTGAGGCTAATTGATATTTTTATGATAAATTTTCATTAGCCGCAGTCACTTTGGGAAACTTTATGGGGAAAAATGCATTAATCATAATTATATACGTAAGCAGTCCCTTGAAAGTACTTTTTAAAATAATGTGAAATCCATTTTTATCTGAAAGTGCCGCGGTAATTTCTTAATACTCCTCCATCCGGATAAAACTTAATGCTATTTCCTCCTTAAAAGCATTTGCTTGGAATGTTTTACGTACGTTTGAATTAAATGACAGTTGGTGGTCATCGGAAGTAATACTCAGAGACGGAGCTATTCGTTCATCTGGTAAATTTACTTTTTGTATGATGTGGCTCTAAAATGTTTTTTCTTTGAGCATTAAATCGCCAAATTACAATCATTTGTTGGGTGGAAACGTACTGTACGTGGCATAAAATTCAATATTGGTCACACACCACCGAGTAAAGTGTTAAACGGCTTTATTAATGGAGCGGAAGATTTTTCTAGTATAAATCCGATATGTAATTATAACCTATATAAATTATAAAGACAATATCTAAATGTACAGATTTTTTTGAATGACATTCGCATAGAGTTATAAAAGAAAGCATAGCATTACTTAAACTTTACCTCACTCTGTTTTCTCCTTTCTCCTTTAGGAAAATTTTTCCCGCGAGATATCTTGAGATATCTGCTGATAAGTATTTACTGCAGCTAATATTACATCGAAGTCGTTCGGCAATCAGGGAGTGTCATAAGTGAGAAAATCGGATAAGAATTTTGTCGTGTGGATTGCATCATCCTCTGGAAATATTTTTTTTTAATAAATCCAGAAATTTCTCGTGTGCGCAGTTTTCCGTCCCACTCAATCCACTGCGACCGTCTGAAGCGATTTCTATTCTTGAGCGCTGTTGAACGGAAGAAAGGTCTCTAATCTCTTGCTACGTTATCTGAGTGCCGGCTGACGAAAAAATAAAAATAAATCCGATAACAGGCCAAACTGGGTCGCCCGTCGTTCTTGTGATTTAAAATGAGAATTTTATTCCGTTGGAAATTGTCATCGCCAAACACAGTTTCCTTTCCTTAAAATAATAATTTTTATTTCTATTTCGAAAACATTACATATTCTGTGAGAAAATTGATTTTCTGGTAATATTAAGTGTTTGATGAAACTCAATTGTAAGTGAATATCAACGAAATGTTGAAAAAGTTCACGGCCCATCAAATATCAATATAATCTGATTTTGCCCTATTAATTATCTTAGGCTTACCGGTGATGACTTATAACATCTTTTCGGTAGAGTTTTATGTTCTTGAAGTATAACACATTTACCTTTTACTATTATCAATGTACACATGAAACAATACTGCCTCCAGTGCTGTATTGTATTCATCGTGGTTTTTTTTCACAAAATCATGGATACAAAGGAGCCAAATTGTCCTCAAAAGTTATAATAGACTTAACCCATCAAAAGGCTAATTCTCAATCCTCCATTCTTTTAAATTATGTATTTTAAATCAGTTATTTATTAGCCGGGGTGTGATCGCGATTTGAAGATGTCTTCACCTCCGCCCATGGAAACCCATTTGTGAAGTAATTGTAAACTGAATCAATTGATCAGTTATTTGGAAAACCGCCATTAACTTGAGTGGTGTTTATAAATTAATTAATTCATGAAGAGGTTGTTATACAGTTGGTCGTCATAGAACAAATCACGCACAATATTTAATCATCTCAATAACTTCCTTCGCCTATACCACATTTCCTGGTCTATTTGTTTCAACCGTACTCTTTAATCATATCTGGAAACGTATGGAAACCCATCATATTATATCATATAACCCAAATACTTCATTTCGTGCTGAACGAATTTGCGGTTTTTAATTACATAAAAGTAAACCATTATTTAGACAGCCGGTGTTAAACTTCATCCACATATTTATCCTTTTCTTATTGGTATCCTTAATATCATCAAAATATCTATTAATTCTAGGTTACCCTCGGAGAAAAGTTCAGTCTCCTGCGCATCGCGATGCTCCATTGTTCCTTTGTCGGTTTGCAACCTGGAACGTTTTAATGTGTTTAAATGTTTGTGATATGAATTTGCTATCTTTGTAGGATCAAGATCATATAACAACGGAAAAAATACTATTGGAGTCCGTCGCCGATCTTATACTCACACACTTCATACCTCAGTTGTGGAATTTGTGCTTCATAAAATCATCATGACGCTGGCGAGAACACCACAGTTTCCATAGTGAACTTGGAATGTAACTTGGGTTCATCAATTACTCATATGTGGACAAAAATCTGTGAAATGAATCGAATGAGGGGTGGAAGCGTTCCAAGATGCTGATATCTTCTTCTTGACGGTAGGTTCAGTCATCCCCTATGCCTCAATTCTGTTTGTTTGCAATGCGTGCGAAATCTATTAAGTCTCATACTTTTTACTTTGTCGTGTCTGTATTGCCCGTCGGAAATTATTCGACTTAGTCTATGGGTAAACGTCCGCATTCGTCACCCACACAAAAAATTATGAGGCATTCTCACTTAACGCTGTCATTTACGTGAAATACAGGAATTTCTACCAACATTTTTTAGAAGTGTGTTACGAAAGCGGACGTTTACCAACCTATCTGTTATGTATACTATAAGTTGATGTGAAATTGGATTGTGCTTCGTATCAATTATATTGTTTTTTGTTTAAGATTTCGGTGAGGCGTGCTTCCTGCCGTAGTATGAGATGGCTAAATCTGAGGATAAAATTCATTGTAGCTACGTCAAGGGTAAGAACGTAATGCTTTGATATCATCTACCTTGGTCATACAAAAAAATGTACATATGTTCATGCGATCCCGAGGAGGATCCCGATTTCAGGAGAAGTATTTATAGCTCTTAGTAAATGCTCAATACATGTTATCCATGAATATTTTAACGTTGTATAGATATTCAAAAGGTCCAAAAGGAATATTGTATAGATGTTAAATGAATGTTACTCTGCTGTGTGGGATTTTTAAAAAAATGGACTTATATATGTATTTTTCATATGGGCATTTGTACCTGTGAGTATGTTGTTTTCATAAATCTACTCAGACTAGATGCCATCAGTTGAAGCCCATTTAGGTCATTAAATACTTACTGTAAATGAGTTAACTGAAATCATGTTATCAAGGATACTCAAATATCTTGGCCTAAGACCTATTTTTCATGATTTGTATATATTTCACTAATTAGTTTCATTAAAGGCTTACCTTGTTGCATAGGTTAGTATGGTAATTTATACCAATATGTTTGACCATGGTAGCAATGGTGCAAGATGAATTCGGACTTGCATATCAATTATTTCAACGATTGTTTGTTAGTTTGTGGACTTCATATAATTTCTATATGCTGCACCTAGGTTGATTCAATCCTAAGCCTATGTTGACGTAATGTCAGATGAATATATCACATATATTGCTAGATTCGGGATATGTTGCGTCAATGCTTATGCTTCGGCATATGTTGCGTATTATTTTTTCATAAAATACTTCCTTCCACACTATTGCAAATTATTGTACCTAGAAGAATTTTTTATTTAGATTTGAATGTTATAGTATACGCAGCATTTTCGTAAAAATGTGTGACATTAATATATATATTTTTAATGGCGGGAAGGCCATTGTTCCCCATTGGTTTTGATTTGGATTACAGTTAATTTGTAAATGTTTTGTGGATATCATTACCATGTTAGCCAAGGTTGACTATTTGTGGGTAGAAACTTTTCTTTGCCAACGTTTTGGAATTGAATGAATTCCATCATCAGGGCTACATAAGAAGAAACAATACAACAATCACATTTTGACACATCAACATCAATATAATTTATAAAAGGATTATTACCTTAGAATTTTTATACAAGGGTGCTTGTTTTTTTTGCTGTTGTTGTTGTACCCTCACCATTTTTCTTCTTACGTAGCCCTGATGATGGAATTCATTTAATTCCGAAACATTGGCTAAAGTTGATTTTTTGATCAACCAAAATGACCTATACCCAAGATTTTGAATTGGATTTATAAAGCAAGAGGTCGATAGAAACTTCTCTCCATTATCTGCATGCTATTAATATATATGAATAGACAGGAGAAAGTTTGCATTTCATGGAATTTAAACTAGGTTCAGCCAGATTTCCTTGTATAAAATTCACCAATGCAAGAGCTTTCTGCAAGACCTTGCTGTATGCTTTGGATGAAATTCTAGAAAATTATGCCTAGAGCTAATTGTGGTTACAGATTATCTAGCTGAATATTTCTGACAGTGTGAGTTATTATACCTTAAACTACTACATGGTCAGGGTATATTCATTTTGTCACTGCGGATATGTAAAGCATTGAAGGAGGCGTGGCAGGTATGTTAATTTAATCCACAGATGAAATTTTATTTAGTCCACAGATGAAACAGTTCTCAAATAGGTTGAACTGGACCAAAACCATGCCTTTTGTAACCCTTTCCGGTCCTGTGATTCCAAATGGAGTCAGGTCACTTTCCTGTGTCGAGTGTCGATTTTTTCATATGTATTTCATGTAGAAGATGATATAATTTGCGTAAGGTGAAAATATGTGGTGAGATAAAATAAATTTATTGAAAATAATTCGAAAAAATCAACGCTCGACGCAGGAAAGTAACATGAGTCCATTTGGAATCACGTCACTTTCCTACGTCCGCATCCAGACCTGAAAGGGTTAAATAAAATTGAGAGTAGTGTCGGGTATTTAAGCTTCGGCAAGTTCGAAAATAATTTCTTTACTAGTTATGCTTGTGTTTGGACCACATAAGCTAAAAGTATATCCAGGTTTTATGATTCCCCACTACCCCTGTCATCTCCATAGGTGTCCAAGGAAGACGGACTGCCATGGACCATTAACCTGGAATGTTTTGGCAAGGTGAAAGATTTCAAGAATTTCAAGACTACATGCCTCCAAATCAAGGATCGCATTCCTTACGATGATTGCCAGCCGGGGATCGGTGGTGAGTGATGTTTACAATCTCTGTTAATTCTTTTGTGCCTAGTGATTGCTATAGCCGACGTGTATGACGTGACGTGACGTCAGGGTGTTCAGCACTGTGAAAAACTGCGAAGACCGGGAAATCTCAGGGAATTTTATTTTCACTGGAAATATCTGGGGAGTGTTGAATTGACTCTGGGATTTACTGTGGTGTCAATAGATAAAACACCAACTGAAGCAATGTGTCTTTTTCGACAAGTTTCTAAGTCAAATTTTCCTCCAAATATGCAAGTTCAAAAATAATCCTTGCGTTTCATTACCCGACAAATATACCAAACTTTCTATTATATTTAACGAGAAAATATTTCCAGTGGAAAAATAAAAATTGTCTGAAAAACCTGGAAAACAGAGAATTTTCAAATGCCCAGCTGCTGGATACCCTTATTTTCCTACCCAAACAGACAGACAAGTGTCGGCATTAGCCGACAGAGGAAAACCAAACCAAATGACCTAATGTCGGCTAGAGCTGACATGAGGGGAGGGAAGTGACACTCGTGGGAGCAATAATCCCAGGTACACAGTAAGACCTTCTGACCCAACTTAGCTTCCAACCCAGCTTAGCAACAGTCCAGATTCTTTCTTTTGCCAGAGAGCTCGACCCTCCACCTCATTAGTAGCCCTCCTTGCTGCAGGAATCTGCGGTTAATTTGTTGTATTTGCATTTGTTTTTTGAGGAAGTTATTTTTTGTATACCACAAAATTTTTAACTTAGAAATGAATTATTTGTTTTTTTCCGAGTTTTAGCAAATTTCAGACAGAATTATGGTGTTGATGATAACGAATTTCTTGTGCGGAACTCTAAATGGTTTGAGTTCTAAATAGTACTCCAATTTGTTTTAAATATTCACGCTAGACTTTCGTTTAAAATAGGAAAACGCTCATAATAACCTTTGGCAATCCTTTTAAAGTATAAATTTTTGGAATCCATATTTAGAGAATACAAATTTTGTACCTTAATGTACAAAATTGGTATTTTATGGCATCATCAGGTATGATCTTTTATACCTGATGATGCCGCAAGTCGGTAAAAAGCATTGTACCACACAAAATTAGATTCTGTGGAATAGTACAAAGTTTGTATTCTTTAAATATGGATACTATTAACTTCCACCAAGTGAAGCCAGAAACTGTAGAGTATGTTTGGAATATAAAGCAAAGAGTCATTTTAAAAAATCACCACAATTGCAACAAACTTACAGCTGAGAGGGGGGCTGCTAAATAGGTTGGGCGGTCCAGCCGAGTGCCCGGGGGAACGGTATGGTGTCCCACTAAGTGGAGTTCCAAAATAGGCAAAAGGCATAGCTGAGGCATTTGTTGCCATGAGAGAAACTCCTTCGGGAGGAGTACAGAAAATTCTCATGATACTTGTTGCAGGGGAAGCATTTCCATTCGAGAGGCTGCGACGCAAAAGGGTTAAAGTTGATATCCTAAATTCAGGTGAATCGAATAAGGAAATTGACCATAACTTCCTTGATTAAAGGAAGGCATTCGACAAAGATCCTCACAATAAATTCATTTATAAATTATATTCATGTGGAGTTAAAAAAAATAGTGAACTGAATAAACAAATTTTTCAATGACCGAAAACAAAAAGTAGTTATTGAGGGTTTTAGCTCTGATATGGTTGAAGTCACATCCGGTGTTCCTCAAGGAGGCCTGATTGGCCATCTTTTATTAATTACTTACATTAATGACCTAAAAATAACAGTGAATTAAGACTTATTAAGAATTAAGATAAGAATTAAGAATTATTTGCAGACGATGCAGTAATCCACTGAGAAATGAGCGAAGACACGGCCTTTGAAGTTCTGTTATCTGACCTTAACAATGTTTATTCATGGTGCCAGGAGTGGAGTTAAGAACTAAATATTAGTAAGTACACCACAGTTCATTTCCTGCAAAAGTCATCACTCAAAAGCCATACCTACACTGTGGGTGGAGTAAACATAAAATCTTCAGATACAGTAAAATCTCTTGGAATTACCTTAACTTCAGATATATTGTGGATTACACACATACTAAATATATGCGGTACAGCATTAAAGAAACTAGGTTTTGTTAAGTTTATAATAGGAAGTCCTCGGATGAAAATGTCAAAGAGAGATGCTACCTTGCTCTGGTTAGGCCACACCTTGAATATGCTGCGAGCGTTTGGGACCCTGGTAAAATAGATTTTACCCAAAAATTAATAAAATACAAAGGAAAGCAGCGTGTTTTGTTAAAAACTGCTACGAGCGTACATATAGTGTCTCACACCTTTTAGAGGGATTAAGGTGGGAGCCCCTCTAGACTCGAAGGCTGCACGCTAGGCTTAGGCTGCTTGATAAATCAGATTTGATATTTTTCAGAGCGACACAGAGAATGTAGTCATGACGCCTCACTACATCTCTAGGTCTGACAGATGTGATAAAATAAGAGAGAGACTCTGCCGAACAGATAGGTACAAAAACTCATTCTCTGTGCACGCAATAAGCGTCCACGATAGGAATTGAACTCCTCCAAACACACTCTCATAGGACATGTCACCATTTCACCTCAAAAACCTTTACGTCTTTACATGGCTGGTGACCTACCACCCCCTGTCTCACGCCCAAGTGGCGGCTCGCTGTGTACTAAGTAGATAAATGTGATCAAAGCTAAGAGCCCAATAAATCAGAGTGGTAGTAGTTATGATTAGTAATTGAATGAAATTGCTTGTGGAGGGTATTTATTACAACCTGTTGGCTATTGTACTTTAATTTAATGATTTTCCTTTATGGCGTAGACTCCACTCAGCAGTACTAGCGAGAAATTCCTAGGGGAGCATTATGAAATAGATCACGTTTGTAAAAAAAACTTTGAAGTTGATGTTTTATATATTCATCTTCAGTTTTTTTAAAATGTGTAAATTGAACTAGGTAATAATCTTAAAAGACTTTTACATAGTCCAAAATATAAGTGATATTATATTAGTGTTGTAAAATTGAACAATTTTTGTGCATGATCCAATGTATATCACCCCACTGCACTTTTCACCCGAGATGCAAAAACTGATATATGGGGAGATTTTTTTAAAATTTTTCTTCCTGGCTGTAGTCGTTATACTCTTGCCTCCTCCTGAAATACGCGATCCACAATGCACACACTTTGCGTATGCTTTTCTGTTTTCACTGACAGTACAATGTTTCCAAACCTTTGACATGACAATGTTGTTTCACAAAGATATCCTATGTGGTTTCATCACAAACGTTACCACAACTCGTTCCAATTTCTATATTCTCTACAATGCGATGCCACACTCTGCACTAGGGACTCGTGTTGGGTCGTTAATGATTGATTTGTTCAAAATGATCAACTCAGCAAGTGACTCAAATGACTCTGATTGATTACGGGATAACAAGTGGATTTCGATCATCAATCATTCCTACTTCAGTCTCGTGGATACGTTAAATCAAGTCCATCATCAATCATCCCTACTTCCGCTGGTGGCTAGATGTGTGCTTACCAGCAAGAATATTAGAATAACTCGCTAAGATTGCATAATACCGGTTTACAATTGCGTCTTTCAATGCCCAGTTGTCACAGATGTCATTCAGGCAGGGAAGTTCAGCTTAAAAGAATGATTTGCCTACCATTCGGAGGTACGCTGATATTGATTTAGAAATTAAACACGATAGTTGATATAATGTATCCTAGAACTGATTCATCAAGTCCAGTTTACGAATATTATGAGATGGCTTTTGTGTATTACATGACGGTATTTAAATGAAAAGTATTAGGTACTTCTTCATAATGCCCATTGTTCCTCTGGGGTTGTGAATAAATGTACATGGCTCTGTTTGACCCTGATTTTATTTTTTCTGGTCGAATGAAAGAATAATGCCCTGTCACTTATATAACAGAAAGGAATTCAAAATTATTTCTCTTAAAAATTGAAAGAAAAAAATACTCAAGGCTATACTTTAACAGGAGTGCGTTAACAGTAAACAATGGCAGTTTTAACCTCAAGCAATAGTAATGAATAAGATAGCTTGGGAATAATTAATGTTCCATCCATAAATAAGAATTCCTGACTGCATTGTATACCAGCATGACTATACTATTAGGATGGCACTTTGGGAATAATATGTACCTTCTTTAAATAGATGACGTTATTTATGAGGGGAATGAAGTACAGACCAAATTTTTTAAGGCATAAGGATAGTGGTCCATCTCTTCGTGTGATTATTCCTCAGAGATAGACATTTGTAATTCTGCTCTGGAAAACCACTATAATTCACATGCTGAAATAATCCAATTGCATTTTACCAGTTTTAGTTTACCTCAGATAATTATTTCGATTTTATAATTTAAAAAAACATCTGTTGCAAACGTTTGGTCGTTTCCCTTGGTTTCCTTTGAGTCCAGTCATTCATTTCAGTCTCAATCACTCAGTTTACTCAAGTCAATCATTTCGATCTCGTGTACATTGAGTCAATTAAGTGTGAACAATGTGATCGACTCAGATGATGGGATCATCCAAGTGACTGGAATCATAAAGATCGAATCCTTGAAAAGAACGACTTTGCCCGTCTCTAAAAGGAACACGATTGTCATCTCGATGTGAGGCGTAGCTGCATACCAACGCGGCGATTAAAATATTTGCTGTATTTCAGATACATTTTCCAAATAATTTAACTGCATTAAAAAATATTCTTTCCTTAAGATATTATAAGTTACATATGTTTGACCTTCTGTAGCTGTAAAAAGTAATTTATTTGAAAATATCTTACGTCATCAGCATTGCCTGCCATCTTACTGCCAATGAGAACAATCTCTGCCAAAGAGTTAACAAGCAAAGTTTCTCATGCATTTATGTACATTCAAATCACATTTTATGATGAAAATTCCATCTTACGTTTGACGTGTTTAAATTGACGTGTTTAAAAGAGACAGTGAAAACGATGAGTTATGTGGTAATGGCAATGAAGTTAGTTATTATTATCAATCGCACTGCTGTATGATTCTAAAGAAAGCTTTAAAAAAAGTTTGGAAACATGAAATTGCTCATTTGAATTCAAACTGGATTCGATCGAATCCCAACAAAAATATCGAATCCTCGAATCTAACAGGATTTGGGAGTTAAGGGGAATTGAGAACCCATCTCTATTTATAATGTATTCACCGTGGGAAAATTTGGATCATGATGTTGATAACGATTGATGTTGCCATAAAAGATGGCAACGCAAGGGAGAAGAGGACTTCAAAGAAGCCCCAACCAAGAGTCAGTCTCCATCGGCATGGTAACCCACCTCTATGTTTGGTGAAGGATACTGACTATTGTACTCCATTGGTGAAGGATACTGACTCATGGTTGCGGCTTCTTTGAAGTCCTCTTCTCCCTTGCCTTGCCATCTGGACCGCAAGGGTCTAAGATCTAGTTTCCTTGTATCCACCAAAATTACAATGGGAATTAAGAAGCCTGGATAGCATAGTGGTCTGCGCATTGGTCTGGCAAACCAAAGGTCCGTGGTTCGATTCCAGGTCCAGGCCGAATTTTTCTCATGGCAATTTCTTCAAAAAATTCACCCGCCATGTTTGAATTTCATATTGTGAGAAGATGATAGATGTTAGAAAATTGGCCATCTGCATTATATTCCAACAATCCACTCGAAAAAAATGGTCACAAATGATCAGGATTGGTTGAGGCCTCTGCTGCTATGCTGTTACAAGAGTATGCATTATATAGATTACCTTGTGTGAAGACTGCAGCTGATACACAGCATTCTATAGCAAATGCAGCGATGCATTCTTTTAGGGGAGCCTCTTCTTAAATCAGATATACTGTTGGTATATTCTTCGGCTTTCTTCCTTGTGCCTGGGCATTGCAATGTGAAATGCAATGACACCTTTCTTTCCTGTTACATAAGTTCTCTTTTCTGTGAAGAGGAATGACATCTTCTTGGTTGATGTCTGTGAAGAAATTGACACGGATATATCGGTTTGTGATTAATTGGCTCATGGTCAGTTATGATTGGACGACTGTGAAATAAATCCCTCTATATTGACTTGGTCATCTTCCGTTTGGAGGTCTCGTTGAGTGGAAGTCGCAATAACTCGACTGTGGATGGCCCTCTGTGCCTTAACCAACTCGTAGCTCTTCACGAAATAACGATTACAACCACGGCATGAAGGTTGCAACTGTCCTTTGACAGTGAAACACCTGATGGAATGCGATAAGTGCAGGGTTTTCCGGCAGAAATTTATAATTAGAAAAGAGCTAGGTATGATCCTGTGAGACAGTCGCGATTCTCTTACTCGGGTACTTACCTTTGAAAATTTCACATGGCTTACCAGTATATTAGGAGTTATTTAAATACTGTCACAGTATCAAATGTAAACGTTTTATGAAAATAGCTTTCTAACTTTTGATGTAGAAATTATATTGATTATATAGGTGCGGTGTGATTAGACCCTAACCGTCGAAGCACCCCAAAAACCAGTTGCTACTACTGCTATAGTCAATAAAACCTTTGCAATTTTTATTTACTGTCATTTAAGCCTGAATTTTGCATTGACAATCCATAGGCATTGCAGTATCTATTTCTCTGCCCTTTTCCAAAATAGTATGTCTGAAGCAGCCATTTCAGCATGTACCTACTAGTGCTGTCTTTCAGCTAACAGCACTTTATGAAGCCCTCTAAGTTCTCTTGCCAATTATTATATGGCTCTTATATATAATAAACTCTTGATGGAACAACATAGCGATGGTTTGTAAATAAATTCACTTTGTAATGATCTGCAATGGTTTTTATTATTTCAACCTTGGTGTCGACTCAAGACTTGAATAGACCCTGGTAATGACTTAACTTGAGTTGAAACCTAGGTCAGAATAATAAAAATATTTTGGAATATTACAAAGTGAATTTATTTACAAACTATGGCTCTTACATAGATTTTAATGACAGATTATCTTCTTTCAAAGTACAGTATGTCCTTGGTATGCATAATTTCAATTTATGTCTGATTCAAAGTTATGTCCATGCTGTCAAGGGTTGTCAGAAAATATTTTCCTGTTAAATGCTGATAAAATATAGACCATACGTGCATATGCATGCATTTTTTGATTACTGAGACAAAATCATCCCCTCCGAAAAGGCAATTTTTTTCTGGGAGGAAGGCAAAAAACAATTTTGAAACTTGATTTATCCTTGCCTTGATTTTATGCCTTGATTTATTGTGGGATTTAAGTGGTCACGAGTATCTTGAGCTGTTTTAAGATTTGTTTGCTTACGTCATTCTTCTTCCACATGCATACTTAAATCGGAGACTTGCAGAGGGGAATGGCATTTAATCTCGCTCTCTCAGCTTTAATTTGGGATTAATTTTGTTTTATAGCTAAAAATGAAAGAAGAGGTAGTAACCGGAGAATCGTGGATGGAAGCAGAGAGACCTAATGGGGACGAGTCCTCGGACGAAGAAATATCTAACGAGGCATCCAAACCACTCGAGATAGAAGATATGGTGAGTGTATTTCAGCATCTGGTATGAATCGTTCATCTTGCTTTCCCTCATGTAACTTTTCTCCTGGTGGTTCTTTATGCAAGTGTGATGTAATAATATATCCAAATGGTATGTATGTTTCACATGAAAGATCTTAGGTTTCCCTGGCGTATCTGCTGGATAAATGTTTCTCGGGTGTTCCACCTGGTAAGCAGGTCCATGGGTCCCGACGTTTTGGAGAATGACTCGTTCTCCGTCTTCAGGGGTTCTGATTCCTTTTTTCCATTTTGGCCAGTACATATATATTTTTCGATGGCATGACCATATTCATGTATCAATAACATCACCAAGTGCCTATCACGTCATAAAAACTGTGGGAAAGAATACATTTCCTTGTCATACCATCTAGTTCTCACATCTACGTTTGTATTTCTTATGGACATGGATGCTAGAGAAAATGATGCAGGCTCTAAAAGTCAATTTTTTATAGTACATAAATGCCCAAGCAGTGCATTCATCTCATAAACTCACTTAATAAATGTTTTCAATGTAAAAATATATCAAAAGGTTGTGTAAGTCGTAAGGATTTGGTCACTGACATGAACGTAGATGCGAGGCACACCATGGACACGCACAGAAGCAAGCAAAGCAAGGAAGGTGGACGATGGAGGAGAAATGAGGAGAAAGAGGTTGAGTTGTTGTAGCAGGACAAGCATTTCCGTTTGAGAGGCTTCGGCGCAAAAGGGTTAAAGTTGATATCCTAAAATCAGGCGAATCAAATAAGCAAATTGACGCTATATTCCATGATTTTAAGAAGGTAGTCGACCAGGTTCCTCACGGAAAACTAATTTATAAATTATATTCATGTGGAGTTAATAAAAAAATAGTGAACTGAATAAGTGAATTTCTCAGTGATCGAAAACAAGAAGTAGTTGTTGAGGGTTTTAGACCTGATATGATCAAAGTAACATCCGGTGTTCCTCAAGGAGGCGTGATTGGCCCATTTTTATTCATTATATACATTAATGACCTAAGTTTTAGAATTAGCAGTAAATTAAGATTATTTGCAGACGATACAGTAATCTACCGGGAAATGAACAAAGACGCGGACTTTGAAGTTCTGTTATCTGATCTCAAGAATGTTCATTCATGGTGCCAGGAGTGGGGTTAAGAACTAAATATTAGTAAATACATCACAGTTCACTTAGTGCAAAAGTCATCACTCAAAAGCCACACCTACACCTTGGTAGCTGTAGTGTTCGTGTGTTGAGGGACGGAGAAGGAGAAAGAGAGGAGCTGGGGGAGGAAGAGGAAGGAAGAGGAGGGAGATGAAGGAGGAGGGGAGGATAAAGGGGTTGCGGAGGATACAGAGTGGAGGAGAATATGAGGAGGGTGGCAGAGTCAGGGATTCGGTCGAGAGAGAGAGATATACATAAGGTTGAGAGAGGGAGAGGAGGTCGGCAGTGGAGTTGGGAACGGGCTACCTAACTACTTTGCGTATTCCCGTGGATATATCATTCTTTTTGGGTCAGGTGCCATCTGATTGGCTATGGCATGTTCGTGTTTTCTTGCCTTCCTGTACGTATTTTAGGGTGTTGATGATATGCATCCAAGTGTTACTTTACTTACTATTGGGCTTAAGTCCCTAGTGCTTTTTTATTCCTTTTTTAATCCATACATGTTATAGGCCATCAATTTAATAGTTTATTGTAAATAATTTATCGCAGCAATAATTGTCTTCATCATAAATCAGGGTGGCTATCGTCAGGGAAAGCAGGGAAAACCTGGAATTGTCAGAGAATTTTGAATTTTTGGAAAAGTCAAGGAATTTTCGTAACAGCCAGGGAGAAGCTGGAATAGAAATCCTCGTTATTGTTGCTACCATTACATTTATCGGCCAGTCTTCCCTGCCTTTTATTTCGCCATCTTAAACTAAGGTCCATCGGTGACGTGCATGGAATAAGCACCATCAATTCGTTGTGTAATCAGTTGTGAATCTTGTTAGATGTGAATCATAGTTAGTTAGTTGTGAATAAGATGTACGATTTATCCTTTTTAGAGATGGGATGTTCGATAGTCGAATTCTCGAGTACCTCAATTATGAGGTATTTGCTTTATTCGATATAATCGAGAAAACAAATTAATAATTTCACCCTCTTGAATATATTACACGAATTGACTGTAATATTTTTTAAATTGTTGGTCATTGGTTGGGTCTAGGATGCCACAAAACGTTTGGTCTACTAAATTTGACTTGTAAAAATTGAATGATTAATATTTCAAACAAAATTTCATAATTCGAGTTAAGTAAACGCAAAAATATTTAGATAATCCATAATAACTTTAGGGGAATTAAATAAAAAAAGCAAATTAATGAATTTTCAAGCTCTCGCGAGGTTGGTTGGTCCTTTTTTTGATTCCTCATTACACGATTACACTTACATTTAACAAATCCAATTTTTAAAATAATTGTGATTTCTTTATTTAATTAAAGATTTGTGATTAACATGGTAAAATACTAATAATAATTAAATGTTTAAATCTTCCACAATATTATAATCTTCTTTTAAAAAAATGCCTTTGAAGTATTCGATATTCAAGTGAGATATTCGAAAAATTATTAGATATTCGAACTCGAGATTCGAATTCGAGTGAATTGCTATTCGATCCTTCTCTAATCCTCTTGCGTATCCTTATTGCGATACATGCGTAGTTGTGTTATGAATCATGATCACAATGTATTACGCTCATCACAAGGACTCCATCGGAAAAATTTTACCTCACATTTTTTCTTTTTACTTCCAAGACTCAGGTCGAGAGGTAGGTGAAGCACACTAGCTTATAGTTAATACATGATTGCAGTTCTATAAAAACGAGACAATTATTAGATGACTTAAAGCTGCCGTGGAAAATTAAATTCAGCAGGAAAAAATATCCCAATAATAGGTGACCTTTTGGCAATCAGTCAGGGAAATTGGTAAATGCATCAGGGAAAGGTCAGGGTATTTAAAAGTTGGATATCAGTAGCTGCCCTGTAAATGGGTGGTCACCTAATCCACCACTGTGCATTCCTCCCAACAGTTCTCAGATCTTAAGGACAAAAGTGAGAATAGACAGATGTCGTTTGAGCAACCGCCTGAAGTCACATCGTAGGCAGTGAGTATAGCATGTCATTTGTGTACGGAGTGATTGAATCAGATGAGCAATTACTTACAATTTCAACCTAAGGTGTTAACGTTTTTGCAGTAAAAAACAATGCAGAAACTTAATAATTCTTCACCATGTTGAATGACACGTCACATTACATGCTCAGCGGTTGACTGAACGACCACATACACGAGTAACACCTGTAACAAGTTAGCCCTGATGAGATAATACAAAACTTTTGCAGAATGTGAATGAATAGATACTAAAGAAGAAATCACTTATCATTTCTCACCCAGAAAACACGAAATACAGCTGGAAAACACTGTAACGTAATAACGATCCATTTCTCCCCTTTGGGAGAAATGTACTCAGGTCACTTGCATGCCTTCCTACTTTTACGTTTGTTAATTTGGGTGCCAAGTGTCTATGACCATGAGATTTATAAACGAGTAGGGCTAAAGCTCAGCCCTTACCCACCCAGCTAAGCTTCAGTAGAGATGACCGTTGGGATTCCTTTATTGGGGGGGAGGGACAGGTGTCGTTAAAATAACCAAACTCTAATATCAATTCACTGGTATTCTTTAATTAATATTTAAAGAAGAGGTGACATAGTGAAATAATACAATGACAATTTGCGAACTCAACCTCTTGTATGGTAATTAGGTTTATCGATAGTGAAAAAATACTTTAAATTAATTGTTGTGCAACCAAGAAAAACAAATATTCTTACCTAAATTTCTACATGCAGAAATACATGCCCCTCCATTTAACAGAACAACCCTAAACAACCAAAGGAAGACGACTGACATTGATACGCGTCCTGAAGGAAACACAAAAATATATATCTACTGGTAAGAACGATTACTGAATTGATACGGGCAAGATTAATCCGTTACTGCAAAGGAACTGAATTTTTGGACACCACAGGAAAAGCAGTCACCAATCCGAAAAGCACACCCCACAACATTACAATCCACATAC